>OW203769.1:27208152-27808152 GCA_934045905.1 Leuctra nigra | reverse complement strand
GCTCGCTGCTAGATTCAAGAAATGGAACGTTTTTGTAGTTACACAGCTTGTATTAATTATTACAATTATCTGCAATTAAAATTCCTGGCCAACCTGAGGCAACATCTTTCTGAGTGAACTCGTTCAATTTGCATCCAAGTGGCTGTAATTACTCTCCATTGATAGACCCTGCCAGGAATCCAAGCCGCCTACACGCAGCGTCACAGAGAGCTTATAGAAAGACAGCCGATACAGACATCAACACTCTCTCAGGTACCAGAGAATACGCTATACTTCTTGCGTTCATTTTAACAAGGACAACTCATCACTCAATAATGTTTCAGCTCTTGTTTTCTTTCAAGCTGACTAAATTGTAACTGTTACAATCAAATCGAATCGAATTGTATAAAATCTCGATTGATTTGATTTAGAGAAACATTTTGAAATATATACATGTTTTTGTACAGAGGGTGATGAATAATCTGTCAAGTTTCCTCATATCGAATAACATTATAGAGTTAATCTTTCTGAAAAACAACTGTTGCACTTTGTTTTGGGGCAATGCTTTTTTTATCTCGTAAAGAGACTTGGATTTACACAAAAATCTGATAATAACTATATTTTATTTAACATTGTGTTTTTGGTAATGCTTCGAAAGATAATGCGCTTGAGCAGATATACTTTTAGTGAATCAGACCAGATGGCTTCACACTAAATATTCATAGTTCGCAATGACATCACTCATTGTTTCCGCCATCTTGTTGGCACGAACGAATCACTCATACATAAAAAACAAACATCTAATAACACTCATGTATCAGATTTGCCAAACGTGCCGATA
The DNA here is from genome assembly GCA_934045905.1 of Leuctra nigra. Taxonomy (NCBI): domain Eukaryota; kingdom Metazoa; phylum Arthropoda; class Insecta; order Plecoptera; family Leuctridae; genus Leuctra; species Leuctra nigra. The sequence goes on along the minus strand of OW203769.1, from coordinate 27,807,332 downwards.
AACTAATGACTAGGCAGCAGAGAAAATACTAACAAAGGTCCGTGCCGCCTGTGAATACATGTGACGCTGTGAACTGGTCCAGCAGCGCGCGGGGATCTAGGTGGCTGTGGAATGTCGCTCCACGGAACTTCTTCTCGCGCACCAAGACAGGATTCCAGGTGGCAATGGCGTCCCTACACGCGGCGTCGGGGGATGGAATTCAAAGGGATTGCGAACATTCCGCACTCAAACTCATTTCCTATAGTATAGATCAGAAGGCCCCACACATGATTTTCTATATTGAAATTAGCAATATTTATGGATTTTCGAATATATCAACTTTATTGCATAACATTTCCTGTAACTTGCAACTCTGGACTAACGGGTTTTCCATTTTACGTCTTCTGAACAGGAGGAAAATTAACACCGGAGGTAAAGGAAAGTTATTTAGTTTTTGGTGTACATCTTTTAAAACAGCACGCGTTGGCATTGTTTTCTATCTCCTGATAATATGTCCATATCTACTAAAAAATAATGTTGACATCTATTAAAGAAAAGAAAAGAATCTTAATTTTGGCCTACAAATTAACTAGTTCGCGATGATAGTACTTTTTTTGCAATATTCTGGTTGCACAATAATACATAATATTTGAATAATATTCGAAGTTACATCAGATTCATATTCTGTACCTCAGAGCTAAAGGGGCGGAAGTCCGTCGTATTTGTGTTGCACACTTTAAGAATGCAGTATTTAATCATAGCTCTCAATTGCTATTTGACGTATATATCAACTATTACACATATGATTGGATGAAGACAGAATTACTGGCTTATGAGCTCACCTCAAGAATCATTGAAATGGACTCCCGCCGTTCTACCTCTAGGGTAGAGAGTATGTATCTTTATTTTTTTGATTATTTTTCAACCTAAGATCTATTTTCTTTCATTTCCATACTTTGTAATAATCCTAAAGTGCAATTTATTTCGTATGTGCTGTTTTTTTAATTTGGACGTATTTATTTTCATATCCGTGAGTTTTGCGCCCGCACGAGCCTGCTCCTGCGATCCTACTTCTTCTTGGTACATAAGACAAAGCGGACAAAGTAATCCCCGCATTACCACACACATGAAAGAACCCGTTAGCAGCGCAACGAACAAATCGCCGTGAAATACCGCCTCATGTCGCGTCTTCCATTAATAATCCGCTTCCACCGACTGAGCCGCCGTGTCGCCAGTCGCGTCGGTAAAACAGTCCCGAATGAGAAGTTATTGTTTAACGTCGCACGGCTCTGCAGCGAGGATCACGAGGTGAAGAATAGGATGGAGGCGGTCGTGGCCTATTAGTAGGGAACCTTCCCAGCATTTGCCTCTCGACTTATAAAGGACGTCCATCCTACTTCATCATCTCCTAATCATCATCGTAATCATCCGGCGCCATTAGCCTAGCTGTAGAACAGTGCGATGTTAACATTACCGCTCTTTCTGAACTAAATGTCTTTAAAGGTGGTGCAAGCGCTCGGTCGTTTTAGAAAATTTAAAGAGAAAAATTATTCATAAGTGGGTGTGACTTTGATAGGATGCTCGTTCACATGATCAGTCTGGAGGCCAAGTCTTGAAACTTACGCTTTCAGGACGCAAACGCTCTCGGACGTCATAAAGTCCCATTTACTGTAAGAGTGATCGACATTGAAACATAAAGTCAAGCCACTTATTTGATTGTCATCCAACAATCTATTGGAAACAATTTATTAACATTGTATTTATTATTACATATATTATACAGTCATAAAACCTTATTCAAAATTAACCACCTTAAAACACGTCAGTTTTATAGAACAGCCTGTAAATAAAAGATTTTCGCGAGGCCGAATTTAACAAGATAATCTAACCTCATTTTTACATAAACCAAAATAGTAATCTTCTTTTGAAACTACTTCTCGCGCGGTTTCGCGTGGGAAGTTTGCCCTCTCTCTCACATGCATTGGGTTCCGCATAAGACTGTCTCTCTCGCACTCGCAGCGCTGCGCATGAAGCTCTCCCTCTCGCACTCGCAGCGCTGCGCATGAATCTCTCTCTCTCACACTCGCAGCGCTGCGCATAATGCTCTCTCTCTCGCACTCGCAGCGAGGGGTGACGTCACGGCAAGTGAAAGGTCAGAGAGACATGATATGTTAATTAAGAAACATCGGATGCACGCAGGATTGTACGCGAGGCGGGGGTCTAATTGGCTGGCGAAGTGGGGGTGGGGGGTGGCACCTGGAGCCCCGACACGCGCAGGGGGGAGGGTAACACTTTCTACATCATCGGAAAATTACACAATATAAAAAAGTGAAAATCAAAAAAAATATATTTTTGAATTAACTTTATGAAAGATTAGCTCATGTAGGCCAACAAAACTAAAAAAAATATGAAGATATCTGTATGTACACTGTTTCCATGCTACGTTTGCTTCCCTATGTTTCCTATACCCTGCGTGTTTGCATGCGGAATCAATGTGCGAGATGACTGGTCGTGTGATGAGTGTCACACATCAAGCTTGACACTAGCTTGAGTGTCACACATCAAGCTTGACACTAGCTTGAGTGTCACACATCAAGCTTGACACTATAGCTTGAGTGTTTCGCATCAAGCTAGACACTAGCTTGAGTGTCACACATCAAGCTTGACACTAGCTTGAGTGTCACACATCAAGCTTGACACTAGCTTGAGTGTCACACATCAAGCTTGACACTATAGCTTGAGTGTTTCGCATCAAGCTTGACACTAGCTTGAGTGTCACACATCAAGCTTAACACTAGCTTGAGTGTCACACATCGAGCTTGACACTAGCTTGAGTGTCACACATCGAGCTTGACACTAGCTTGAGTGTCACACATCAAGCTTGACACTAGCTTGAGTGTCACACATCAAGCTTGACACTAGCTTGAGTGTCACACATCAAGCTTGACACTATAGCTTGAGTGTTTCGCATCACAGCTGACACTAGCTTGAGTGTCACACATCAAGCTTGACACTAGCTTGAGTGTCACACATCAAGCTTGACACTAGATTGAGTGTTTCACATCAAGCTTGACACTAGCTTGAGTGTCACACATCAAGCTTGACACTAGCTTGAGTGTCACACATCAAGCTTGACACTAGCTTGAGTGTCACACATCAAGCTTGACACTAGCTTGAGTGTCACACATCAAGCTTGACACTAGCTTGAGTGTCACACATCAAGCTTGACACTATAGCTTGAGTGTCACACATCAAGCTTGACACTAGCTTGAGTGTCACACATCAAGCTTGACACTAGCTTGAGTGTCACACATCAAGCTTGACACTAGCTTGAGTGTCACACATCAAGCTTGACACTAGCTTGAGTGTCACACATCAAGCTTGACACTATAGCTTGAGTGTCACACATCAAGCTTGACACTAGCTTGAGTGTCACACATCAAGCTTGACACTAGCTTGAGTGTCACACATCAAGCTTGACACTACAGCTTGAGTGTTTCGCATCAAGCTTGACACTAGCTTGAGTGTCACACATCAAGCTTGACACTAGCTTGAGTGTCACACATCAAGCTTGACACTATAGCTTGATTGTCACACATCAAGATTGACACTAGCTTGAGTGTCACACATCAAGCTTGACACTAGCTTGAGTGTCACACATCAAGCTTGACACTAGCTTGAGTGTCACACATCAAGCTTGACACTAGCTTGAGTGTCACACATCAAGCTTGACACTAGCTTGAGTGTCACACATCAAGCTTGACACTAGCTTGAGTGTCACACTTCAAGCTTGACACTAGCTTGAGTATCACACATCAAGCTTGACACTAGCTTGAGTGTCACACATCAAGCTTGACACTAGCTTGAGTGTCACACATCAAGCTTGACACTAGCTTGAGTGTCACACATCAAGTTTGACACTAGCTTGAGTGTCACACATCAAGCTTGACACTAGCTTGAGTGTCACACATCAAGCTTGACACGATGCCGTGCAGCTCACTCGCTCAGCGGCATGACACTTCTGAGAACCTGCGTTCGAGCGAGTTCATTTCACTTGCGATTCAAAGTTACGTCATTTTCAACGACTTCCTTGAGGCCGATTTCCCACTTTAATATAGGTATAAATAATAGGATATTGACATAAAACAAAGTTTCTTAGTTCAATAAATAAAATATACCTACATGAATTAATAGAGTAGGTGCCACTCGTAGAAATTGACAAATCTACGGACGAGAAATCCCCGTCCTTCCACCTTCCATGCACCTCCACGCAGTGTTGAATCCAGGCATACCTCGGGGGGGGGCAGTGCCCCCCCCGAGGGATGCATTTGCCCTCCCCGGCACAAAAACCTATTCAAAATACCTTCAAAATAATATGTGAAAAAAACACGTAAAAATAGACGGATCATGTCAAAAACCTTCCAAAACGGTTAGAATTAAGTTAAATCCAAAAATTTTCCGGCGCTATGCGCCCCGGACATACATATCCTGATAAATTCAATAAATTTACCTATTCATAAATATCTTAGACCATTTTTTGGAAAATTTGCAATTTATAATTCCCCAAAATAGCTATACACTGTGATTCAAAAATGTACCTAAACGAATTACCTTGATCAAAAAAATTCTCGGGGGCTACGCCCCCGAACCCCCTGTTTTCCACTGTGACTTTTCAAAATATCTTACGTATAATAATTGCTTTGTGCTTTGTACAACTACAAGCATTATTCATAAATTAACTCTATACCCCCCCCCCCCCGAAACACCAACATCCAAAAAGCACCTACCCAAAAATATGCCACCCCCAACTATTCAAGTGCCCCTCCCGAGAAAAATGTCTGGATTCAACACTGCCTCCACGGCAAGAAATGGCACCTCCACTTTAACATCTCCAAGAAATATCGCGGCACCTCCATCTCAACATGGCACCACCACATCACATCCTCGGCATTTCCACCTGGCACCTGGCACCTCCACCTCTAACCCGGCCAAGCTACAGCAACATCCAGGCATCCACGGAAATATCCCCAGCTCTTCCCCCATTTTTATTTTCAAATTAATGGTAAAATTCGCGGAAATTCGTTTGTTTTATTGCGCTTTTATTACGTTTTTATTGAACATTCTGTCCCTTATATCATTTCGCAGAACCGAAAATGAAAATTTACTCCCGCCGTATTCATTAGAGCGGCAAAACGCCCCCGCACGTTGCCTGTCGTTACGCCGCCAGGTGGCCGGGTTAACGACGCCCAACCGACGCCGCGGCGACGCCCGGACCTCCGTCGACAGATCTTCAGTGACAAGGCGTTAACATCACTCAAGATCGCTCTAACTCACTCAAAACATCACTCAACATCACTCAACATTCCTCAGCATTATTCAAGGATCCAAGGAAAATAATATTATCATAGCAACAAACCACGAAATAATTAAATTACTGTACAGTAACCGCAAAGGCTTTCATAAATATACTTTAGAGTAGGTACTTTAGACCTCACGAAAGCCTGAGTATATTTTCTCGATTTTTAGTTGTACACTCCCCCAAATAATAAACGGTACTCGAAATAAAATGAATTGACTGATTAAGGTTTGATGGCATCATCCCATGAAGTCAGTGCTAACGCATTATCTAACTCTTTTAGGTGAGCTCTGATTTAATTGATAATAACAAGGATTGATTGTCAAGGAACCGGCCCAGCAGCCAATACGTTTTGTACCAAGTACCGTTTTTTATTTGGGGGAGTGTACATATGTAATCATATAATCGAGCTCTGTCAATTGTCCACAAACATATTTATATCGGAATTTCCCTACAACATAACGACAAGATTTGATTACGCAAGAAGTGATCGGTGTAATGGACGACCGGCCTTCTGCTTCCCTGCTACAGAGAACACCCTGCATCACGACGAGGAATCCGAACCGGAACCGAAGCATCAAGAATCTCCGACGAAACGAATCAGACCTTGGAGCCAGATTAGATATCAATCATAATGATGTCTGCATTTTCAGACAATTTCATTTGATATTTGTATGATCGAGTTGCATCCTCTGATAAAAGAAACTCCCCTTTTTAATCACGACACACAAGTTTCTGCGTGGCAAGGTGACGCAAAAGCATGAATCATAATTCATAACATACTGAGCATGAGTTGATCATGTGTCAGCCATTTGCAAGTGATAAGCTGGGGTGCATTTACATTATTCATTCAATTACATGTTTTTACAAATGTAATCATATTAAAATAACCCGATGAAAAGAATAAAATTTCAATAAATATCAAAGTTCGTTGACCGATTTCGCGGAAAGTTTGAAAAGAAAATATTAAACTTTTTAACACCGCAAAATATCATCTTGATCGAAGCAAACAATTGGTTTACACGTTTCAACCAATTAGAGGGTTTTGCTCATAAACTATACCGGGTGGCGCAAAAAAAAATCACCCTGTTTGAGAGGTCACTATATCGAAACTATTATAGAGAGGATTCTGAAATTTGTACACATATTAGAAAATATACCAAAATGTAATATGTGCAAGTTTCAAAAACATTACTATTGTAGGAAAAAAGTTACAGCTGTTCAAATTTGGTTGTCAAAAAATTGATTACGGAGCTCAAATAGCGCGCGTCGAGAAAACTTCCAATGGCCGGGACGCCGTTTCTTCAAAACTACGTACGAGATCAAGCTGAACATTTCAAATTATATTGAAAATATGTTAAGATCAATTGTGTCAAAATTTCAGTCAATTTGAAAGAATGGAACGAAAATTATGGAATCTTGAAGTTGAGCGTAAAATCAGAAAATGAAGATTATTTCTAAACTTTTATTACACACGTTATAAAAGTGATTATTTTCCCATCTATTCTGTTTTCAAGCTCAACTTCAAGATTCCATAATTGTCGTTCCACTAATTCAAATTAATTGAAATTTTTACACAATCGATCTTAATATATTTTCAATATAATTTGAAATTTTCAGCTTGATATCGTACGTAGTTTTGAAGAAACAGCGTCCCGGCCATTGGAAGTTTTCTCGACGCGCGCTATTTGAGCTCCGTTTAATCAATTTTTTGACAACCAAATTTGAACAGCTGTAACTTTTTTCCTACAATAGTAATGTTTTTGAAACTTGCACATATTAAATTTTGGTATGTTTTCTAATATGTGTACAAATTTCAGAATCCTATCTATAACAGTTTCGATATAGTGACCTCTCAAACACGGGGATTTTTTTTGCGCCACCCGGTATACAGCTCAATATTAAAAAGTGTGTGAACAAAATGTCAGATCAATATTTTGATCGACCTGGGCAGTGCCTTCAAGAAACAGACCGAAGGTGTGACATGATGCGAGTGCATGTGTATATCCCCGCCATGTAGGGGAGAGCGGGGCACAAAGCGCTATGGAACACCTCGCAATCGTGTGTATCCCCGCCATGTAGGGGAGAGCGGGGCACAAAGCGCTATGGAACACCTCGCAATCGTGTGTATCCCCGCCATGTAGGGGAGAGCGGGGCACAAAGCGCTATGGAACACCTCGCAATCGTGTGTATCCCCGCCATGTAGGGGAGAGCGGGGCACAAAGCGCTATGGAACACCTCGCAATCGTGTGTATCCCCGCCATGTAGGGGAGAGCGGGGCACAAAGCGCTATGGAACACCTCGCAATCGTGTGTATCCCCGCCATGTAGGGGAGAGCGGGGCACAAAGCGCTATGGAACACCTCGCAATCGTGTGTATCCCCGCCATGTAGGGGAGAGCGGGGCACAAAGCGCCATGGAACTCCTCGCAATCGTGTATATCCCCGCCATGTAGGGGAGAGCGGGGCACAAAGCGCTATGGAACACCTCGCAATCGTGTATATCCCCGCCATGTAGGGGAGAGCGGGGCACAAAGCGCCATGGAACTCCTCGCAATCGTGTATATCCCCGCCATGTAGGGGAGAGCGGGGCACAAAGCGCCATGGAACTCCTCGCAATCGTGTATATCCCCGCCATGTAGGGGAGAGCGGGGCACAAAGCGCTATGGAACACCTCGCAATCGTGTGTATCCCCGCCATGTAGGGGAGAGCGGGGCACAAATTGCCATGGAACTCCTCGCAATCGTGTGTATCCCCGCCATGTAGGGGAGAGCGGGGCACAAAGCGCCATGGAACTCCTCGCAATCGTGTGTATCCCCGCCATGTAGGGGAGAGCGGGGCACAAAGCGCTATGGAACACCTCGCAATCGTGTGTATCCCCGCCATGTAGGGGAGAGCGGGGCACAAAGCGCCATGGAAATCCTCGCAATCGTGTGTATCCCCGCCATGTAGGGGAGAGCGGGGCACAAAGCGCTATGGAACACCTCGCAATCGTGTATATCCCCGCCATGTAGGGGAGAGCGGGGCACAAAGCGCCATGGAACTCCTCGCAATCGTGTATATCCCCGCCATGTAGGGGAGAGCGGGGCACAAAGCGCCATGGAACTCCTCGCAATCGTGTATATCCCCGCCATGTAGGGGAGAGCGGGGCACAAAGCGCCATGGAACTCCTCGCAATCGTGTGTATCCCCGCCATGTAGGGGAGAGCGGGGCACAAAGCGCTATGGAACACCTCGCAATCGTGTATATCCCCGCCATGTAGGGGAGAGCGGGGCACAAAGCGCCATGGAACTCCTCGCAATCGTGTATATCCCCGCCATGTAGGAGAGAGCGGGGCACAAAGCGCCATGGAACTCCTCGCAATCGTGTATATCCCCGCCATGTAGGGGAGAGCGGGGCACAAAGCGCCATGGAACTCCTCGCAATCGTGTATATCCCCGCCATGTAGGGGAGAGCGGGGCACAAAGCGCCATGGAACTCCTCGCAATCGTGTGTATCCCCGCCATGTAGGGGAGAGCGGGGCACAAAGCGCCATGGAACTCCTCGCAATCGTGTGTATCCCCGCCATGTAGGGGAGAGCGGGGCACAAAGCGCCATGGAACTCCTCGCAATCGTGTGTATCCCCGCCATGTAGGGGAGAGCGGGGCACAAAGCGCCATGGAACTCCTCGCAATCGAGTGTATCCCCGCCATGTAGGGGAGAGCGGGGCACAAAGCGCCATGGAACTCCTCGCAATCGAGTGTGAGCCCCGCCATGTAGGGGAGAGCGGGGCACAAAGCGCCATGGAACTCCTCGCAATCGTGTGTATCCCCGCCATGTAGGGGAGAGCGGGGCACAAAGCGCTATGGAACTCCTCGCAATCGAGTGTATCCCCGCCATGTAGGGGAGAGCGGGGCACAAAGCGCCATGGAACTCCTCGCAATCGTGTATATCCCCGCCATGTAGGGGAGAGCGGGGCACAAAGCGCCATGGAACTCCTCGCAATCGTGTGTATCCCCGCCATGTAGGGGAGAGCGGGGCACAAAGCGCCATGGAACTCCTCGCAATCGAGTGTGAGCCCCGCCATGTAGGGGAGAGCGGGGCACAAAGCGCTATGGAACTCCTCGCAATCGTGTATATCCCCGCCATGTAGGGGAGAGCGGGGCACAAAGCGCTATGGAACTCCTCGCAATCGTGTGTATCCCCGCCATGTAGGGGAGAGCGGGGCACAAAGCGCCATGGAACTCCTCGCAATCGAGTGTATCCCCGCCATGTAGGGGAGAGCGGGGCACAAAGCGCCATGGAACTCCTCGCAATCGTGTATATCCCCGCCATGTAGGGGAGAGCGGGGCACAAAGCGCTATGGAACACCTCGCAATCGTGTATATCCCCGCCATGTAGGGGAGAGCGGGGCACAAAGCGCCATGGAACTCCTCGCAATCGAGTGTATCCCCGCCATGTAGGGGAGAGCGGGGCACAAAGCGCCATGGAACTCCTCGCAATCGTGTGTATCCCCGCCATGTAGGGGAGAGCGGGGCACAAAGCGCCTTGGAACTCCTCGCAATCGAGTGTGAGCCCCGCCATGTAGGGGAGAGCGGGGCACAAAGCGCCATGGAACTCCTCGCAATCGTGTATATCCCCGCCATGTAGGGGAGAGCGGGGCACAAAGCGCCATGGAACTCCTCGCAATCGTGTGTATCCCCGCCATGTAGGGGAGAGCGGGGCACAAAGCGCCATGGAACTCCTCGCAATCGTGTGTATCCCCGCCATGTAGGGGAGAGCGGGGCACAAAGCGCCATGGAACTCCTCGCAATCGAGTGTGAGCCCCGCCATGTAGGGGAGAGCGGGGCACAAAGCGCCATGGAACTCCTCGCAATCGAGTGTGAGCCCCGCCATGTAGGGGAGAGCGGGGCACAAAGCGCTATGGAACTCCTCGCAATCGTGTATATCCCCGCCATGTAGGGGAGAGCGGGGCACAAAGCGCCATGGAACTCCTCGCAATCGTGTATATCCCCGCCATGTAGGGGAGAGCGGGGCACAAAGCGCTATGGAACTCCTCGCAATCGTGTGTATCCCCGCCATGTAGGGGAGAGCGGGGCACAAAGCGCCATGGAACACCTCGCAATCGAGTGTGAGCCCCGCCATGTAGGGGAGAGCGGGGCACAAAGCGCCATGGAACTCCTCGCAATCGTGTGTATCCCCGCCATGTAGGGGAGAGCGGGGCACAAAGCGCCATGGAACTCCTCGCAATCGAGTGTATCCCCGCCATGTATGGGAGAGCGGGGCACAAAGCGCCATGGAACTCCTCGCAATCGTGTGTATCCCCGCCATGTAGGGGAGAGCGGGGCACAAAGCGCCATGGAACTCCTCGCAATCGTGTGTATCCCCGCCATGTAGGGGAGAGCGGGGCACAAAGCGCCATGGAACTCCTCGCAATCGAGTGTGAGCCCCGCCATGTAGGGGAGAGCGGGGCACAAAGCGCCATGGAACTCCTCGCAATCGAGTGTGAGCCCCGCCATGTAGGGGAGAGCGGGGCACAAAGCGCTATGGAACTCCTCGCAATCGTGTATATCCCCGCCATGTAGGGGAGAGCGGGGCACAAAGCGCCATGGAACTCCTCGCAATCGTGTATATCCCCGCCATGTAGGGGAGAGCGGGGCACAAAGCGCTATGGAACTCCTCGCAATCGTGTGTATCCCCGCCATGTAGGGGAGAGCGGGGCACAAAGCGCCATGGAACTCCTCGCAATCGAGTGTGAGCCCCGCCATGTAGGGGAGAGCGGGGCACAAAGCGCCATGGAACTCCTCGCAATCGTGTGTATCCCCGCCATGTAGGGGAGAGCGGGGCACAAAGCGCCATGGAACTCCTCGCAATCGAGTGTATCCCCGCCATGTAGGGGAGAGCGGGGCACAAAGCGCTATGGAACTCCTCGCAATCGAGTGTATCCCCGCCATGTAGGGGAGAGCGGGGCACAAAGCGCCATGGAACTCCTCGCAATCGTGTATATCCCCGCCATGTAGGGGAGAGCGGGGCACAAAGCGCTATGGAACTCCTCGCAATCGTGTGTATCCCCGCCATGTAGGGGAGAGCGGGGCACAAAGCGCCATGGAACTCCTCGCAATCGAGTGTATCCCCGCCATGTAGGGGAGAGCGGGGCACAAAGCGCTATGGAACTCCTCGCAATCGAGTGTATCCCCGCCATGTAGGGGAGAGCGGGGCACAAAGCGCCATGGAACTCCTCGCAATCGAGTGTGAGCCCCGCCATGTAGGGGAGAGCGGGGCACAAAGCGCTATGGAACTCCTCGCAATCGAGTGTATCCCCGCCATGTAGGGGAGAGCGGGGCACAAAGCGCTATGGAACTCCTCGCAATCGTGTGTATCCCCGCCATGTAGGGGAGAGCGGGGCACAAAGCGCTATGGAACACCTCGCAATCGAGTGTATCCCCGCCATGTAGGGGAGAGCGGGGCACAAAGCGCTATGGAACTCCTCGCAATCGAGTGTGAGCCCCGCCATGTAGGGGAGAGCGGGGCACAAAGCGCCATGGAACTCCTCGCAATCGAGTGTGAGCCCCGCCATGTAGGGGAGAGCGGGGCACAAAGCGCCATGGAACTCCTCGCAATCGAGTGTGAGCCCCGCCATGTAGGGGAGAGCGGGGCACAAAGCGCCATGGAACTCCTCGCAATCGAGTGTGAGCCCCGCCATGTAGGGGAGAGCGGGGCACAAAGCGCTATGGAACTCCTCGCAATCGTGTGTATCCCCGCCATGTAGGGGAGAGCGGGGCACAAAGCGCCATGGAACTCCTCGCAATCGTGTGTATCCCCGCCATGTAGGGGAGAGCGGGGCACAAAGCGCCATGGAACTCCTCGCAATCGTGTGTATCCCCGCCATGTAGGGGAGAGCGGGGCACAAAGCGCCATGGAACTCCTCGCAATCGAGTGTGAGCCCCGCCATGTAGGGGAGAGCGGGGCACAAAGCGCCATGGAACTCCTCGCAATCGAGTGTGAGCCCCGCCATGTAGGGGAGAGCGGGGCACAAAGCGCTATGGAACTCCTCGCAATCGTGTATATCCCCGCCATGTAGGGGAGAGCGGGGCACAAAGCGCCATGGAACTCCTCGCAATCGTGTATATCCCCGCCATGTAGGGGAGAGCGGGGCACAAAGCGCTATGGAACTCCTCGCAATCGTGTGTATCCCCGCCATGTAGGGGAGAGCGGGGCACAAAGCGCCATGGAACTCCTCGCAATCGAGTGTGAGCCCCGCCATGTAGGGGAGAGCGGGGCACAAAGCGCCATGGAACTCCTCGCAATCGTGTGTATCCCCGCCATGTAGGGGAGAGCGGGGCACAAAGCGCCATGGAACTCCTCGCAATCGAGTGTATCCCCGCCATGTAGGGGAGAGCGGGGCACAAAGCGCTATGGAACTCCTCGCAATCGAGTGTATCCCCGCCATGTAGGGGAGAGCGGGGCACAAAGCGCCATGGAACTCCTCGCAATCGTGTATATCCCCGCCATGTAGGGGAGAGCGGGGCACAAAGCGCTATGGAACTCCTCGCAATCGTGTGTATCCCCGCCATGTAGGGGAGAGCGGGGCACAAAGCGCTATGGAACTCCTCGCAATCGAGTGTATCCCCGCCATGTAGGGGAGAGCGGGGCACAAAGCGCTATGGAACTCCTCGCAATCGTGTGTATCCCCGCCATGTAGGGGAGAGCGGTGCACAAAGCGCTATGGAACACCTCGCAATCGAGTGTATCCCCGCCATGTAGGGGAGAGCGGGGCACAAAGCGCTATGGAACTCCTCGCAATCGAGTGTGAGCCCCGCCATGTAGGGGAGAGCGGGGCACAAAGCGCCATGGAACTCCTCGCAATCGAGTGTGAGCCCCGCCATGTAGGGGAGAGCGGGGCACAAAGCGCCATGGAACTCCTCGCAATCGAGTGTGAGCCCCGCCATGTAGGGGAGAGCGGGGCACAAAGCGCCATGGAACTCCTCGCAATCGTGTGTATCCCCGCCATGTAGGGGAGAGCGGGGCACAAAGCGCCATGGAACTCCTCGCAATCGTGTGTATCCCCGCCATGTAGGGGAGAGCGGGGCACAAAGCGCCATGGAACTCCTCGCAATCGAGTGTGAGCCCCGCCATTGTGTCCATGCAAATAGCCGGCGTCGCGAGCAATGGCGGCATTAGACGCCCGCCGTCTGCAAGATGTCACTACGAGGTCGCAGCTATTGAACTTCTTTCCACTCGTCTGCTCTTCGAACACGATTCGGCGAACCAAATGCTTCGAAACATATTGTAAGCTATTCGCAAAGAGTTCGATTACGTTTCCGAACCAAATTGCTATACCTACATAAGAAACACCTTTGTTTGGGAAAGTAATTATTTAGTAATGATAAACAGATTAATTAAAACAAGAAACTGGGACGTGGAATTGAAAGAATTGAGACGGAAAACATCGTGTTAGGTTATTCTTGCTTGAGCGCTTGTTCAACCTGTAATTGCTTTCTTTGCAAAACCGTAATATGTTTACTATACTTACAACATGCATGACCTGACCATTGTAGTACGCAACAGCAATATCACGTAAAATGATCATTAAACCCATCCATCATGAACTACTGTGTAACCACCTAGAGTAGTCCAACTAGTTCTCACTAGTGGCGTGCTGAGCGTTGTCCCAATAAAACGCGACTATCCCGCCGACTGCCACCAAGCTGTATCGAGATGTATTCAATAATGTGTTAAATCATAAATATTAATGGGGACAATATTGCATTGGCAACAACCAATAACATCTTTAGAAGTATCACTAACAACTGTTTAACTTAACTACTGGCTTAACAGAGCCCTGTTAAACCATGTAGTTAATTTCAAAACGGGATTGCCATTGAGGTTGTTGAGATGGCAATATAGTCCTAATCAACTGTTTAAAATTTTGCAGAGTATTAAAAAACTGTCCCTGATGACCAGTATTTCAATACTCTGCTAAATTTTATACAGTTGATTAGGACTATTTTGCCATGGCAACAACCAGATTCCTAGAATGACTATGGGGCAAAGGTGAACGACACATAAGCGAAAAGAAATGACAAGATATCGCATTTTTCATCAGATCAGTACAATCTCTTGTTATTGTGCCGTTATTTTTTTATATAATAATATCTAAAAGGGAACAAACATCATTATGTACATTTCTCTTTATAGAAGTTGGAATAACGTCATAATATTTACATCAATTCAACACCAGAGATAACTATATTAGTTCCAATGACATGCCCTGGACTTGAAGGTCCCAGCTTCGATTCTCAGTAGAGGCAAATGCTGCGAAGGTTCCATATTATTAAGCACGACCACCTCGTCCCCACTGTCCATCCTTCCCTACTCATCCATCATCATAATCATTCATCCGGGGGCCATTAGCCTAGCTGCAGAACAGTGCGACGTTAAACTAGTATAAACACCTCCCCCTATTCACTGCCCGAGGACCCAGGGGTACTTTTGACATTACAATAAAATAATACAAATAAATAACGCAATTGCATAATACATGTGGCCAGCACTGGTACGCTGCACAGCGCCGTTACCGGCGGCGAAATTAACTAATTTGAAATACACAGGCCTAGTGATGCCCAGCGGGAATATTCCCGTGGGATGGGAATATTCCCCGTTCCCAAGCAAATTTGAGCAAATTTGGGGAATATTCCCCAAATCGGGAATTTACTTTTTCATTATAAATTAAATTGTATAATGTTATTATTTTGTGGTAATATGTCATTACCTCTTAATATTCTCTATTTTGTCATTAATTTGCTTGTTATCTTATGACAGGGGTCGGTAACCTTTTTTGGTGACGGGGCCAATTTCCGAAAAATTTATAAATTAGATAATAATGCGAGCCGCAGAAGGCAATCAAATATAATACACCAAAAATAATCAATTGAATGACTAGTTTATTCTGCTATTTGGACAAAGCCCCCCCCCCCCTCCCTCTTGATGTTGCCCCGCAGGGCGTTTTTTCGAATTTTCAAATATTTCGATTCAAGATCTTTATTTAAATTATAAAGAGCCATTCAAAACCCACCAAGGAGCCGCAGGTTGCCGACCCCTGTCTTATGACATCTCAAAACATAAACATGCTTTAATAATGTTTTCTCTTAGTGTTTACTCATCCCTGTAGTAAATTCCCAATAAATTCCCGGTTCGGGGAATATTCCCGGGAATATTCCCGAAAAAATAAATTCCCGGGAATATTACATCACTACACAGGCCATGAAACAACGGCGATGTTTCGTTGCTGGATCTAGTGGGCTCTGATCTCATTCATACAGAGAAATTAGAAGTTCTATTCAAACAAATAAGCGATATGTGATGGAGCCACTTCTGGCAGGAAACTTCAATGCACTTTTTTTTATTTTGAAGTTCGTGTTTCCATAGGGCAGTGAAAAAGGAGAAACAATTGAAATTGAAATTTAGTTACAAGTTAACTTTTTCAGCCATAATAAACAACTGAAGCAAATTTAATATAATTTATTTGTATATATATCCCCCTGACATCCTCCATTATCCCCCTTATGGCTAGTACGTAGTACCAAAGAATCCACCAGAGGTCAGTCGTGTTCCTTATTTTCTCGAAATTCGAGAAACTACAAACTACAAAATGAATTAAAATGAAGACACATACACAAACCTAAGGGTCGTCAGGTAGTATAGACAGAGTAGACACAGTTATAGACACAGTTATTTCTGAAATGTAACAACGTATGTCCATTAAAATCTTGTATTATCTTTTAACTTATTGCAACGTATGAGCGGACGCGGTGTTAAGCTGTCATTTGAAAGCCCCGATCCGAGTTAGAAATGTGACCCGTATTATTGACACGAAATCAATAGGAAATTACGGAGCTAATCGAACTCGTTCATTCCAGATTATTGATTAATATCCAGTCAATAAAAAAACAACGTGAATCATTGACAGATAAAATCAATCACTGGCGTTCGCTTGATTGGAATAATTCTTTCATTTGCGCGGCGAAATGACATTCGATTTCGAGTTTGCATCGTAACTTCCCGACTTGAATGATGAATCTAGAGTCCAATGACCTGTGTAACTGTTTTAAACTCATTGTTGAACGCATGCAATAACGCATGGGGAATTAGTACAGTTGCGTGCAAGCAATTGCTGTTTGCCGACAGAATGCGGCACATCGCAAAGAGGTCAGAGGGCATATTTCCAGGATAGACATGCTGCAAATATTTTGGACCGAGTTTTTTCAATGCTTTGTTAAATCATTATAAAGTCCCACCGATTGCCACCAAGTGCTGGCGAGCTGTAGGATGTACATCCTGGGAGGTACTTAGTGGTCATTCTAGGAATGTGATTGGCTGTTACTATGCTTTATGATAGCAGAGCATTGATACTCGAAAGCTCTAAGCTCTGGCTCTAAAGACGATAATTCAACACCTTGTTTAAGTACCTACTAATTAACTAACAGTTTGTTAAAGAGGTAATTCCATAGTTGAGTAAAACACAAACACAGTTTCATGGAGAAATAATTGAGAACAAAAACTGGTCTTAAATATTAATAACTTTTAAAATAGATTAGTATTTTGACTCAAAAATACAAAAATCACATCGAATATCAATTATTTTATTATTATTTTATTGGTTAAAAGTTATAAAAATTAACATAACACATTTATTTTTAAAGAATTTTAATTACTTAATCCCTAGTTTATATCGTTTGGTTCTAAACATATTGTTATGCTTTGACTCAAAACATTTTTTTAATCGTGTCCTGTAATAAGAGTGATACATAGAATTTTATCCAAAAAAAATATAGTTGATGATTCTGGAAATAAATGTATAAATGTGGGTCCAATATTCAGCATGATCAGAGTAAACCGCGTCATCAGAAAGAAACAAAAATAATACAGTACCGAAAACATCAAATGGCGACATCTTCATAAAAGCCTCGTCAATTGATCCCGCAAAAACACAATAAAATAACCCCGTCATTCTCTCGCTTGAATCGGCTGTCTCCCGGGCCCAGGTTATTGGCAAAATCCTCCGCGAGGAGCTAATTCACCCTTCACTGCAGGTCGACGCGACAGTGACGTCATAATCGACTGTCGACGCGTCAAAGGGGTGGTTTTATCAAGTGTAATTTGTTTCCAATGAGAGGGGGGGTGTCACTGCAAGGTGGATCGTAAATACCAAGTCAAGATGGCCGCTTCAGGCTGCTACATCGGATGGGCGGACTTTTCACAACGCGTTGATGAGCGAGCCGGTGTAGCATGCAGTGGAGTTAGTTTACTATCTGCACGGAGGGCAAAGGACAAGGATGGGGGGGGAGGGGCCCGCCCTGGAACCCGGGATTTTTAAATATATAGAGCAGATTAGCATTTTTAAAAGAAGGTTGTAAAAACATTACATTACATTTTCAGCTCAAGACTGTAATATGTGGATCCACGGTAATTACCTACAGAGGCTCGTTACGAGACACATTTTATGTTTTATGAAACAAATCTTCGCCATATCAGTTTGTACTTTAGAGACTCAAATTCGCTTTTCAAGTCAAAAAATCAACAAATTGGCCCTTTAGGCCGTAGCAGATGAAGAGATCGTTGTTTCAAGGCCAACCCTTCAATATTAATTTAATACAAATTCCGATTCAGACTATACCTAGTCTAATTTCTCTGTGATTTTCTTTTAAATTCATCATTGTTTAACTGTTCTGATGAATGATTGTGAATGATTGTGATGGTGATTGGCATTATAAGATGAACGGTGGGAAGGAGGCGGTCATGTCATATTAGTAGGGAACCATCCCATAATTTGTCTTTGTCTTCGAAGAATCACGGAAAACAGACAGGAATGTAACTTGCATCGCTGAGCCAACTTGCTCGTGCACTTGAAACTAATCCCCCTGTGACCTGTGACCGCGTATAATTACCATGCAGTGACACGTGACCGCGTATAATTACCATGCAGTGACACGTGACCGCGTATAATTACCATGCAGTGACACGTGACCGCGTATAATTACCATGCAGTGACACGTGACCGCGTATAATTACCATGCAGTGACACGTGACCGCGTATAATTACCATGCAGTGACACGTGACCGCGTATGATTACCATGCAGTGACACGTGACCGCGTATAATTACCATGCAGTGACACGTGACCGCGTATAATTACCATGCAGTGACACGTGACCGCGTATGATTACCATGCAGTGACACGTGACCGCGTATAATTACCATGCAGTGACATGACTGTGGTTGACATAAGATCTATTCCTCGCGCAGGTAATGCAGCTCTAGCGTGCTTGCGGGGTGAAATTGAATCATACGTCACTGCCAGCTCGCCGGTCATTTAAATAACTCGAGAGAAATTACTGTCGCCGTTACAATGTTGGCGCCCAATCACTCTCGTGCAGAGCTTTACAATTACTTGAACCCTTAGTGCGGTTAGCCGTAAGGTCGATAATACTATGCTATGGCATTAGAAAATCACCCTTAGCGTAATCTCCATACCGATCAAAGATAGCGCGGAATTAATAAATAAGTTACAATGTTGTCGCTGGCAATCAGTCTTATGCAGGCGACTTTAACCCTAAGTGCGATTAGGCGTAAGGTCGATGTTGTCACAGTAAGACATTATAAATTCACCCTTAGTGACAATGTATGTATGGGTAATTAATCTGTCAAGACAACTGTGCATATTGCATGACAATTAGAAACACATCAAGGTGATCGACCGACTTGGCGAAGAAAGAAGAGATCGGATAGATTACTTGTCGACCTAGAAAATAACCATCATATATTATTATATACTGCATGTGTTGGTACATCTTGTTCTTTTTGAAATTTAATTTTATACGGCGGCCAGGGAGACAAGAAAATAACAAAAATTTTCACCAAAAATCCACTAATTATTACTAATTAACGAAACAAAAAATTAAAAATGTACCAAGGGATAACCCTAAGTTTGTCTTTTATCTAATCACGATTAAAATTTCAAATAATTTGGTCTACCCATTTCGTCTCCAATCGTATCGCAAAAAGTGTCTACAAAAGCAGCAAAATTGCTCGCGCTTGCAGCACCTTAAGGCATAAAACAATAAGGGTGGACTTGTCAATGACTTCTTCGACACTTGATTGGAGCCTTCCCTTCTCAAAGACTAATAATTAATCTTCCTCGTCATAAAGTTGATATATTTTTGACATTATTCAGAGTGAAATCAGTATGTGAAGAGAGTCGCTCCACTTAATGAAGCATGATGAAGAACTGCAAAATGTAAAAAAGGCTATCGATTTATCATTTTCCGGAGATGAAACGTTTCCCTTCTCTGGAGTCTAGACAGTGACGTAATTGACAGAGCGAGTGACATCCAGAGCCGAGATCAAGTCGCACGTGACGTCATAGAGCGAGTCACGTGACATGGCCCGGGGAAAACAAATGAGAGAACAGCGTTGGAACCAGGCACGAAACTAAGTTTATATTGTGTCAAAAATCAAAAATAAATAAGAATTGATCTCATAGAGAATACTTTTTCGGTATCAGAAAATTCCAGATTAAAGTATTTTTACAAATGAAATAACAAATTATTCGTCAAAAAGTAATGTTATTGAAATGACTGGAATATCCTAAATTCTGAACTAAATATTACCTAAACATTGCACTAAACTAAACACGTTCGCAAATCGCAATTCCCTAAACATCTTAAGAATCCATATTGTCTAATGAAGCGCATGAATGGACGGGTAACAGCTCATTCTTGGCAATCGAGCGCTTGAATAGAAGCCCGTGGTCGGGAAGGGTCGGGATGGGTCGAGACGCAGATATTTGCGAATATACCTGGGTATCACGATTAGTTGATTCTCACTTTACGTGTCTGCGGAGTCCCTGGTTCGAGTCCCAGCGGAACCCGCTACATGCAGTCCAGTTCCCAGTTTTCCCGTAGAACACATTTGGATCTTTAGACAAATCCAATGAAGATTAGCCTCTTTAAGTGACAGGTTTGACGCCTTTGTAAGATGAAGGGGTTGGGGAGTCATTAAACGGTCAGCTTGAAAAGAAGGTGATGACTCTCATACAATTAATGAATGACCATTGAATCCTACATAATGGATAGTCCAATGTGCGGTACAGAGCTTTTACAACTGACAGATAGTCAGGGAAAAGTGGACAAAAAGTAGCGGGAATGTAAGTATGAAAAGTGAGTTCATTTGGACAACACTGCATTAGTCTGCAGCAGGATTTTACAATACTGTAATTCGTCAGCATGCACGTTCTTCCATTTGTGACTTTTTAACAATAAAGAATGGAAAATAAATAATTTCTTATTGTTGCAAACGCTTGTGTTGTTCACACCAAAGACATTCTTCCAAGTCTTCAAAACCTCGTTGATCAAAATGTAAGGGAAAACATCGCATAAATACGTGATAAACATAGTTTCTGTTGTTTTGAAAAGGTTACAGAAAATTGAGCTTCGTTACCGATATATTTACTTAATTTCGTCAGAAATTTTTAACCCACTCCAATAATTTACAATACAATCTAGTTTACGTATAGCAATTTATCAAGAGAAATTAATTTAAAAAATGTGCTAAGTCCTTGAACAACACACTTGTAAAAGTTGGATCAGTTGGTTTATTTGATCTCCAATCGTATCCGAAATAGCATAGTTCTGAGCGGAGGCGCGAAACAAACATAATACTGATAGGTATACAATCCGACTGATCATGTGAACATCCTATCAAAGTTACACCCACTTATGAAACATCGTATCATCTCATTTGCTCCAACAACCTAGCGCCGGTATCGCTGCAGTATCAACATCTCACATTGGCTACATTTGGCACGGGCTACGAAAATAAAATAACCTATAGGAAACGGAAACCCTACTTCATCTTTTCGACTACATTTCCTGTTTTTAACCCAGATGAACGTCTCAAGGTGCCCTCCCCCCTGTCACCCACACCGGCACCGGCTCGGGCCCATGGCGGGAGGAGGGTGGGGGGGGGGGGGCAATTAGCGATTACCGACCCATCCATCGTGGTAAATACGCCATTAGTTCGCGTCACGCCCACCAGGAGTTATATTTAGCAGCACCCACGTCGCCGCTAACTTCACACGGAGCGTGGAAAAGTTGATGCGTTTCGATGTAAATCAGACCAGGAGGAGTTAAATTCAAGGACATCTTTCAACTGGCTTATCACATACTAAATACTTGCCGATTGCTATCTGCTAGATAAGACAGAACTTTCCAGATATAGCATATTTGAAGTCAGAATGAACTCGGGCGGACGGGGGGGAAGGGGGGGGGGGGAGATTAACAAAATATTGCATTTTAGAACAATATAATGAAAATAGGGGCTGTGTTGGCCTCCAGTCCAACCCCCCCCCCCCCCCCCCCCCCCCAAATTTTCAAACAGTCTAGAAACTCCGGGGGACGGAATTGGGAACTGAAATTATACTTAAATAATTTTAAATAATTTCTAGTTTTAATGCACTATGATGGAATAGCTATGTAAGGACGGTGGGAAGGAGACGGCCATGGCGTGATAATAGGGAACCTTCCCAGCATTTGCCTCTCGACTGAGGGAAACCACGAGTTAACCTCAGTCAATCGAACCCGGGACCTCGAGTGCCAGAGCCAACTTGCTCGCATTCGGGGTTAAAAGGCAGTTCCTGTCCAAATGACATGGTAAATTATGTTCGGTGCATTAGCAGGAAAATTGACGTTGGAAACTTGACTCTGAATGTATTTCTGTTTGTCGTGTCGACAATCAGCGAGCGATTAAAAGCGTCTGAGCATGTGCTGTGAATGCGACGCTATGAATGACAATGAGAGCCGGGCGAGCGGAAGAGGGTCTGACACCCAAGTTTCCTCATCATTTCATCTCAACAACTCCCCCCCCCCCCTGTATCACAAACAGAGCGATGTGAAAACTTGGCGCATATTTCCAGCCCCTTGTCAGAAGTTCGGATAAGAGCTGTGCAAACACAAGACTCGGGTTCGATCCCCCAGCCGGATGTCCTGACCGAGCGTCTGCGTGCTTTGCTCGCATGAGGGGCCTTCCACTGTCTTCATAATCATTCATGGACGATACAAGTACCTACCTACAAATAGACGACAACATTTTCTGTAGCCTATAACCCTTGAATATAACCCTTCTATAACCTAGTAGTGGTTTTCTGTACCACGAAAGAAGATAAATAAATACATATGAAAAAACTCCATTTTATAGTCAAAAAGTGGTCCAGCACGCATAGTTTTTTTAACAATATCCTGCGATTGGCTTACAATTAAAAATTATACCGTTTGGCCGATCAACTTAAAAATTTGCATAGGACCAACATTTTACGACATACAATTCTCCGACAAATCTGTCAAGAGCTTCATGAGTTCTTATTGACGTTTTACTAAGAAATCTCAAAGAAATGTTCACTGCTCCTTTGCAGCATCTTTCCCAGGCTCGCTTGGAAATGCGTCACATAGCGCGTTTTCCTAGTGAATATTGATTTTTAGACAACACCAAATGTTGTTATTTTTTTAAATTTCAACTTCAGAATGAATTGAAGTCCTACGTAAAGCCTGAACGAACCGGCTGACCTAGCCCACACTGACCATGAAGTGAAATCCAACAGAAGTCCTCCAGAAATAGCCGACATTCCGATCGGAGATTGCGTCGAGCAGTTCAACTGCTTTGCCGGCCGGAGAGTTAAATGTGTTTTCAGCGATCATCGACTGCTGATTAAGTTAAACAGTTTGTTATTGAATAGAAGCAGGTCGACATGCGAACAGCCGATCGTCCCGCTGGTTGATCAAAATAATACGAAACAGTCGTTACATTGGGCGCCCTGGATATCTTGGGGGTGATTTCCGAGATACAGTGCCAATTGGGAAATTGAATATGATGGGAGAATTCAGAGGCCCACGATATGGTGGGCAAAACACAACATGCTAAATAAAACCTCTTGCATTGTTCTAAATTGTTCCGGAGGCACAAAAACACTTTCAGACGAAAATAGTTGAATTATTCAATTATTGAAGCTCATTTTGTCAGTAGACATTTTCAGTTTTTGCGAGTTTTTTATTACATTTTTCAAATATGAAGTTTTGAAGAAGAAATTTAGAGGAATGCTTTTTGTCTTGTGCAACAATTTGAAATTATTTATTTTAAATTTTTTTAGTTTTAAAAAGTCAAAGATGGAAAAATGTGCATAAGAGGATTTGCAGTTATCATGGATGGTTGGTGTCGAAATAAGAAATAATATGATGATAATAATAATAAGATTCCAAAGAACAGAACTAAAAGATATGACAACACATTTTTTAGTTGGCTGTGTGTCAAACTATTGAAGAAAGTAAACTCTATGTGTCCGTTCAGTCAAAAATTTGTCTCACATGCAACACGGGAAGAAAATCAACAAGAAAAGATACCATTTTCGAAAATTCAGCGCCACCTTACATAATATAGGCCCGCTGGTCAATCACTAAATTACAAAATTATCAAATAAATCTGGGATTAAAAACGAACAATGATCATTGTCAATCAATAAGGTTTCAAATATTCGTCCAAATGTATACTAATTTTGACTGTAGAAATATATTCCAACCAATGCAGTGGCATCTGGTTGATTTGGATTCTAAACAGATCCAACTGCACATGAAGTATATTTTAAAGCTGAAACAACCCTAATAATTCCTGAATCGGTTTATTTACGCAGACAAATCGAAAATCAATGTCTACCTAATACAATAAAAACACACCTCCGATTCCAGAGCCACATGGACAATGTACAGCGTCTCAAATATCTAACGCCATGTTTATTTGGCGGGAAGACGTAAACCCCTTATCGATATCTGTTGAAGATCTTGTGTTTACCTGACTGGGTCGGCGAAGTGACGCGCGCGGGGCAACACGGCTCGGGGCACGGAGCACAGACACACACGTCCTCTCAGCTCGGTCTCCACGCGACGACTGACACTGACAGTGACAGCTGGCAGGTGCGCGCTGCCAACCTTGCGCCAGCTAACAAGCTAGCAGCGCTGCCAACCCTGCGCCAACTAACACGCTGAAGCTCGTTCGCTGTTAGAATATTTCTGTCGATCACGTCGTTCATTGGTCGTTCCCGTGAACACTGCCCTGTCAATGGCAAGACTTTCTTCTTTGTATTATTGAAATTGAATAATTATCATACACAATTTTTTATAGTAGAAAATATTAGAAAAATGCAATAAAATTGATTTCAGTAGTATTAACATATTTTTGATTATTATATTGATATTTACATGTATAGGTATACAATTGTTCGCTAGACTACAGTAGTACACGGCCGCCATTGCGGTTCATTATTCTTACAGTGAACGAACTTTACCAGCGCTGCCAAAATGAAGCCAACTAACACGCTAGCAGAGCTGCCAACATGAAGCCAACTAACACGCTAGCAGAGCTGCCAACGTGTAGCCAACTAACACGCTAGCAGCGCTGCCAACGTGTAGCCAACTAACACGCTAGCAGAGCTGCCAACGTGAAGCCAACTAACACGCTAGCAGAGCTGCCAACGTGTAGCCAACTAACACGCTAGCAGCGCTGCCAACGTGAAGCCAACTAACACGCTAGCAGAGCTGCCAACGTGAAGCCAACTAACACGCTAGCAGCGCTGCCAAACATGAACCAACTAACACGCTAGCAGAGCTGCCAACGTGAAGCCAACTAACACGCTAGCAGAGCTGCCAACGTGAAGCCAACTAACACGCTAGCAGAGCTGCCAACGTGTAGCCAACTAACACGCTAGCAGCGCTGCCAACGTGAAGCCAACTAACACGCTAGCAGCGCTGCCAACGTGAAGCCAACTAACACGCTAGCAGCGCTGCCAACATGAAACCAACTAACACGCTAGCAGAGCTGCCAACAAGCCAACTAACACGCTAGCAGCGCTGCCAACGTGAAGCCAACTAACACGCTAGCAGAGCTGCCAACATGAAGCCAACTAACACGCTATCAGCGCTGCCAACGTGAAGCCAACTAACACGCTAGCAGCGCTGCCAACGTGAAGCCAACTAACACGCTAGCAGAGCTGCCAACATGAAGCCAACTAACACGCTAGCAGCGCTGCCAACGTGAAGCCAACTAACACGCTAGCAGAGCTGCCAACGTGAAGCCAACTAACACGCTAGCAGAGCTGCCAATGTGAAGCCAACTAACACGCTAGCAGCGCTGCCAACGTGAAGCCAACTAACACGCTAGCAGCGCTGCCAACATGAAGCCAACTAACACGCTAGCAGCGCTGCCAACGTGTAGCTAACTAACACGCTAGCAGAGCTGCCAACATGAAGCCAACTAACACGCTAGCAGCGCTGCCAAAATGAAGCCAACTAACACGCTAGCAGAGCTGCCAACATGAAGCCAACTAACACGCTAGCAGAGTTGCCAACGTGAAGCCAACTAACACGCTAGCAGAGCTGCCAACGTGAAGCCAACTAACACGCTAGCAGCGCTGCCAACGTGAAGCCAACTAACACGCTAGCAGCGCTGCCAACGTGAAGCCAACTAACACGCTAGCAGCGCTGCCAACGTGAACCCAACTAACACGCTAGCAGAGTTGCCAACGTGAAGCCAACTAACACGCTAGCAGAGCTGCCAACGTGAAGCCAACTAACACGCTAGCAGAGCTGCCAACGTGAAGCCAACTAACACGCTAGCAGCGCTGCCAACGTGTAGCTAACTAACACGCTAGCAGCGCTGCCAACGTGAAGCCAACTAACACGCTAGCAGCGCTGCCAACGTGAAGCCAACTAACACGCTAGCAGAGCTGCCAACGTGAAGCCAACTAACACGCTAGCAGAGCTGCCAACGTGAAGCCAACTAACACGCTAGCAGCGCTGCCAACGTGAAGCCAACTAACACGCTAGCAGAGCTGCCAACATGAAGCCAACTAACACGCTAGCAGCGCTGCCAACGTGAAGCCAACTAACACGCTAGCAGAGCTGCCAACAAGCCAACTAACACGCTAGCAGAGCTGCCAACATGAAGCCAACTAACACGCTAGCAGCGCTGCCAAAATGAAGCCAACTAACACGCTAGCAGAGCTGCCAACATGAAGCCAACTAACACGCTAGCAGCGCTGCCAAAATGAAGCCAACTAACACGCTAGCAGCGCTGCCAACGTGAAGCCAGGGATAAAACATTTCGCTGTGTTTTACGGTTCATCTTCAAATATGACTAGAAATATTTCACACTTTATCTCAATTTGGGTTTAATTTTTCAAATTATACGGGTCATTTTAATAATATTATCTCTGTATTCTTTCAACGGCTATGTTTCGTCATATAAACTCAACAAGACATAAAATGGTATATCAAAGAAAAGTATTGCCTGCTGGTCAGGTTCATTGACAATCCATCCTTGTTATTATCAATGCAATCAGAGCTCACCTACTAGAGGTAGATAACAAGCGAGCAGCGGACGATGCCATCAAATCTTTTCCAGCCAATCCATTTCTTTCGAATACCGATCGATCTTTTGTTGAGTTTTTACACTACCTTGTCTCTTTTACAGCAATTTTTCACTTTTACATCTTTCTTGCACTGTTTGGTAATTTTGCACAATATCACCCCTTCTATTTTTCCATCCAATCGTTCTGAAATCTTCGTATAAATACACATTATAACAATTAATCCCCGTTTGAAGATGCCAAAAATCACTCAAATGTGTCAAAATAGCGGCGTAGATTGCTACGCAATAGATGTCGCCCCAAGCGTTTCAGTCAAACATACGCGAACCGCAGTGTAGCTGACCCCATTGCCAACCTCGCGACACGAAATCCGCTAAGGGCGCGAACCGCTAATTACAAAGGCGAGGCGACCTGCGAGCACGATCGCCAACTTAACGCGAGGAAATTACATTAAAAACTCGTTAAAAACTAATTAATTACATCTTCCAAGGAAATATGTAAATTATGAAAAAAAAAGGCTCGAAACGATATAACAATCTTTAGACAGAGAGGGGAACAATGTACGTGCAAACTAATTACAGCTCTTCTAATTCTAATTAAGCAATTACATGGTTTTCGGAGTGGAGTGGGATCCAGAGCAACTGTGGTGACAATCTCGGCGATTTACATGGAACGCTGTCCAGGGATTACTCCAGGTTTATTCAGGGAATATTATTACTCGCATTTTATACATGGGCGCATTTCCTGTAAGCGAGAGTGAAAATTATGTACAATCGGCAAAACAAAAACTGACCGCTCAATAAATCTGATTGACTGAATGTTAGATTGCACCAAATCAGTCCAAGCGATCTCATTGTCTCACTCTAGTAGATGACCTCTCATTTCAATGATAATTACAAGCATTGATTGTTATGGAACATGACCAGCAGTCACTCATAATTGTTCGACGATCACTTTTTCTTTTGCCAAGTGTTTCACGAGAAAAGGGGAATAAAACTTGGACGAAAAAGTTAAATTTCTTGGAGAAAGTATTCGCTTTTACAACTTTTAAGTTGTCAAAAGTTCAATTACAATCGCGATTGGTTAAACTTTTTGTCTAAGTGGCTCTGGAAAAAAATAACCCCTGTAAAGACTAATAAATATTTTAAAAAAACTAGAGGATACCATTCCACTTCACTACAATTAGCAAAAGTAATTACCGGGTGGCGCAAAAAAAAATCCCCCTGATTGAGAGGTCACTATATCAAACCTATAATAGATAGGATTCTGAAATTTGTACACATATTAGAAAACATACCAAAATTTAATATGTGTAAGTTTCAAAAACATTTCTACTGTAGGAAAAAAGTTACAGCTGTTCAAATTTGGTTGTCAAAAAATTGATTAAACGGAGCTCAAATAGCGCGCGTGGAGAAAACTTCCAATGGCTGTTTCTTCAAAACTACTAACGATATCAAGCTGAAAATTTCAAATTATATTTCAAATATATTAAGATTGATTGTGTAAAAATTTCAGTCAATTTGAATGAATGGAACGAAAATTATGGTATCTTGAAGTTGAGCGTAAAATCAGAAAACGAAGATTATTTCTAAACTTTTATTACACACGTTATAAATGTGATTCCTTTCCCACTATTCTGTTTTCAAGCTCAACGTCAAGATTCCATAATTTTCGTTCCTTTCATTCAAATTGATTGAAATTTTTACACAATCGATCTTAATCTATTTTTAATATAATTTGAAATTTTCAGCTTGACATCGTACGTAGTTTTGAAGAAACAGCGTCCCGGCCATAGGAAGTTTTCTCGACGCGCGCTATTTGAGCTCGGTTTAATCAATTTTTTGACAACCAAATTTGAACAGCTGTAACTTTTTTCCTACAATAGTAATGTTTTTGAAACTTGCACATATTAAATTTTGGTATGTTTTCTAATATGTGTACAAATTTCAGAATCCTATCTATAATAGTTTCGATATAGTGACCTCTCAATCAGGGGGATATTTTTTTGCGCCACCCGGTATTTATTATTTTCTTTTGAACAACTCAGAACTTTCAAGTTTCTCTCTAATTATATTTACAACTTTCCCGTAACATGAGACAGATCATTTTCGGCCATTCGTGACTGAGGAGACATAGAGGATTTCCTCAGTCAAGATGAATTTGCAGTGAAACCATTTCGATTTGTTGCTGAAAACGGGAAGAAGTTGAAAGTGAAAAACTTTTCTTTTATTCTTTCCATCTTTCAACAGTGAAAAGTTCCAAACTCTAGGAACTTACTAAGTAACATCTCCACATTCCCAGCATTCTTCATTCATCCCGATCACTTTGACCCAGCTGTCAGCTCGTCTATAAACACATTGAGAATGCAGATTGCGTCATTT
Source organism: Leuctra nigra (assembly GCA_934045905.1). Lineage (NCBI taxonomy): Eukaryota > Metazoa > Arthropoda > Insecta > Plecoptera > Leuctridae > Leuctra > Leuctra nigra. Next base: position 27,778,173 of record OW203769.1, on the reverse strand, counting down.
GCGCTTATCTCTCGCCATCAACATTATTGTAGTGACGAAAATAATTAAACTGGATGCCAGCAAAAAACCTATTTCCTCTTAAAACAGAACTTCCATCGTTTGTCGTTGATCGTTTGTATTCAGAGATTAGCCCTGTAAAATGTTACTTTTTCAAATAAATCCCATGTACTGTACCTTAATTCTTACCACTTCTTTACCCTAAAGTGTACATTCAATGTCCCAGATTAGTATCTATCCCAGAAAAAAACACTCCGTGTAAAAAAGGCAGCCAAGTCTCTTTACTTTAAAAAAATTCAACACCGAAAAGGAGTGATATCAAAAAAGGAGCCAAGTCAATGACATTTCCAAATATTTAATCGTATCTTTGAAATAAAAGTATAAACACCGAGAAATACTTTACAAAAGGACTTGGCGCATCGTTTTTTTAAAGACATCATTCTATCCTAAAAGTGGAAAGAAATTTACAAGTAGGTACATTTTCCTCTTTCTATTAGAGCCAGAATCTATGAATCAAGCTACTTTTAGTAATGACTATTTTATAGTTTTGTCAATGGCGATAGAAGCATGATTTTATGCTGTAATATATAAGTAATATAAGGGTGAAAGAATTACATAACAATTGGAAGTGGTGAGAATGTAGGTTTCTTTGGAAAACTTCCATGGAGTCAGGAGTCAGGATCCTCATCAGTGTGTTGTGTCTAATGTCCGCCCGTCCGATCGGGTAGCTCAGTTGGTAGAGCTCTCGCCCGGCAAGTGAGAGGTCCCAAGTTCGTGCCCCGGTTCGGTCGGATATTTTTCACAACACACATCCCTTCATATCAATTGGAAGTGGGCTCATACATATTCTTGCAGTACTGTTAATATGGCGATATTAGACTGGTATCTTTTCATAATTTGATCTTGACTGAAGGAAATCATGAAACGTTGTCAAATAATTACTAACTAATGGAACACAATTATATATTTTTGAAGTGTCAAGTGTATAAAGTTAAATTTTTTAATAGAAATTCAATATGACTGTCTTCTTTGTGAAATGTATTTTTATAAAATGTGTATTAATAGAAATTGTTACATGATGTGAAGGTATAACGCATGATGAGACTTAATTATATTCACCACGAAACAATATTACGAAGATAACTATTGTGTATATTTATAGAAAGCATAGACAACAAGTTTCATAGCGTATATATTCATATAGAAAATATTTTACAGAAGGTATGTATAATATGTACCTAATTGAAAGATGTTTCCCTATTATTCTAAACATTCAAAATGACGGTTGTATATAAATGGCACATGCTTATGAATAGAAAAATGTCTTTAAAAAAACGATGCGCCAAGTCCTTTTGTAAAGTATTTCTCGGTGTTTATACTTTTATTTCAAAGATACGATTAAATATTTGGAAATGTCATTGACTTGGCTCCTTTTTTGATATCACTCCTTTTCGGTGTTGAATTTTTTTAAAGTAAAGAGACTTGGCTGCCTTTTTACACGGAGTGTTTTTTTCTGGGATATCACTTCTTTTGTTAGTTTATTCATACAGCTTGTAGCACAGCTTGTGTCCGTGCAAGAACTTATTTCTTTAAAAAAATACGCCTATGCCGATTTGGATACTTAGAAAAGTTGCGTTTGGTATATAAGATTAAAATAATTATCCAAGAAGAATAGCTTTAAGTTTCGTTACAATCGGTCCAGCCGTTTTCGATATATGACGTCACTTCCGGTTTAAGCAATGGCGGCCGAAAATAATGTCGTCTTGAATTCATAATTATTACTCCTACACATTTCCAAAATTTGGTTGCAATCGGTACAGCCGTTTTTGATATATGACGTCACTTCCGGTTTTAACAATGGCGGCCGAAAATAATGTCGTCTTGAATTCATAATTATTAGTACAACACATTTCCAAAATTTGGTTGCAATCGGTACAGCCATTTTCGATATATGACGTCACTTCCGGTTTTAACAATGGCGGCCGAAAATAATGTCGTCTTGAATTCATAATTATTAGTACAACACATTTCCAAAATTTGATTGCAATCGGTACAGCCATTTTCGATATTTGACGTCACTTCCGGTTTTAACAATGGCGGCCGAAAATAATGTCGTCTTGAATTCATAATTATTAGTCCAACACATTTCCAAACTTAGGTTGCAATCGGTACAACCGTTTACGATATATGACGTCACTTCCGGTTTTAAAAATGGCCGCCGAGAACACTGCAACCTTGAATTTATAATTATTTACAAAGTACGTTTACTTATATCTGTTTTAAAGTATAAAGTGGTGAATTTAGCGTCATTTAGCATATTTATGACGTCATTTCCGGTATAGGTCATAAAATGTGTGACGTCATTTCCGGTTTCGATATTTGAATCATCAAATATTACTGATTACATAAAGTTGACCGTCTAAATCGTTTAGCGCTGGTTTTGTTCTAATCTGTTTAGCCGTTTTTGAGACATGATGTCACTTCCGGTTTCAAAATGGCGGCTTCCGGTTGGTTTTATAACAAGTCAAATGAAATATCAAAAGTACAAACGTTACATAAATATCAAGACAATCGGATCAACAGTTGTTGCTGAAATGCAAATCGATGTATTTCAAATTTCATGACGTCATTTCCGGTTTATTTAAAATAATGTTCAGTCTTTTGATATTGATAATCCATATAGATGACCGTCTGAAACGATTGGCGCAAATTTCGTTCCGATCGGTCCAACCGTTGACGAGATATGACGTCACTTCCGGTTTCAAAATGGCGGCACAAAAAATTCATGGGGACAAGGTTAAATCAGACGCCAAAAGTGCACACGTGGTAAAAATGTGAGATCAATCGGTTCAGCCGTTTAGGCTGTGGCCTGTTTACCGGATTTTAGCTCCAGCCTACTACTACTAAGATTATTATTATGAAAACCGCCCTAAAACACTGTTTTCACGGCCCTCTAGCGCGCAAAGGGCGTAAACTATTGTTCCCAAATTTGGTATATGTTGTAGGGTGGGCCATAGCTCGAAATTAAGATATTTCGCAACAATGTGAGATTTCTCAATTTTAAGATCCAGTAGGCCGAAAATGCCACTTTGATGCTTACAGTAAAAGTGGGTTTGCTCCAGCCTTTATATGAGAGTGTGCGCGCGCCGTACGACTTGGCTGGCGTGGAGCGACCGCTCCACTAGATAGAGAATGTTCAAAATTGTAAACAAGAACGCCGTGCGGGGCATAAAAACAGATAAATGTCATCCGGACAGTACTTTATAGTTTTCACCCACATTGTTGTCAGTTTTAGTATACAATAACACATTATGGCCAATACCCCCCCCCCCCCCCTCCCCAGGCAAAGATCCGGTCCATAACGTTCCTAAATCACAAACTCGCAATCATTTTCATCTCGCCGTCCATTTTGATATTTCACAACGCAACAGCGCGTTGATCACAAACGACGCTAATCGCAGACACCCAATCGTCCCTGGGCATTCATCCGATGATGCGGACACCCAATCGTCCCTGGGCATTCATCCGATGATGCGGACACCCAATCGTCCCTGGGCCCCCAAAACCCATGGGGGGGTCTGAATCGAACTCGAACGCAGCACTTTTTGACCGACAATAGAGTCGAGGGACGATCACGCCGCCCTTTCACTTACAACGCCCCCCCCCCCCCCCCCCCCCGCACTCGCAAGGAGGTAATCATTTCGCACCATAAACCTCCGAAAACACTGCGTCGGCTGCATGAATCCGATCCATCGATACGTCGGCTTCGAGATATATCGACAGAGGCGTTCGATTCGATTCTACCGCTGCTGTCGAGCATCATTGCTCTCTGAAGGTTTTGAGGGTGGATAAGTCAGGGAAGACATTACAGTGGCGCACCCAGGTACATCAGACTAGGCACTGCATGGACATATTTCTCGAAGAACAGACATATTACTCAGATAGTCTATTGTCATTTAGGAAGACACGGTTCTTGACACATTCTAATCCAGCAACAATCCCATATAGGTACACTCGACAATTCATAAAACGGTATTTGAACGAAACGGATTGGCTGCTGGTCTGGTTCATTGATAATCGATCCTTGTTATTATCAATGAAATCAGCTCAGCTATTAGAGGTAGATGCCGAGTAAGTATAGACTTCATTAGATGATGGATGCCATCACATTATTTTCAGACAATCCATTTATTTGAAATACCGTTTTATGAATTGTCGAGTGTATACCTATGTGAATGGTATGTTTATGTACAGTCCGTGTCACACGGAGTTGTCCGCCAGACTTGGCCCCTAATGTTGCAAATAACCGTTTTTTTGTCCATCCCTCAGCCGCTATGTGCGATCGCGCGGTCTTCCGAGACCATCCCTCTCTCTCGGACAAGGGGTATTAAAAATATCTTAGCGGACAACTCCGTGTGACACGGACTGTAGACCATGTTTATGTCCCTATAGTACGTGTGACAAAACCAAAATTTTTTCTTTAAATTACTGGTGTGCAGTTTGGGTATTCTGCGCCCTAACTTCAAAAGAGGTTGGTTCTGTAATCTCTTAACCCTAACATGGTCAAATTATCTGTTATAAATAAATAAGGACAGGGTTGCTTATTTCACGACCTAAATTGCAATTCTTCGCGTAAAATTCTAAACACAATGAAAGATTACATTTACATTTCTGTATTTCAGAGGTAGAAGGCCGGAAGTCAATTACAATCACAAGACTGATCTAGAACAGGGGTCGGCAACCTGCAGCACCGGAGCCGCATGTGGCTCCTTTAGTAGTTCTTTAGCAGCTCTTTATAATTTTAATAAAGATCTGAATTCGAAAAAATCAAAAATTCGAAGAATAAAACGCCCTGCGGGACAACATTTGGGTTTGATTCAATTTAGTTGATTTTAGAGCCCTGAATCACTTTTAAAATGTTGGAATTCTAAAAAAATGCCATGCGGTGCAACAATTCGGGGGCTTCGTCAAAATATCAAATAAACTAGTCATACAATTTATTATTGTCAGTGTTTTATATTTGATTTCCTCTACTGCGGCTCCCATTATTATCTAATTTCTTATTTTTGAGAAATTGGCTCCATGACCTTAAAGCTTGCCGACCCCTGATCACTGATCAACGATGTGTAAGTACCTTGAGATCAGTGCCCCTGATCTATAGGTCTTCAAAGAGATGTCAGAACCGCACGCCGCCGCCAGAATCGGTCAAAAGTTCCAAGCACAACCAGCAAGACATTTCGGGCGGATTCCTTTCATTGCAACGAAGAATATATGTCTACGAAACATCAATAGAGTCTTTGTCATGGAGAAACTTCGCAGAGTCGGAATTAAATTCAATATTTCCTGCCAGAGGTTCGCTTTGATTATAAAAAGCAGGGTAGAAGGTAATGGTTTCTTCGTTGATCAATACAGCCATTCTGGCGTACAAACTTGAGAAACTCTGTGGAAAATAAACAAGGCAAATCCAATAGGGCCGGGCTTAGACAGAATCTAACGAGGATTCCCAAAAAGAACGGGGTTAGTATTTACAGTGTTGAGGGCGAGAACATGTCAATGTGAGAAGAATCAGGGGCACAACAAGCGTATCTCGAGCTTTTGTTTAACTCAGGTGTTTCTTTTCTGAATAGGTCTAATTATTCTGATATTTATTCTTACTAGATCTACCGAATTCTAAAATAGGAGGATTTTCTCAATAGCTTGAACTTTCTTATAGAAGAAAATTATAACATTTTCATTCAAATTGCTCAGTGGTCAAAAATATCTAAATATTTCGAAACCAAAGGAAATGTGTACCAATTACCACTCTGCAAGGAGACTTTGGTGTTTATTAGACTTAATTTAAAATCTATTCATTGGCATATTTATTCTCCATCTATTTCACATATTTTTTAGACTTTTTGCTCGGTATCGAAATTTTTCAAACTGGTAAACATATGAATATGATCTGCTTTCTAAATAGACCTCTTCACGAAAAACGTAATGCGTAGTGGAAGGATATGGGTACTCTGAAAAACATATTTTGCACCATGCATTGAAACACCCCGAGATGTGAGTCGCTGATCGATCGGGAGAAGAAAATGTTCCATCAAGGAAATTCGGCCCGAGGGCACGAGAAGAAAATTCAAGATGTCGTTAAAAGACCGGTCCTACAACTTACTACTTTACCGACTGGCCGTCCCTCGTCCTCAGAATCAATTATCCATCCATGTATAAGACGGGACTCTGATCATTCCGCGCTGCACGTTCCTCGTTCTTCCCCTGTAGTTGAAACCAATTTGTGTATTAGTATAGCACGTTGATCGTTCTTCCCCTGCAGTCCAGCCACGCTGCACGTTGATCGTTATTTCCCTGTAGTTGTAACCACCCTGTGTATTAGTATAGCATGTTGATCGTTCTTCCCCTGCAGTCCAGCCATGCTGCGCGTTGATCGTTATTTCCCACCCTTTGACAGGATAACGCCGCCTAACAGAAACATCCCCTAATATTTTCCACCCCACAGAGTCCAGATAAAATAGCTAAAATATTTCCGGCAAGAAAAAACATACAAGCAAGCAGAAAAAAATAGAAAAAAGAAACTACATAAAACCCCTTTTCTTTTGACAAATTCAGACATTCTCTCTGCATTTTCAAAATATTCACAACGTGCAATTTGATTTTCCAGATTAAACAAAGCAGCCATCCACCCAACTATATCCGAGGTTTCCACTGCACAGTGAAATCAGGACTATTTACTAGTCAACCACGTGTGTAGATATTAGATCCTGTGATCGGTGGAAAATTACAAATGAATGCGTTTGACCGATCAAACTTCAAATTTTGCATGGTCATTGGGACGAACATTTTATGTGTGTTCTTGAAAACTTTCTGGCAAATCTAAATGTATTTTATGCTGTTTTGAAATATTTGTAAAATGTATTAAAAAGTAGATTAAAATTAGAATTAAAATTAGAAATTAAAGTGGCTTGAAAGTTGATATCTATAGCACAGCAATTTTCACACGAATAATAATTCGCCTGCAACTGGTGCTCGCTTCTGAACGCGTTGCAGCGAGCGTTTTCCTCGTACAAGAAGCGAGCACGAGTGATGTGACGCATGCGCAGTTATCTCGATGAGTCCGCCGTCGACCTCTGCTATCAACACAGATGACCCGCGGTCCAGACGCCGACAAACATCCTCCTCTTGATGATCTTCAGTCTGTCGAGCAGTTGCACATTAGTACAATTCACATGTCGCACAGCTGGCCATTGGTAGAGTTTACAACGCGCACAGCTGGCAAGTAGTAGAGTTCACATCGCGCACATGTGGCCAGTAGTAGAGTTGTGCAGTAGAAAGGAAATATAGAGGAGAAAATGTAATTCACACATTTGATACTTAGAAAAATGCTCACATTCAGAGGAGAAAAAAACTTCTGGTAGAAGAAAAAATTAACTGTTTGTCCTACTGAGTTCAAAATTTGCATGTGCTTTGGGACGAGCATTTTACACAATTTTAAAATTTCCATCCAAATCAGTCCAGAACCGTAGAACGAAGATGGTAGGTAATTGTCGTTTAATACGTATTTTTGATTATTTAAACCACATTCGTTTGATTGAGAATTATTAAGTTGGGCATTCACCTTGTATTTTTAGCTGTTTTTATAGGTTTAGGGGAAATGTGTTTGTATGTTACAACGGCTCACTTATCAACGCGGTACAAAAAGCGTCATCGATAAAAAACAAGTTCAGTCACTTAGTTTTAAAAACACAGTAAACCCAAGTTTCATTAGCAAACAAAAACAAAATGTAACCCTGTAAAGTTTTAATTCTTTTCGATCCAAACAAAAAAAAAACAATCTCGATGCCATAAAAGTTGAAAACATGAAACCCTCAATAAAGTACTCTGTCACCATATATCCGCCAAGATGTGGTCCACTCAGCCTCTGCTCTAGACGGCGCCCTGATGTCCATCTTGAGGTAACGTCGCCCTTATAGTCTCAAACCGATGTTATAAACATGTTGCCCTCTTTGTGTGTAAAATAAAACTGCAGACGCTTTTCAGGTAAAAACAATCGTCTAGACGCACTCTCAAATGAACAGAATAGATAAATAACTAAATGTAAAAAACGAATTGGGTTGTCTTAATTTTTTAGTAACGCACTGTAAAATTGAAAACTGATATGAAAATTTACCAAGAATAGTGTATAATTTTACTTGTAAAAAAAGTGCACGATTAGAAGAACCCTTATTTTAGTAACCGAATATACAAGCCCCCTCATTTTAATAAAACCAAATGTAACATTTTAATAGAAGTATAAAATTCTACTTAAAAAAGGAGTGAAATGAAACGAAAACCGACAAATCCATAGGAATTGATGTCCAAATTTTAAAACTGGAATGTATCTGCGATATAATATAGAAGTGGCAATTTGAATGAACCTGTAATATTTGTCCTTACATTTTATCTAGACAACGTATCGGTGTCTTCATTGTCACAATAAAAAGAACTTTTCTCAATATCACAAAGTCTAGACATTCATTAAGGTTATAATTAAATACTCCTCTCAGAGAACTGAAAAGTGCTGCAGATGAATTCTCCGCAGTTTTTTTGTTCTACCTTCTGTGACGGAAAGAAGACTCCACTTCAGACTGTCGGCTGTACAATTATGTAGCAGAGTGGAAGAAATTAATTATAAATTAATTGAGCTTTTCACGACGGAAAACGTGGAAAATGGAGAGGAGCTCTGCGCTCTTAATAACACGCCAACAGATTTTTAATTTAATTTTTAATTTGGTTAAATGATATTATTCTTTGGTTGAGAATTAAGTGGTGGGATAATTAAGTAGTGGAATAAGCTGGACGAAGCTTATAGACTGGAATCTGAAGCGAACTTTGAGAAATACTTTTCCATGCTTTCACTCAGTTCTTGAGACTACACGTTGTTACTTTGCAGTATTTCGCAAACTTATTATGCACTGAACTCTGTACATGAAGGTAGTGCATTTGAAACACATTTTATTGAATAAGAGAGTAGAAATAAACCATCTAAAAGTTTGCCGCTTCATACGTAAATCAACGAGACGGGCAAACATATACAATTATCATCGGTCATCTTACTCCAATAACAAAATGGATGTTATAATTATTTTTAAAAACTAAAGAACAGTTTCTCATCATTTTTCCCCGAATTGACTGGATTTTCGCGAACATCGTTCTATAACCTAATATTCTGGGTTAGACATTCATATCTGCTGCTTAGCAACAAGCCCCGTCTGACGCCGACATATTGCTCCCCAGCAGACTTAGTGGCGGAGCAGTGCGCCGTTAATCCCCAGCTTAGGGCTGATCGCCACTCAGCCACAGCCTTGAGTACAGACCTAAGACCCTCAGGGTCTACACTCAAGGATCATAGGGCACTTCTTACCGCTCAACCTAGGATGATAGCTGGGGGGGGATTGGCAACCTGATGACGTCACCCACGTTAGCTGATGCAGTACGCATTTGGCCATGTATGATACAGACGAGGGAAATGTTGCCTTTTCGTGCTGCATCGTCAATAAATATTGGAGAGATATGTGTGTAGCATCATTGTCTTCATTACAATGCAGAGCATTGTGTGATTGTATTTTAAAATCCATTATGTTGTGTAGTATACTTGTTTTGACAGGTTTAATATCTCGAGGAACTAGATCAAAATGTTGAAACCTGCGCCGACGGAAAAATATCACTTCAGCACTTAATTCACTACGTCTCACATCTATGTCAACGTGTTGATGTCTGAGATACATCATTGTCTTCCTTAAAGATTAACGAATTGTGAGATATATAATGTGTGACATTTTATTGAATGATTCGAGGTATTTTCAACTGTTATAAAAGCGCGGCATTTCCGTTAACACACATATGGTTTTCAAGGTTACACGGGATGCCAATCCCCCCAGTAATCGTCCTAGGCTCACCCAAACGGTCTGATACTTTGCTAATGTCAGTTTGCGGAGATCTGTGTAGTGTTTGAGCAAAATCATCTGGTTGAAATTACAAAACATATACTGTTTGTCCAATCAAGTTCAAATTTAAAAATCGGTGAGATTTGACATGTTAAGCACACTTTTAAATAGCTGTGTATGGTACAGGGAAAGAACGCTATGAGTCACATTCGGATGAAACTGAGATAAACGATGTTTTATGTTGAAACTTGTATCTATCTTCCAAACAAATCGATATTTAAATTGTGTTTTTCAAGACTTTGTGGCAATATTTTCTAAACATCGAGGGTATATTCTGAAAGATCATGAAAAATCACTGCAAGATTACACATAAACTCATATTTTTAAAAAATGGACTTCCATGTACCCTTAATTTGTTTTATCGAAGTATCATGCCGCGCCCCTTGCTTACAAATCATTATGTCTTGAATGCTGTTAGTGCAACAAGTAACAATCTGCATGTAACTCAGTGATGAGTATGTTGATGAGTATGACGCTTATAAATGCCTGGATATCACCGTCTGATTCATCATGCGGTTGAACTAGAACGATATGCACGATATGCGCGACCACAGCTGGCCAGTGCTGACGTCACTCTCTTAGCAGATGCGCGCGCACGCTCCAGATAACACGATTACGTCGCTCATTAGCTCCAAATCAACACATTTATCAAGACATGTCGGGAAATGACAAATTAACAAGACGTTATTTACAATGGTCGAAGGAGGTCTTAAATTATTTTAAAAGACCATAAAATATGAGATAACATCCTATTCATTGGAGTGTTTTGAGTGGAACTCAAGTATAGAAATCAATGTTATCAGCAACCACAGCCATCATGGTTATACAAGACTATGACGCCATATCACATGGGCCGCTCTAGTGCTCTCAATGTTACCCGTATTGCTGTTGAAATTAAGATTCCAAGACAAATAAAATAATTATATTATGCTTATTGCAGGCACAAATACACCATTTGGTTAGATACAAACTATAAAATACAAACTTATAGGGTTGTTACTTGATACATTTTTTGATTTTGATTAATTAATTAATTTAATTAATTAGAAATAGGTAATGGATTATTTTTTGTGTGAAAATTTGCTATTTCATTGTCTCGCTGGTTGCCGTATAAATTAAAGGCCGATGCACAATTGACGCGGATGGACGACGCGGACGGACGACGGAGACGGATACAATGTTAAAGTCGTCGTCCGTCCGCGTCCGATTGCGAACAGCCACACAGAGAAAAATGGTAGCTGTTTTGGCGCAAAAAATGAAGCCAAAACCGGGTGCATCACGAGCAGCTCAACAAAAAGCCATTTCAGCTATTGGTCTCTCGTGAAGAAACAGAGTTGAAAAAGTGAAGCCGTTTTGAGCACGTCGAGTTCCAAATCAGCAGCAAAATAGGAGCTAAAAAGCTATTACAGCATTTGAAATTCCTAAAATAGCGCACTGGTTTATGCTCACTGAGCCGGAATTGGCTAACCTTGCTTCCCAAGCAGTACTGTATTGGCGCGCAGTAAACCCGTTTTGGTGCATAAATTGAGAGCCAAAATGAGCTATACAATACCAAAATGGTTCGACCTAGAGCTATTTCAGAACACCATTATTGCATCAAATTGGCACCTGTAAGAGCCAAAATGAGCTACTCCTGCATTTTGTGTGGTGGGTGGGGTGAAGAGAGGGGGTGGAGGGGAAAAATATATATACAATAATATAAAATAGGTAAATAAAACATTTATTAGATAATTGGAATAGTTTGAGGAATGCATTCTTATAACCAACAACTATAATGATTAGAATATCCACATTTCAAGTTATATTAGTTCAAAACATTGTCTAGATTCGCACCAATGGTAACTTCCTTGATTCGCAATGACAACGTAAACCGAAATTCACACGGAACACCCACAGTTTACTATTACTTTGACGCAAAAGGATAGAGCCTTTTGTATTCCCCAGGACAAGTTATTAAATAGTCAATATACCGATAGACAGAATTCAGTAAAACATCAACAGAATTTAATAAAACGGAATTCGAGCCTCGACGGGGTCTTTCGCACTGAACAACGGGAACGGCACTGTGTCGACTGACCAGAAGAACGATAATCCGGCAATTGGCTCCGATGTCTTGAGTCGAGGAGGTTTGTTGCCGTAAGAGTCGCAGCGAACAGTCGGGTGTTCCTCTGGAACAGACGCTATGTTTCAAAAAGAGCATTTCTTTTAATATAATTATAAATATAACCATATAATTTTAATTTTTATAGACATTAGTTTTTCAATAGGTAGGTTACTAGATGCAAGATTTTAAACAGTTGATCAGGACTACCTAATTGCCATGGCAACAACCGGCATTACTTGATTGACCATTTATACTTAATATTGGCTTTAGCAGAGTACCTACCTATTGAAAAACTGGTCTTTAATCAAGTCAGTAATGTGGGTGTACTAAAATTATAAAATTATGAAAACAGTCAAGAAAAAATGAATTAGGTAGGCCCTAAGAGAGAAGAAAATTGAACAAATAGGTAGGTAGGTATGAAAAGTAAAATGACCAACATTTATAAATATAATCTTGACTACATGTAGGTAGTAGGATCTAATTGAAAGACTTGTTGGTTTTGGTAAGACAAAAAATTATATACCTATTATAGGTACACTCGACAATTCATAAAACGGTATTTGAAAGAAATGGATTGTCTGAAAAAATGTGATGGCATCATCTGATGAAGTTTATACTTACTGGTCATCTACCTCTAGTATGTGAGCTCTGATTTCATTGATAATAGCAATTATTGATTGTCAATGAACCTGACCAGCAGCCAATCTGTTTCGTTCAAATACCGTTTTATGAATAATTGTCGAGTGTACCTAGTAGGTACTTTTGGTACAACTAAAATTGATTGTTCAATAAATCTGATTGACTGAATGTTAGATCGCATCATCAGAACTCAGAAGTGAGTACAAGCGATCTTCTTGTCTCACTCTAGTAGGTGACCTCTCATTTCAATGATACAAATAAAATAACAAGCTTTCCATACCAATCAAAGCTTGTTATTACAAAAATTTGTTCACAGCTCAATTTTTTGAGTCGAGTGTTGAGTGTACTTTCATAGTACTAGGGACTTCAAATTAAAAAAGAATAGTTACCTAAGCTACCTATAAAAGATGGAAAATTGTGTGAGGGGTATTTATCTCCCATTTTAATCTGGGAGTTAAAATTCTCCCATAACCTTTCAACATATTTTTGTCCTTAATTTAAAATTATTGCCTTACAAAATTACATTATAATTATGTAGAAACTATTAGGTATTGGTTTGATTGCAATAATACCTGTGAAGAAGTATTCATCAATCTTGTGTGCCGCATGCTCTGTTATGTAGACTACAATTCCCGGCCTGCCCTCGATGACAAAAGAGAAGATTCAGAAACAGCTACCACTCGAGAAAATTCCCAGATACCTACATGCTGAAAGTAGAAAAAAACAATTTTAGATCATATTGCGAGTTAATTATGGCAAACCGAGTTTTGTTAATCATATTTGCTTCATATTGTTTGCTTACCAGTTCTATGAATTTCAATGCCGGTAATTGTCGACATGAAGGAGACTATACCAGTCACTTCTTTTTGACGTTTCATTGTCTTACTGCTTTCGTTCATCAACACGTCGAGCTCGAGCGTCGTTGCCCTCTTACTGCATTAACTTCAAGGCATCGGAATCGTTCAATTCTGTATCGGTAACAGAAATTGTGTGCTGAACATTTTCTTCTTCCATGTCATGTTCTCTTGGTTCAAGTTGCCAATGTTATCTGGAAAATAAAATAAAATACTCACTTTGTGTTGAATTAAAACACTAAATGCTCGCCCTTAAAATCCACATTAGTAGTAGTACTACTTACGTACATACGTAACTTATCAAACAAAATCGGAAATCACAGAGATGAGTGCTAAAGAATGAACAATGACATTACCTATGACACTCACTCATGTGACTTGGTCTAGGTAGTTTCTACAGGTACTAGGACCTATCTTAATTCAGCATATGTAGTGTATAGTGTTGGTTTATCGTGTAGGTATGTGTAATAATGTGTTGTAACTTGTGGATCAACACAGCACACATGAATAGGTTAGAGTTTTTCATGTTGAGACCAACAAGTAGGTACCTAGGTAGGTACGAAATTGTATTGATAGCTACTTTATTTTACAAGAGGTATTATAAGGAACATCATGCATAAACATTTGCAACATTATTACTTGCCTTTTATAAGATATTACGTACAATTCTTCGTTCTTCCACATAATGTCCAGCGTTGTAACTGAAATATAAACACAGCTGACTACACTGACGTGACGCGACTGACGAGTGACGACTTGCGCGTTGCTTTGCTCAACAAGGCGGCAGTGGGGCGGGCGCGGTAACGGTCAAATTTAAAAATAGGAGTTGACTTGCGCTATTTTGGACATCATTTTGCCATTTCGAGCCACATCTAATACATGCGTGATCCAATGAAGCCAAAACGACGAAACTTTTTACTATTTTGGCGCAGATATAAATATCATTTAAATTCAATTGACTGAAATAGCTTATTACCATGGCCCATTTTGAAACGCGCTATATCTAAAACGGCGACATGCATTCCTGTTTTTAAAAAATGCCAATTTAGCGTAGCAATTTGTATGCCAAATCGGTAAAGTAGCTCATTTTGGGCTATAGCTCATTTTGGCTCATTGTTCCGAAACAGCTACCACTTTTTACTGTGCAGAGTGAATTTGTCAACCCTAAACATCGTATCCGTTTCCGTTGTCCGTCCGCGTCGTCCGTCTGCGTCAATTGTGCTTCGGCCTTTAGTCCTAAGTTAATACTTGAACAACACACTTGCACAATTTTAAATCAATTGGTTCACGGATTTGGTCCTTCGAGCATGTATAGGTTTAGTCTCCAATCGCATCCGAAATAGCATAGTTTTGCGCGGTTTTGTTGAATAACCGTTGCCTATTTAACAAGACACAACGCAAAATTAAAAAGGGCTAATTCAAAGAAGCATGTAAGTATTTCCTGAAACATGAACTCCGCAACACCTCAGTATACTGCACTATCACGTATTACAGGCAAAGCTCATACGTAAACATCATGTTCATACAACAATACGTCAATTCCACTCGGCAATGTTATGAGTTGATTATAAGTCAATGCGTCATCATGCAATTGCAGCCACGTGCTGGTTTCTTGTCGTTCCAACCCGCGGCAGATGAATTCGATTTAAAACTGATGGGATGTCGAAGTTCGAATGCAGATTTCATTTGAAACAGAATGCAATTCCAGCAGAGAGAAACCGTAGGGAAGAAACAACATGATTTGCCAATCATTAACCCGCGGGTGCCGGGGGGGGGGGGGGGCTCTATGTGCGATAGCTACACTTCAAGGTAATATTAGGACTACTGATTCAGTTTTTAACCTTTTCACCAAACCCTCAATCTACCACACTTGGCTCTCTTTGGTCATTTCTACGCTCCATATTCATTCTATGTATGTAAAAGCCCCAAAAACGATCCTTCCACTAAAACATAAATCCTTCACTAAATAAGTTGCACATTTACAAAAACATTCCGGGAACGTTCATCTCTTGCAATGTCCCTGCCATGATCCTGCCATGTCCCTGCCATGTCCCTGCCATATCCTTGCCATGATCCTGCCATGTCCTTGCCATGTCCCTGCCATGATCTTGCCATGTCCCTCCCATGATCCTGCCATGTCCCTGCCATGATCTTGCCATGATCCTGCTATGATCCTGCCATGATCCTGCCATGTCCCTGCCATGATCTTGCCATGTCCCTCCCATGATCCTGCCATGATCCTGCCATGTCCCTGCCATGATCTTGCCATGATCCTGCCATGACCCTGCCATGACCCTGCCATGTCCCTGCCATGTTTCTGCCATGATCCTGCCATGTCCTTGCCATGTTTCTGCCATGATCCTGCCATGTCCCTGCCATCATCTTGCCAAGTCCCTGCCATGATCCTGCCATGATCCTGCCATGTCCGTGCCATGATCCTGCCATGATCCTGCCATGATCCTGCCATGTCCCTGCCATGATCTTGCCATGTCCCTCCCATGATCCTGCCATGATCCTGCCATGTCCCTGCCATGATCTTGCCATGATCCTGCCATGACCCTGCCATGACCCTGCCATGTCCCTGCCATGTTTCTGCCATGATCCTGCCATGTCCTTGCCATGTTTCTGCCATGATCCTGCCATGTCCCTGCCATGATCTTGCCAAGTCCCTGCCATGATCCTGCCATGATCCTGCCATGTCCCTGCCATGTCCCTGCCATGATCCTGCCATGTGAATCTATCTCATATCAAAAACGATCTTGACAAAAGGCAGACGATACATTGATAAGTCTTAGGACGGAGCTTATAGACATGAAGTGATTAGTACTACAACATATTCCACGTAAAACAAACATTTGAGAGAATCGTGTAGAAGTTCCTCTGGTAACAGCCGCCTCTCTACACACTCCTGTCACAGGTCAGTTATTGGGTTCGATCCCCGAGATGTTCCGAAGCCATCTCCTGCCTGGAAATGATCCAGAGAGTTGGTCTGATGAGAGGCGGCGTTGCAAGATGACAGCGACTCCTCGGGGAGCGGCCATACATCATGGAGGCGCAGAGTGTTTGGCAACACTGTCAGCGACCAGGCAGGGAACTTTCTCTTCTCCTGCTGTAGCATCATTTTAGTGATAAAAACAACGTCTTGCCTGAAATTGCTCGATACTTCTCTTACATGAAGTTCAATCGCCTCAATGTATCCTGATGGAATTTCATCCTAATCACGAAACTAAAATACTAGAAAATCGACCTTAGAGGATAATGCAATAAGGTCCTATCAACCAGGTCCTAGCACCTGGACTCATATTCTATACGCTTAAGCTCGATTTACACGGTACAATTTCTTCAACAACTTCTGTGTCAACTTCCCAGTTTTCACACAATTTTGCATTTACACGAAGCAACTTTCTGTCACAGAACTTAAAACATATGTTCTAATTTCCTTCAAGAAATGTGACAAAGACTGTGACAAAGACTGTGACACAGAAGTTGTTCAATAAATGTAACCGTGTAAATCGTGCTTTTGATTTACACGGGACAATGAATCAAAATCTTTACTTCAGAGGTAGAAGGCCGGAAGTCAATTTCAATGATTCTTTAAGTGAGCTCAAAAACCATATTCTGTCTTCATCCAATCATATTTGTGATGGTGACATGAGTTATTTTGTCAGAGAATAGTATTTATCGACATTGGCAATTGACAGAGCTTGATTACATAATCACAAAAGTATGTGACGCAGAATCGAGAAAATGGACTTCCGCCCTTATACCTCTGATACCTCTGACATCATTACTGTGGATCCAGACTAACAATCCTGAATCTTCCCAACATGTATCAAGAAAGACGAAAGTATTCCAAATAAAACTCAGCCGTATTTTGATCAATCAAACAAAGGCTGAGAATAAGTCTCCATTAGAAGCGATCCATATTTGACACACTGTGCAGTAAGAAATGAATTGCCCTACAATTATTCAAGGAAACTGACGTAATTATAAATAATGAAAGCTGGAAAACATCTCGAGCAAGATGACAGGCGCAGTTCCAAGTTTTCACCGCCGTCGCGTCCAATCAGAGAGTTCTCCTTGCATTTTCCCACTAGAAACTACTCGAAACACCACTTCATCTCCTGGCCGTGATGTGATCGAAAGAAACGCGGACGAATCACTGCGCCTTGAGGAAACACTGATCAACAAGGGGTAAACAACTTGTTATAGATTGCAATTAGTAGCCTTATCATAGTCTTTGTTCTGCAAGGACATGCTTCGGACTGCACGCATTTTTCATGATTTCTTCATCATTTTAATTACCTACATGAAGTATGTTATTTTTTATATGAAATAATCAGTACATATGTGTAACCGCCGTTTCATATTTTGATTTTTTAAGTTAATAATTATGTGCTTTTAATTTCTAAAAATCAGAATGACATAATATTTCTAAATTTTATTACAATTAATTACTTTTTACCTCATATTTTTATTTGTATTCTGGATTATGCGACTATTTTAAACTTTGAAATCACAGTGTGCTATTTTTACTCATATCTGTCTGATTTAATTCATTTTCAAATGTATCCAATTAGTTTTTTAATAACATTACGAGATTCTTTTGTCCCTTGCACAAATTCTCGCCAACCCCCATTTTTTAAAATCCTATTTTTTACTTTTCATTAAAGTGTACAATCACTGTGTACTTTGCCCGCCCCTCGGGCCCTCAGCCGCCAGTACCAGTGACTGTGTCGATCAAACAGTCCTCCGGCCTCCGAGCACTTAGCAAATGAATGTGGAACGCAACCCGTGTAAGTAATGACAGTCATCTGCGTGCGCGATTAGCGGGAGGTCTGTAGCGGACGCGCGTTATTGTCGAAGAATCACTCATCTCGCTCGCTGGCCGGGAGAAAAACCGGCGAGAGCTGATCTTGATGGATGGCTCCGGAGAAGGATACTTTCTCATCTCAAGATGTCAGTTCGCGTGATGGACCGGAGTTGATCATCCCGTCAATCCCTTCATTATCGCAGCTTAAGAGATGACTGTTACGTAACTCAATTAAAGGAGATGAAACTTTTCTGGAGATATTATTTGCGATAATTCAGAGTCTAAAAGCTACTCTATAGGAACGACACCAACTTACTAAAACGATAAAACCTAGTTAAGTTTGCACCTGACGACGGGGGTAGAAGGACTCTCGAAATATTGTGCCTAGGTTTTATTTGGTTGACGTTTTAGTAGGTACTGGTGTCGTTCCTAGAGAGTAGTTTACACTACATTATACTCAGTACAGTATCTTCGTTTATTTAAAATTCAGCGTCTGTTCAGTGTCATTGGATTCCGAGCGCCCAAAGTCCCGCGCTGATGTATGGAATCTAATACACTGTGTGACGTCACATTTGCTTCTCAAATGTGTCCATGTCTCAGAAAGTTGACCGCTTAGACAATATTTTACTTCGCAATCGAATCAGAGTGATATGCTGATAATAAAACGATAATTATTAGAAGCTCATCTTTATAAGTTCCGAACTCCTTTAAGGCGTCACTACAAGTCACTTCGTCATAGACTACCAAACAAAAATACCCATCAGAATTGGGTTGTTCACGCAAAGCTAGCATAGAGCGCGCCACCGCACTAGTGCTGATGCTACTGCACTTGACAGCTGCCGTGCCATTGCAATAAGCCAGAGCAGCTGACAAACCATAGAGTGTAGTTTGACTTATACGTAGTGTTTTATTTTGTTATTAATTTTGGCTACGCATTTAACACATGTAATACATTGTTAATATTTGCTCCGTTCACCATGGAAACGTGGACAGTGACAAAATTAAAGGCAGAACTTCGAGGCTGTGGTGCTTCACTGCGAGGCAAGAAAGCTGACTTAATTGCAAGGTTAGTTCTGTTCAATTAAACTCCAAATACTTATATAGTTGCACTCATGTTCATAGGTACCTAGTGTAAGTCACAGTGCATGTAAAAATAAAATTTAAAATACCTAGGTAAAGCCAAAGGTAGGTAGGTAGGTACCAATAACATGGAACATAACAAGAATGTAAACATAACCAAACATTATTTTGGAGTGGTTGATTCTATGCTCAGTACTAGCAAATTAATGCATTCTTCTGTCATAATTTCAGATTACAAGCGTACATCCGCAACAATAACTTCATTCAAGAAGATGCTCAGAAGGCAGAAGAGGTCAGCTTCAAAATGGTCAAGCCAGAGCCTGAGGCCTACCGAGATATTCATGGTGCAACAATTCTTCCAAAAGTAAACTCACAGAGGTTGGATCTATTTCTGAAGAGATTTGGAAAGAGTCTGGACAACAAGCCTTTGCGATTATACCAAGGGCAATATCTACAATATGCACGGTTCGCTGAAACGCCCTCAGGAACATTTGTCTCCGGTCGGTGCAGAGCGCAGATGAAGCAAGTGTGCTACGAAGTTGACTTGTTATTGCAATCAGATGGGAGTGTTGTTGAAAGCCAGTGTGAATGTGCCGCTGGGGAAGGTCCTAACTCACATTGCAAACATGTTGTTGTCCTGCTACTAGCAGTACAGGATGTTGTAGAACATGAGAAGATAGTTACAGCGGAAGTCTGCACACAAAAACTTCAGACATTTCACAAGCCTAAACGGCCCTTCCATGGATCTCCGGTCAAGTCTGCAAATTTGAGGAAGAACTGTGGAAACGGAAGCTCGTTTGATCCTCGGCCACATCACGTAATAGACTTACCACATTATCAATCTATAGTAAACAATCTGTGCATAAATTATGCCGCAAATAAATTCTTGTCATCTTCAAGAATGCCCTTGATGCAATCAATTCCACCTGCTAATCCGTTTGCTGTAGCAAACGACCATGATTACGTCGGTGATCATAAATCACAACTGATGAACAAATTGAAGCTGCATAATCTATCTGATGAAGACAGGAATCAGATTGAACTGACAACAAGAGGCCAATCGCAAAACAAAGCATGGAAAACAGCGAGGGCTTGCCGTTTAACAGGCAATCGTATGTGCCACCGAAAGAAAGGACATGAAGTTACTTGCTAAATCCATTGCAGAGCCAACAAGTTTCATCAGTCGGGCAACGGAGCACGGTGTTGTAAATGAATCCTCAAACCTGAAGAGAGATTCCGACATTGGAAGTAATGGTATATGAATGGATGGAATTATCATTCTGAATGATTGAGGACAACCAAAAATCAACGTAAAATATGCCTAACTGCTAATGTTGTCACACTGATGTTTACTTAAAGTTATTACTTAAAATTTGATATCTCCATTCATACATTGGAGAGGATCAAAAAACAAAATGTACCATTTTTTTTACCGGTAAATTAATAATCGGTAAATTTACCGGTAAATTTACCTTAATTTACCGGTAAATTTTACCGGGTGCCATCCCTAGCTTTAATAATACATTATGGAGAGACCGTTCAAAAACAATCAGAATTACTTTCTTCTCCCAGAGACTAGCATTTAAGCAAGAAATCACAACAATGAAATACAATTTTCCAGTGTTGTTATTCGTTGTTAAAAATCATGATTCTTGAAATCAAAAAATCAATTTGGAACAATATAAGTCGTTTATTGAGCGAGCGTAGCGAGCGTCACCACGGTACTCTTATGGCACTTTCTGTGTGTGTGTTTTTTTTTTTTTTTTTTTTTTTTTTTTTGTCTGCACTGCCCAGATCAAACCGCACAACCAATCCATCTGAAATTTTGCACACGTACTAACGTAATCTATGCGGTCTCTGGGATCGTTTTTGAAAGGGATCCTGTAATTGGTTCAAATTTTTAAAAAAAATATCTTTCGATTGGTTGGTCCCTTCAATTTGAAATTTTGAGAAGTCATTACGACCAACATTTTGCCCAATCAAACAAAATTTCATCCTAATCCTCCCATTGGTTAAAATTTAAAAAAAAAATTTCACGTGTTTTTTGACATTTAAACTAGAACCGTATGACCGATCAACTTAAAACTTTGCATGGTCATTGGGACCAACATTATCTGTATTTTTGACTACTTTCAGACTAATCTGTGTTTTAATCCAAAAGTAATTGACATTTTACGGACATTTTGTCTGTTAGCTGTCAAATTTCTCGAAAATGTTGATCACGGCTACTTTGACTCTTCAGTTCTAATCCAAGGTAGTTGAGCAAAAACTTTTAAACGCAAATGAAACTAATAATGACCGTTCAACAGATCGATCTAATATTGTGTAAGTACACACAATAATACCATATGAGTGGTCCCAGGTATATTTTTTGAAAGAGATTCTGTGATTTTTGAATATTTACTGGGAACGTAGTTCAATTATAAAGGTTCAATCGATCAACTTAAAACTTTGCATGGTTATTGGGACTAATATTTGAGTGATATTTGGAGATTTTTAAACAAGTCTGTGAAAAATTCAAGAATTATTGGCTTTTAATGATATTGATAGACGCAGAATTTCGGTTCGAGGTGTTGCGCGTATCCGTGCTCGCTCATCAACGCGTTTCACAGAGCGTTTTCCTAGTTAGATACGCATCAATCTTTATTATCTTATTTGTAAAATATATTTAAACTATACTTGTGCAAATTTGTATTTAGACAATTAAATATTGTATTGTTACAGTTGCATTTTTCTTAACACTAATTGTAATTTGTCCGTAAATCTTGAGTACATCAAGTATACCTATAACAAAGCTAGTTTGATTACTATTAAATTTATGTGTATAGTGGATGGTATTCTTGCCATAACTCTATGTGCCATAAGGATGTCAAATATTTGAGTCGAACTAAAAACATCCCCCTATTCCCAAGATTGTTTAAAAGTAAGTTTGAGGTTTGAAATATGATAACAATAAAAATTGAACAAGATAAAGAATATTAAAACAAACAATATCCTAGGCGAGAACACGTGTAATACTCATTAAACAGCAGCGCTGCCACGTGGGAAATCACTGAACTCCACATTCAAATTCATCTTCGATGTCCACAGAAAGAAAAAGCAGGCACATCAGCTGTGCCACGATGCTACTTGATTCAATATTTAGCAACCAACAGAAGACGAGTACATCGCGTGAAAACAGAGACTGAGGTTACCTTGCGCTGCCGTGGGCTCGGATCGCGAGAGTCTGAAACAGAAAGTCTCGAGTCAAAGCAACAAGTCGACACTCTCTGTTGACACAAGACACAGGGCTCACTCGGTAATGACGTCACTGCAGGGCGACCAATCACAGCTCCAGGTTCCAGCGGGCGCGCCTTCTCATTGGTCGACGTCAAATCATGGCAACCACACTGGCTAGTTGCATACTTCACGGTTTATATATTCCAGGAGGTTGACCAATCGCAGACCTAGGTTCTTGCGGGGCGTCTGAACCTAGGCTTGTGATTGGACAATCGCAAGAAACACTCCACAAAGCAGTCCAAGGGATAATACAAGTTTTATATCATCATTAACGATCTATAGATGGTTGAGGAAAATTTTCGCCGAAACCCTTTTTATTTAGTAATATGATGATCTATGAGATTGATGGCTATTTTTGAGTCACGACGCAAAGTTGAGCCAAAAAAAGTTGATTCAATAACTGAGTCTGCTGGATGTTGTTATTTTCCCGCTCATCTGACCCCAAATCATCAATTACAGCCGCCAGGGATGACGATAAAAACAATTGCTTTTTGTACACTCTGACATTTTACGTGATTTGTGACTCCGTTAGTCCTCAATTGCGAGGTGCGCCGTGCGCATGCGTGTGCAGGGACGCCGCTCGTCAGTGCGCCGACAGGGAGTTCCGACGCGCGACACTCGGGACAGCCGCGCGGCAATGATGTGGCGCAGAGACGGACGTGAAAGAGAAGATCAAAGTCTAGCCCCGAGGTTTCTTGGAGCTCAAACAAACTGCGCAAACACATTCCTCGCATTCTGCCGGGACGGAATATTCTCCACGTGCTGTGCGAGGATACACATAATCAGGCTCCATGTGTTCAGTTAATCAAATATCCACGTGGAGGGCCCAGTGTAAAAAGTTGCCAAGTCCCGTTTTGTAGTTCTTAGATATTCTATGTTGAGCATTGAAAAAAAGATTGAAATGTTTTCATTATAACTACATAATCTCTATTGACACTGTTTGTTGTATATTGTCAGGTGATAAAAAAGAAAAATGTAAGATGGGACGGATTACTTACTAAAATGTAATCAATTAATTAAGAAATTGTCTTACCTAGATACTTTGTATTTACTAAATGATGCTACTAAGCCTTCTACTTGGGATAGACTAATAAATATTAGATTATTATAAGAAATATACTTTATGTTCATTGATATGATGTGATTAACAGTTTATCGATTAGTCGCTGATCAGAAAAGTGAGAAGTCAGGTTATGTTATCTCATGCACAGTATTCAATCATATTATTACGTACAATTAGGTGTGTGTATGAATGAAACTATAGAAATCATTAAAATTATTTAGCGTAAATTAATACTCTATTAGTCTAAACTAGGAAAACGCTCTGAGTAACGCGTTGATGAGCGAGCACGGAGACACGCAACACCTCGAACCGAAATTATGTCTATCGAAAATGTCATTAAAAGCCAATAATTCTTGAATTTCATCACAGACTTGTATAAATATCTCCAAAATTTCCAAAAATATTGGTCCCAATAACCTTTCTAAGTTTTAAGTTGATCGATTAAACCTTTGATTGAACGGTTCCTTGTTAAGTTTCAAAAATCACATGATATCCTTCAAACAATATACCTGGGACCACTCATATGATATGATATTACTGTGGACACAATATCAGATCTCTATGATCAGATCAATCTGTTAAACGGTCATTATTAGTTTCATTTCGTTTGAAACTTTCTGCTCTAACTACCTTGCCTTGAACTGAAGATTCGAAGTCGCCGTGAATTTGACAGCCAACACACAAAATGTCCCTAAAATTACAAAAACTTTTGAAAATAACTACAAATTAGACTGAAAATTGGCAAAAATACCTTAAATGTTGCTACCAATTACCATGCGAAGTTTTTAGTTGGTCGGTCAATCGGCAATACCCGCTGCACGAGAGCGGGTATTGCGTTGATTGTTTGAGTATCTCCTTGCAGCAGTCTGGTCGGGGGTCTCTTTGCTCCTTGATGCTTTATTATTAACGACATTTTGTTTCAACCTTTTAGATTTAGCTTCGTCAGTTTCTTGATCTTCAATTTCACGCAGACGCTTTTTCGCCTTTATGGCTTTCATTCTAGCAGAAGTCTTTCCATTTTTCGGCATGTTTAAATAGGGATAAGATAGGTAATGAAAAAGTAAGAAGTAGAGTACCTACCTAATTAAAGTACAATAATATTTGTGTGATCAATGTTTGAAATGCACGAAATGTGTGCTCAAAGACGTAATGTATTCAATGTCGTAATGTTACGAAATGAATCTTGAACAAAACTTCGCAAATATGAAAATAAAGTAAACACCTTTCAACTAATAAGCGAAAGGAATCAAAGTTCCACACAAAAAAACGGATCAGGTAAAATAGTAACTACCTAGTTTAGAAACGGAATGAATCCAACGTTCCACAATTAAAATAAGACAACGTAATGTTTTGAACTGAATGAATCAAAACTTTCAAAAAAAAATAGCAACCTTCAAGGAAATGTCAGGCTAGACAGAAGCTCAGAAACGGAATAAATCCAACGTTTCCAAGAAGAAAATAATTTGAAATAATCAATCCCCTGGACAAAAACTGTAGATACCTAATATCTATGCTTTAAAAGCGATTCAATTTTACTAATACCTTCACAAAGTACACCAAATTGCCAAAATTATCAACGAAAAGAAGCAAAATGCAGGAGAGATTTGGAATGACGTGTGAACGCTAGAAGAGAACAAACGCCACTCAATGATATTATTGAAATGTGAGCTTATGTTTCTAATCCCTCCTGGATGCAAAATCAGCCAAGTAGAAACACGGGAGGCACGGCCATCAGAACTACGAATTGACGAAAAGACAATCAAGGTCCTTAAAAACTCGAAATGATTTGTTGGAAACTATGATCCAAATTGAATTATTCAAATTTGATCAACTCAATAAACATAAAAATATCTGCTTTTCACTAAAAAAAAGTGTACATACCATCAAAACACTCTTGTACCTAAAGCAAATCAGATTCAGTTGCATTGGAAAGACATTCATTTTCAATGTTTCATTTCTGACAGCTATTAAAAATGTCAATAAGTGCATACTTTCTTGACAGATTCGGCTGAAAATTTGTAAAATAAGTGACATTGTTGGTCTTACTGACCATGCTAAATATGAGTTTGATCACATTTCTCGAAGACCATTTTCATTTTTTAGGCTATCAGGAGATACTTATTTTAACAATGAACCAATGGATGGATTTCAAAAAAAAATTGGGTCTGCAAACAGAGAAGGTTGTCTTTACATGTGTGCAAAATTTCAGGTCGATCGGTGAAACGGTGCGACTTCTATTGCTTCCTTTAGCATACAAAAACAAAAACAAAAAAAAAACAAAAAAAAAAACAGAGGTCCGTGCTAAAAGAGCCAAATGGAGTCGCTCGCTTCGCTCGCTCAATTACCTCTATAGTTGTCAGTCTTGGACATAGAGATTGTTACGGACTTAGGGACTTCTACACTGGAAATGTGAAGGAATTCACAGGACCACACTACAAATGACGGACTTGCGGATTTTTTACATTTTCAAAACAAGCCGCATAGAGCGTATTTGAATTAGTGGGAAATAGGTCCTAACTCAAAACGGCCAAAATATGAATTAGAGACTTTTCACACTGGGCCCTCCACTTAGAAACACATACAATAGAATATAACAGAATCTGCATAAAATGGCTCCACTTATTAGGGTGTCATACGATTTAAGAATTTGCGATTCGGATTTAGAAAACTGCGAACAAATGCATGAAAATGGTTTTAGTTCCTGTTGTACGTGCGACATTCAATCAAGTGCTGCAGGTTGCATTACTGATGCAAAGTATAAGAAAATAATCATTTCAGATTGAAAAGTTCAAGAAAACATATAGTTCCTTTTTCTTAGAACGACTTCAAATTTGCACAGGTTATAAAGATAGAGAGGTCATCTATGTGTTTAGCAACACTTCAAAATTCCAAGTGGTGGTATTTATTGAATATTGTACACAATAAAAAATAACCACACCAAAAACCACTCCAATCCACGGCCCAGCTTGACCGCAAGTATTCAGTGTATCAGGATATTCATGCGGTGTAAGTATAGGTATTTCACGCTACACCGCAGAACCGTTCATCGGTTTGGTGCCAAAATTCTACAACTCGACAAAAATACACCGCTTTCACAATATTTCTGAGTATATGTCATTATTTCGTACTTACTAAAATATCTTTATTTCATAAGTAATCACTCTAAATGTGTGATATATGGTTGCTGTCAAATTTCTTCACCCTACAATTCCTTTCAATGTGACACCAACCACTACAAATACATATTACCTACTATTACTACTATTACCTGCTACAAAAGCTGCACCAACGAATTCTCACAAACCGTCTGCGAAAAATGTAGCCCCCAATTCACAAAAGCCGTTTCAAGATCTGTTACGCGTTCTCCAGCAAACAGTAACAAACAGATGAAACTCGTCCATGCAAAACAGACATCAGCTAAAACCTCCTTCTATATGCAAATCCATCTCATACATATGTGTCTCGTGCAAATATTGCCGCTGGAATTGATCCTCTAAGACACGTGTCCCTCGGGATCTGTCTCCGGGATCCGCCGGGGCATCGGGGAGATTCATAACTCCCGTGAATAAATAAAGATCTCGAGGAATCAAAATAGAAGAGATGATGGAGACGAGCTTTGAGATGGCAAATTGTTTGGAGGTTTCGGAAGGTTGGAGATAGATGTCGAGACAAGAGACTTTTGACTCGGCTTGTGAGGTTGTAATTCACAGAGAAAATGCACATAGCTTTCTATCAGTTAAAATTAATTACACTATAAAAAATAGTGTGTTGTTTCTTGATCTACATATATTAAATATTGTTTGGCAACTTCAACATACAATCTTTGTGACCATATTGACACAAAGGGGAACAATAGATTCTAAAAATGGGGTGTCATTTGAAAAATTATTTCGTAAATACCATCCTAGCTTATTAATCATACAAAATAAATTTCTTCTCTAACTCGAAGTTCTGTAAGAAAAGTAATAATTTTACTTTTACTTTCACAAATATTTTAATTATAATATTATGTTAACTTTTATGAACATTGCAAATAAATTGAATACTCGTATGCCAAAAGTTACTCTATAACCTCTATTAAATATATAAATAACTCGATATTTATATCTATACGCATGTGAAAGGCACTTCAAAAGTCACACTTTAAGCTCAATTACTAACCACTGTGTAACAACTCGTCGTAGTCCAATTTATTCCATTTGAGTTCTGCGTTTAAAATATGATTCGGTTTCTGGCAAGAATAAGAACAGCGCAATAATTTCCTCCTACCAAGAAAAGTGAATTTATGCTCCATCCGCGAAACCGCATTTAGCGTTCTAATTTCACCCCGTGTTTAAAGCTAACATTAACTATAATGCCTCTCTTGTGAGGCGGTATAAATTAAATCGCGTTAAACAAATTGGAATATTAATGGCGCTGGTAGAGCGGAGCACCAATCAAAACATGCCAATCTCAGCGCTCGCCCGCTATTATCATTCCACGCAAATGTTGCCCGCGACGCCTCAGCCAATATCGGAAGAAACACAAGTCCAGGGAAATAGTAAAAAGCAATATTTGGTTTGCGAAGTATAGAAATTAAATAATTTTATTTCATAGATAGCACGGGGACGGTATAATTCTTAAATATGTAATACACATTATAACGATACAAATGTTTATTAGATGATAAAAATACGGTTAACTTAAATTTTTTGTTTTTATTTTTAACAAAAATCGTATTTTTTCGCTGGATGCATCTAAAATAATAGGAAAACTCTCTGTAATATCACAGACAAGGGAACGTAATATACGTTCGTATTGCAAGCGAATTCGACTACGTGTTTCTGATCTACAGACCTTGGAAAGAGCCGAAACGAAATGCGTCGAAGGAGCAGTGATAAATATCTGAAATTTCCTTCAAGCAATTTGACAAATATTTCCAAGCATAAAATATCCGTAAAATGTCAATAACTTTTGAAGTAAACCACAGTAGTAAAATTGACATCCCGATGCCCATGCAAAATGTTAATTTAATCGGTAAAACGTGTCCAGTTTTAATTTTCAAAAAATCACCTGATCCTGTTCAAAAACTACCGGTCTTGATATTAGAGTGTGTACAAAATTTCAGATCGATTGGTGGAACGATTTTTCCTGGGCATTGCCTACAAAACCCCAAACAAACGAACAACCAAACAAACAAACAAACAAACAAACAAACAAACAAACAGAGAAAGTGTCATAAGAGTAATGTTTACGTAAGAGTCGCTAAATTACTGACAAATTCAAAGTTACAACCCAAAGTACATCCTTCATGGATGGATTCATCATGGATGAATCTGCAGTGCGATTGAATAACTTCTTAGCCGAGATAATGGATCGTTATCGATACCAATTGATGAAAGTAATTTAGCCTATCAGAAGGTAAAGCAATTCAAAGTGAGTAAAGTCGACTTCCTGAGATAAATAATGTGATTATATTTCATATCCTCGTAGCAATTCTGCACAATTCAAATGATTAACAATTATATTAATAGTTTACTTTCTTCAATTGGTATAGATAACGATCCATTATCTCGGCTAGGAAAGTTACACAATCGCCCTGCTGATTCGCTGCTGATCACGCATTTGGGCTGCAAACGAACTCAACGCTGAATAATTTCGCGCGGGTTTGCTGAAAACCAGAGCACGAAGCAACACGTAAAAGCTGGTAGTAAAATGCAATCCCACTGATCAATTGCCGCTTGACCACAGCGCTTTTGATCACTCTCTCTCTCTGAGCTCCAACATCCAACGGAATACTCAAACCGTCACTTAAAATAACTACGTGATAATATATTACACATTTATAGTACTTCGTATCCCAGCAGGGTGCAATCCAATGCGAAGTATTCTGTATGTCCATTCCAGTTGGAATTTTATATTAGTCGTATTTATAAGGTGCTGCAAGCGCGAGCGATTTTGTTGCTTGTTGCAGGCACTTTTTTGGATACGATTGGAGACAAAATGGGTTGACGAAATGATTTGGAATTTTAATCATGATTGGATAAAAGACAAACCTAGGGTTATCACTTACATTTTAAATTTTTTGTTTGTTTAATATAATAATTAGTTGATTTTTGGTGAAAAATATACTATTTTCTTGTCTCGCTGGGTGCCGTGTGGAAAACAAATTTATAAATTTGCCAAGTGATAACCCTGAGTTTGTCTTTTAATCATGATTCAAATGTGAGTCTCCAATCGTATCGGAAATATTATAGTTTTGCGCGGTTTAGTTGAATAACCGGCGCCTAATTAACACGAAAATGCTCCGTGCGGGCGACGGACGAGCCATGGAGCGTTTTCGTGCCCGACAAATGCTGATCACATAGTAGGAGCACGATAAAACACGATCAAGTGCCCCAAATGGAAATTTTGTTGATAATCCGCAAAATTGTTTAAAAATTTGGGACCACTGAAACTAAATAAAATTAAACTAGTTATATTCTACATAAAAAATAACTTTGTCATCTGTGTGGCAAATCTGGTTATTTATAAAGTAGTAAAAACGTCCTATTTTAACACCGTATACGTGGACGTGACCAAAATGTTCTACACAGAACAGTCTGCTTGGAATGCGAATTGAGACCGTCACTACTGGCTAGGGCAGTACAGAGACACGGATGCCAACAGAAGGACAAATAATGCCAATTATAATATGAGTTATTGTGTTAGTGAAAATCATGCCAATCCTGATGCATGTACACTGGCGGCACAAAGTTGTTTGTACTCTATCTCTCTCTGCTCCATAGAAAAACATGATTATGATATGGGTCAGAGAGAGGCAGAGTGCAACGATCATATTGCCGCCGCTGTACACTTGGCACAACTAAAAATGATCGCTCAAAACATTTGATTGACTGAAAAATTTTAGATTGCACTAAGTAGTCAGTCAATCAATATATTCACAACATCATCATCATCATATTGGATCATCCGCTTCATATTATTCAATTTAGCTACAAAACAATGGAAGATACACATTATGGATCATCAGAAAACGATAAACGATGTGGAAAACCGTGGAAAGAAAGTAAGCATATTTGTTACGTTTTGTTGACAATAGATGTCGGCCCAATCACTTCACAGATTAACCTACTGCAAATGTTCATTATTTATAATTCACATTATGACAATATTAATGAGACTTTATGAAGAGTAATTACAAACCACTGGATTCTAGACTATTTCAAAATACAAATTAAAAATTTTTTACATCATTGAACATTGCAACAGGAGCATTTGCTATAACTCGATGAATAAGTCCACACAGGAGCATATTTCAGCATTATAGTTCTCTACCAGTTCTCTAATTTGACATTTTTACAGCTTGTACGGGTCGAGAGAGAGAGAGAGAGAGAGAGAGAGAGAGAGAGAGAGAGAGAGAGAGAGAGAGAGAGAGAGAGAGTCGCTTCTTCGGAACCTAGCGGTATGGAAGAGTTAAAGTAAAATCTCATTATCCTGGGGCCTGATAGCGCGCATATCAAGCGCGCTGGGGGGGAGGGGGGGGGGGCAGGGGGGATCAAAGGAGTGGAGCCAGCGGTGCGGATATCGTCAGGCGATTACCAGCATCATCAACGTGTGATCACAGCATCATGTACTGGCTGTCTTACTTGCTCAAGTCTGACTTGCTAACGGCAAAATCTTGACATGTCAATCTTTTATCTTTTTGGGTGCACATTTACAATGTATAACGCTATTTGCCATCTATCCCCCACATATGGGAGTTGCCCCAAAAGTATATACTATAGATGTCTTTTTCTCTTTCAATTTTTGTTACAAAAATGTGTGTTTAGTACAAACTAAAACTTTGAACCAAATCGCAATGTTAATTTGAAAGTTACATCAATTCTTTGAAGATGTTGGCATCTAACTTTATTTTACCCTCCAGTCTTTACCTTCGAGAGACGCCCTATTGAAATAAGTACCCGACGCCCTATTGAAATAAGTACCCGACGCCCTATTGAAAAAAGTACCCGATTCCCTATTGAAATAAGTACCCGACGCCCTATTGAAATAAGTACCCAATTCCATATTGAAATAAGTACCCGATCCCCTATTGCCAAAACAGCGCCACGCCGCCTATTCTCAAGATATAAGTAAGTCACACGCGTCGCAATGATAGCTACTGAGCTCTAGTCCCCAGCACGTAGAAGATCGCAGCGTCGAACTCACGTTCGTTCCATAACTTAATACAGAAGACGATCAGCAGTCCGCGACGTGATCTTAGCACTCGGCGACGGATATGAATACAGAAGAGCTCTCCATCTTCAAATACAATATCAGATACAACTCAAATAAACTTCCACTTGGCAAAACTTTTCTAATATCATTTCATTCTCGTATCAATGTAGGTTATCCTCAAGTTTCCTCGCAGGAAAGAATATGGAAAAGTGTAATAAAATACTTGGAATTTTTTTTAAATCTGATATTCAAAAGATTCAATAAAACGGAACAATGTCGGAGAGAAAATGTCCTTATTGAATATTGCGAAAGTTTCTCTACGGGGAGAAGTGGGAACTAAATAGACGTATTGAGAGGTTCTTGGGATATATTGAAAGACATCAATTTGTGAGAGATTGTCAACGTAACGGGGGCTAATGGCGACGGATATGAGGGTGATAAGGGGGAGGGGGAGTGGGGAGGGGGATGGCACCCAGAGGAAAGTCTGGAAACAGCACTGCCTAAATATCGCCATGGTTTTTGGAGCATTATCTACAAAGTGGCATTTTAATTTACGTTTTTATTTTCTTTAATCTACAGTAACAAATCAAATATCAACTAAAAATCAACAAATCAGTTTCAAAAAAGCTATATCAAGATAAAATGTCAACTTATAAGGACAATTCTTTTTCTTGTACAAAATATGAATGTAGAAAGGAAACAGGCCGAGCTATGGGAATATTATGCGAGACAAAGCAATGAATGCATATGTCGAGACCTGAAGCTGAAGGCATGTTCATTTCGAATCGACGTCGGTTGAATATTGCACTTATTCTCCTATTAGAAACATAAAACGGAAACGTGCCGTCACAGCAGTGAGCGCAGAAGTCCGCTCGATTCCCGCAAACAAGCGTGAATACGCCAAGAAACACGTCCCCGCTGGATGTTCGTTGTAGGAAAATGTCAGAAAATATAAAACAAGTCGTTGCTAAGTGGTAATTGCACTTTTAATATTGAACAGAAGCCGTAACATATGGAGCCAGTTGGACCAAGATGTTTAGCTCTGGACTCGCTAGAGGACTCGGGTTCGAATCCCGAAGCGCTGTTACGTGGGAATGTTCCATACTAATAGGCCACGACCACCTCCTGTCCTCTGTCCATCCATATTACCAACATCATCCGATAACCACCAGTCGAGAGGTAAATGCTGCACGCTAAATTTGAAACAGTGAAATCCACTCAAAAAGGATGGAAAGAGCACCAAAGTGGACCATAATCGTATCATATTGAGTGGATTCATTTTTGAGCGATTTTCACTCAATGATATTTAGAGTGTGGGGAGGTAACGTACTTATAAGCGCACTTATATACCTCCATTGTAAGTCCATCCTTACTATCATCATCATCATTATCATTGTCAAACTCTAAACAAGCAGCTGTCAAATCGACTATAACCAAGATCATTCACTTCCCTATAAAACAGACACATCAATTAAACTGCTAAACTAAAACGCTCTCTCAAACTATTCATTGCGAACGACGTAAGCCACAAAGCAGCCAATCAGCATCTTTCTTAACTCATCAACGGATTATAAGTCGAGCTAATTAACTCATAACGACTGAGAAACTCCTAATCAAGGGGTATTATGACGTCATGATGCGATTATCACTCACTCTGGCGGTAACAAGTGGAACTGTTGCGACATCGGGGAACGAAGTTGCGAGCACCTGTGTTAGCGGGGGGGGGGGGGGGGGGGGGAGGGGGGAATTGGCTATTTAAATGCAATATGGGGCGTCTATGAGCTCGTTTAGAGCCCCATTCCAGCCCCGTGCGGCTGTTTATAGCGCACTCTGAGGAGAATAGGTGTAACGAGTTGATAAGCGAGCGTAATCGTGCGTAGATAACATGCTGTGTGCGAGTTGCTGATCGACACAAAACAGAATGTGCGATGGGCGATGTGCGCACATGCATCTCAATGTGCGATGAAATAAATTCATCGAGAGATCAATTTTGACAACTATTTCAATAAAATCCGATAGTAATTATGTTCGTGTTCTTGAATATTTTCGTTGAAAAATTTTAAAAAAGTAAAGTGGATTTGAAATTTGGACTGACTTGAACGAACAAATTCACTCAATTTAAGTTCAAGCAATCTGAAGAATATGATTAAAAAAAACTCGTCGAACTTCATCGAGAGATAAATTTTTACAACTGCAAAACAACAAGTATGCAAAATGTCAGCTTGATCAGAAGGAAGTGGAGACCAGAAAACCAGATTATAAACCTAATAAAACACGGAGACCTCATACAAGAAATCTTATAATCTATTGGAAATTATTGTTTATTCAAAAAGCATCGTTTGAAGAATATTTTGATAATTCTGCAAAGCTGCTTTCAAATTTCTACTTCCAAAGCAGCTAATATAGCTGATGCAATACTAGTACCTAGACTTATTCTCCATACTTTCTGCGTATAAAAACATACAGAAATACAAAATTTCAAATATCCTACCTATGCCACCATTTGTGAATTTACAATTACATATATCACATGTCAATATTTTACAACAAAAAAATGAGGATAGAACCTACATAAAAAGGTCACTTTCTAACGAGATTTATGTGTATTACAGAACGTATTTTGTCAAACTTCCACTTAGAAGACTTTCGAATACTTAGAAACGCATAAACCGAGAAAAGGAGCCCTTTTATGTATATTATATTCTCCAGCTCTCTTGGTAGAGGTAATTCGTGAAACTTCAGGGAAGTTAAACTATTGAACTTCATAAGACACTCAAGGCATTAACGTACTGTACAAATCCCATCTCTGCCACCACGTGTAATATTGAACTGTCGATGCTCCATTATTGCGACATGTACATGGAGCGTGTAAGTGGCATTAGTCATAAGCACCTCAGCGCAACATCCATGCCCAGCTAGTAGGTATTACGTCATGAAGCGTTTTGTTTATTTGTTTGTTTGATGCAATGCCCAGGTCAAACGGGTCAACTAATCGAACTGCAATAGGGAAGTCACGTGAAATTTTATTCTAGTTAATTTGTAAATATTGTTGTAAATATTGTCGAATAACAATGACGAACACACTTATCGGCAGCGTAATTTAAAATTTTCATTCATAAAAATCATATTTAAATGTCATGGGATATTTTGGCGGGAAAAACGGCAAGCAACGAGAATCAAAATTGTGATGTCATTTCCCAGCCTCCAACAATGTGTTACCATGGTGATTCCTTTGTTGCTATGGCAATATAGCGGATTGTGATGTCATTGTCAATTTTCCTGTTTTAAAATTGTAAGAAAATTATCAAACTTTGTAACTGAATTTCTCGAAAACTATTCGACCCACAACAAAAATAATACTATATCTGTGTTCAGCAACATCTTAACTTTAATAAAATAACTTTTATTCTGAAATCTAATTGATATGTGTATTCCCAATTGTACGCACACTAATGACATAAGAGCGGTCTTGGGTCTAGTTTTTGACTAAATAAGGTGATTGGTTGATAATTGAAAATGAACCGTTCGTCTGATCAAGTTCAAATTTTATATGGTCATTGGGACCAACATTATATTAAATGTTAACTTTGAGGTAAATTGATGAAGAACTTCAGAACTTCAAGAGTTAATGACACATTGAGCTTGTTTTATCTCAGTTCAAAAAAAAATGTTTCATCGAGAATAAAACTTTCACTGATTTATGCATTTCATAAGGTTGTCTCACACCTGTTTTCAAGGTCTTAAGAGCAGCAACTTTCATACGCATCTGAGCGTTTTCCAAGTAAGACACGCGTATTCGAGAAAACAAGGAACGCGACTGACCTCTGGTGGATTCTGTAGTACTAGAGATAGGGGCGATCAGGGAGGATATCAGGGGGATATTTATAAAAATAAATTATATTAATGTGCATCAGTTGTTTGTTATGGCTTAAAAAGTAAACTTGTAACTAAATTTCAAAATAAAAATGTGCATCTAAAAAGTTTCCAATAGACAACTTGGCAGAAGCGTATCGCTCATTTGCGCGAATTTAAATCCCATCTCTGCCACCAATTGTAATATTTCACCGTGTATTGTTTCTCTCTGAAGGATCATGTAGTTTAAGCGACATTAAGTCGTAAGCAGCTCTGCGCGCGCACCATCCACTCCTAGCAGCCGGCCTGATGTGATTATCCCGTCCCGTGCCCCGGAGTGTCTCGCGAAGCCCTGCACTGACTCCTGACGACCCCTCGTTAAGTCGTCACTCAAGCCGCACTCCAGCGCGTTCCAGGCAGAGGATTAGCGCGCGGCTTTGTCTGCACACTTGAGGGTTCTCCGGTAGTTGCGAACAGCCGCCAGGGGCGACCAAAACACGCGCGAAGATGTTATTTGCATGAAGATGATGAAGCATATGGGACCCAGGATGGATCCTTGTGGTACTCTAGAACTCCTAACCGAATTGGCTGGAAAATGTCACAATCTCATAAAATGTAAGTCCTACTGACCATGAAAAATGTAAATTTTGATCGGACAAACGAATAATTACCATTTTCAACCAATTACATAAATTTATAATAAAAAAATATAGCAGTTACGTCTGGTATGACATTAGTGTGTGTGCATAATCCTGATCGGTGTACCTGGGCGATGCATTTAAAAAAGCATAAAACAGAATAGGGAAGTACCGTAGAAGTGCCACGGAATCTCTCGCTTTCGCTTTACAATCAGCAATCACCAGCAGGCATTTTCCAAAGTCAACAAACAACATGGAAATTTCAAACTGTGATCAACAACCGATTCTGATTCACTTTGCCTTACAGCATGCAATAACATTTGCCTCTCTTCATGTCTGTACCAGAGAAGATGGATATAATAAACAAATCTTTCTTAGGACATTTAAATGCGTATCTCTTCAGTTGTCACAAAAGTCCAAATGTGCGAAAGAAGCTCAGCCGTTCAGGTTTACCGGACGTCCAAGTGGACTTTTGCCAGTAAAACACACAATTTCTCAGGTAATGAAACTCATGTCAATTCTGTAAGGTAGCTGCATTACCCTGGTTGCTATGGTAACACACCTCAATCCTGTTCATTTCGCTGGGGGACAGGGAATTTGTCAATAGTTTAATCGCATTTTAAATACAGTTCTGAACGAAATATAATAAAAAGATAAACAGAAATAGCATGATATAATATCAAGAAGAAATTATTACTTCTTACTTATTTATTGAAAGCATGTGTCCCCCAGTTAGATTACGGTCAGACGAGATTGCCTTCTCTCTCTGCTCTGCTAGTGAGTGGATCTGTCTGTCTCTGTCACCCCTGCACATCGCGCCACCTGACCGCAGCCAGCTCCTACATCTTCACTAATTGTTGTTGCTACATTCAGCCTCTCTCTCTCGTAACTTTGATATGCATATCGCGCTCTCTGGAGACGGAATTATTCAGCTCGGAATCAGCTCACACACACACACACACAGCCATGTTACACACACACAGTCATGTAACACACACACACAGTCATGTTACACTAATACACGCACGCGCAAGCTACGTGTATCCAGGCATAAATCGGAAACTACAACTCTCGACATTACTGGGGATGAGTAGTTCACTATAATCTGTACGCTACAAAAGGGAAGAAATTCACACCAAAGGCTTCAAAATATTTTTACAAATTTGACTAGTTCTTAAATAACAATTGACAGGTATAAAAACGTTCAGACAATCGGGTATTGACTCAAAACTTAAGATCTTTAGGCCAATTTGTGTTGCTTTTATTGTCCCTTATTTCGCGGTACAGCGGAGATACAGCAAGATTTCACTGAACTTTTAACCAGATGTGCATGCTATACTCCGCAGTCCGTCGCCATTAGCCTATAGTTGGTCTCGTGTCCGAGGAGCCCAGTCAAGCAAGATGACAGATCTATCTATCTCTCTCCCACTCATGACTACGTATCTATCTATCTCTCTCCCACTCATGACTACATATCTATCTATCTCTCTCCCACTCATGACTACATATCTATCTATCTCTCTCCCACTCATGACTACATATCTATCTATCTCTCTCCCACTCATGACTACATATCTATCTATCTCTCTCCCACTCATGACTACGTATCTATCTCTCTCTCTCCCACTCATGACTACATATCTATCTATCTCTCTCCCACTCATGACTACGTATCTATCTATCTCTCTCCCACTCATGACTACATATCTATCTATCTCTCTCCCACTCATGACTACGTATCTATCTCTCTCTCTCCCACTCATGACTACATATCTATCTATCTCTCTCCCACTCATGACTACGTATCTATCTATCTCTCTCCCACTCATGACTACATATCTATCTATCTCTCTCCCACTCATGACTACATATCTATCTATCTCTCTCCCACTCATGACTACATATCTATCTATCTCTCTCCCACTCATGACTACATATCTATCTATCTCTCTCCCACTCATGACTACGTATCTATCTCTCTCTCTCCCACTCATGACTACATATCTATCTATCTCTCTCCCACTCATGACTACGTATCTATCTATCTCTCTCCCACTCATGACTACATATCTATCTATCTCTCTCCCACTCATGACTACGTATCTATCTCTCTCTCTCCCACTCATGACTACATATCTATCTATCTCTCTCCCACTCATGACTACGTATCTATCTCTCTCTCTCCCACTCATGACTACATATCTATCTATCTCTCTCCCACTCATGACTACGTATCTATCTCTCTCTCTCCCACCCATGACTACATATCTATCTATCTCTCTCCCACTCATGACTACATATCTATCTATCTCTCTCCTACTCATGACTACATATCTATCTATCTCTCTCCCACTCATGACTACATATCTATCTATCTCTCTCCCACTCATGACTACATATCTATCTATCTCTCTCCCACTCATGACTACATATCTATCTATCTCTCTCCCACTCATGACTACATATATATCTATCTCTCTCCCACTCATGACTACATATCTATCTATCTCTCTCCTACTCATGACTACATATCTATCTATCTCTCTCCCACTCATGACTACATATCTATCTATCTCTCTCCTACTCATGACTACATATCTATCTATCTCTCTCCCACTCATGACTACATATCTATCTATCTCTTTCCCACTCATGACTACATATCTATCTATCTCTCTCCCACTCATGACTACGTATCTATCTATCTCTCTCCCACTCATGACTACATATATATCTATCTCTCTCCCACTCATGACTACATATATATCTATCTCTCTCCCACTCATGACTACATATCTATCTATCTCTCTCCTACTCATGACTACATATCTATCTATCTCTCTCCCACTCATGACTACATATCTATCTATCTCTCTCCCACTCATGACTACATATCTATCTATCTCTCTCCTACTCATGACTACATATCTATCTATCTCTCTCCCACTCGTGACTACATATCTATCTATCTCTCTCCCACTCATGACTACATATCTATCTATCTCTCTCCCACTCATGACTACATATCTATCTATCTCTCTCCCACTCGTGACTACATATCTATCTATCTCTCTCCCACTCATGACTACATATCTATCTATCTCTCTCCTACTCATGACTACATATCTATCTATCTCTCTCCCACTCATGACTACATATCTATCTATCTCTCTCCCACTCATGACTACGTATCTATCTATCTCTCTCCCACTCGTGACTACATATCTATCTATCTCTCTCCCACTCATGACTACATATCTATCTATCTCTCTCCCACTCATGACTACATATCTATCTATCTCTCTCCCACTCATGACTACGTATCTATCTATCTCTCTCCCACTCATGACTACATATATATCTATCTCTCTCCCACTCATGACTACATATATATCTATCTCTCTCCCACTCATGACTACATATCTATCTATCTCTCTCCTACTCATGACTACATATCTATCTATCTCTCTCCCACTCATGACTACATATCTATCTATCTCTCTCCCACTCATGACTACATATCTATCTATCTCTCTCCCACTCATGACTACGTATCTATCTATCTCTCTCCCACTCATGACTACATATATATCTATCTCTCTCCCACTCATGACTACATATATATCTATCTCTCTCCCACTCATGACTACATATCTATCTATCTCTCTCCTACTCATGACTACATATCTATCTATCTCTCTCCCACTCATGACTACATATCTATCTATCTCTCTCCCACTCATGACTACATATCTATCTATCTCTCTCCTACTCATGACTACATATCTATCTATCTCTCTCCTACTCGTGACTACATATCTATCTATCTCTCTCCCACTCATGACTACATATCTATCTATCTCTCTCCCACTCATGACTACATATCTATCTATCTCTCTCCCACTCGTGACTACATATCTATCTATCTCTCTCCCACTCATGACTACATATCTATCTATCTCTCTCCTACTCATGACTACATATCTATCTATCTCTCTCCCACTCATGACTACATATCTATCTATCTCTCTCCCACTCATGACTACGTATCTATCTATCTCTCTCCCACTCGTGACTACATATATATCTATCTCTCTCCCACTCATGACTACATATCTATCTATCTCTCTCCTACTCATGACTACATATCTATCTATCTCTCTCCCACTCATGACTACATATCTATCTATCTCTCTCCCACTCGTGACTGCTCGAGCTAATTAACTGAACGTTAGCCGAGCAACGTCTCACTATGAAGTGATAATAGCGTCGCGGTTAATCCGCGGCGCATGCGCACTGATGTCAGTCGAGCAACATAACCCCACTTTCTAGCTCTCATCATCTTCTGGACTGGAGGATACACAGTGTCCTTTGTCAGCCATGTTAGCAAATGACTCATTTTAGTACATTACGTAACTGAAATTTTAACTCAATAGATATTGCTTTCTAACTGCAAAATGACAAAACCTTTGTACATTTTATGAAAAGGTCTCACAGTCTTAAAAATTCATCAAAATCTGAAATATGCATTACAACAATACGAAACCTGTTGGCTGCAGTGGCAAGAGTTACAATCAAACTGTCACTTATTATTTATTTTCAAAAACACCAAAAAATATACAGTGTTTTACTGGTAGTGGGAATAGGACAATCCCCATAGCACAAGTGCTACCAGCTACCACTACCACTACCACTACCACTACAGTGTTCACCACTTGAACGTTGCTTGGACATTGTTGAGCTCTTTTAAATGTCCTCGGCAACAAATAGGACAATACCCATGTGCTTCTTTATTATATTTTGTTTGCGTTTAGTACCGCAGCGGCCATGTTGATGGCACATATGTGACGTCAGATTAACTCATCAATAAAGGAAAATCGATGGTGATTTTGTACAAGTGATCGTAATTATGCCTATGTGCACGGTTGAAGAATGTCCCGATAATTAAGATTAAGTTCACTTTATCCTAAAGTGGACTTAAGCGTTCTAGTTGGCTGTGTTTCATTGGCTGTTGCTAAGGTTTCAACCGACAAATCCTATCGCCAACTTTATCGGGACATTGTAAGCCGGGTATAGCACACATTTCCAAAGTCATACAATTGTACAATACGAATACGACCGCCAATCTGACGTGTGACAACAAAATGGCCGCCACACAACGCGTGACTCCACACGAATAGTTGGGGAAAACTCCGTCGCATGTATCTGATAGAGAGATCCTGCTGCCCAACCTGGCGGAACAAATCGGCGCATTTCATTTCAAACATTACCCGATCTGCGGCGTCGAAAAGTTGAACACCGAATTCCAGCTAAATCACCAAAACTCCATTCGTGCCGTCGTCAAACAAAACGCGCGCCCGCTTCGTGGAAACTTCTCTCGTCACAACCGCCCCTGCAGTGATTGCTTCTCGCAACGCCATACAGACATTATGCCCATTCTTCGCGTCCGCATTGAGAGGCCCATTCAAACTTATCCCCCCCGCCCCCGCGCCCGGGGATTACACGTAAACCGATTTATATCAGGAATAAGTTCCCATGCGCGAGAATGAATATCGAGTTGACTGACAATGGCTGTGAGCGTCTCTACATTCGTCCAGGCGCGATTACATAATGTCCACGTGTCACAGGAAAAAAATTACTGCAAGCGCGAGCGATTTTGTTGCTTTTTGTAGACACTTTTTTGGATACGATTAGGGACTAAATGGGTTGACGAAATGATTTGAAATTTTAATCGTGATTAGATAAAAGACAACTTGGTACATTTTTATTTTTTTGTTTCGTTAATTAGTAATAATTAGTGGATTTTTGGTGAAAAATTTGCTATTTTCTTGTCTCCCTGGGCGTCGTATAAAACTAAATTTTAAAAAAGGGCCAAGTGATAACCCTAAGTTTGTCTTTCATCTAATCATGATTAAAATTTGAGATCAATTGGTTAACGGGATTGGTCTCCAATCGTATCCGAAATTTCATAGTTTTGCGCGGTTTTGTTGAATAACCCGCGCTTAAATTAACAAGGCACCTATCAAAATTGAAAAGTGCTACTAATACAGTCAGACTGATCATGTGAACATCCTATCAAAGTTACACCCACATAAAACAATTTTTCTCTCTCAATTTTTCTTTCAAAATATATTCTCGGTTTTCAGAAAATATTGCCACAAGCCTTGAAAAACGCAATTGAAATATCGATGTGTATGGAAAATATATCCAAGTTTCAACATCGCGCGTGGGGAACAAGTGTAACCCGGCCTGATCGCCCCGCTGGAGTGGTTTCTTGTGTCACTTCAACACCGGCATTGTTACGCAGAGAACTAATCTCCCGGTAAATTTGGTTATCGATGTGGGACATTAATATCGACGTCCGATGCGTGGGCCGCAGGGATTAGGATCATGAGAGAGCACGGGGACGATGCAGGGAGCTTTTTAGTGGAGAGATTAAATACATTTCCGCTTTTAGAAATGGCAGAGAGGACGTTTGCTGGAAAGAGTTATGATATAAAATATTACCCTTTCCACTACCTAACGTTGTAGCAAATTAGTTTTTTCTGAAACCATAAAGCTTTTAATACGGAAGATAGGTAAGTTTCATATTTTTAGAATTGCCTTCATTTGGTATGCACATTTTTGCTACTTTTGAGAAAAATCTATTCTTTTCGTGTCATCGTTTCATTTTTTTATTTTTTTAACAGGAAACTACGTAGGCAGAAAAAACTCTCAGTACAAGTTGACGAAAGTCGACTCAAGGCAAAAAGGATCAACTAATTGGGTATAAGTGACTAAAAGGTGGAACTTCGACAACATAAAAGCTGCAGAATCGTATCAGCTTTTTGTCTCAATTCCACTCAATTTCTCATTTAGCCTCCTACTCAATTCACAAGAAGCAGAGTCACCTGTAAGGATCCCCTCCTCTCCCGTTACAACTACCTAATTCACCCCCCCCCCCCCCCCCCCCCCTAACTCGAGGGTCAACTTGGAACATCACAACTAGCTATTAAACTCCCCGCCAAGCACCACCAGAAGCAATTCCATCCTATCAATAGCCAATGAGGGTGTTTGTCCTGATCTCAGAGTGCACCGTGGGGGCGAGCAGCAATTAACAAGGTGACGTCACAACTATTATACTAAGTGGAGAGAGACACAGAGCGTGTAGTGAGACGGCCGCTAGTGGGTTCCGCGGCTGCAATGGGATATGTATAGGCGTGAAGTACTTGACATTTTTTCAATTTT
The DNA here is from genome assembly GCA_934045905.1 of Leuctra nigra. Lineage (NCBI taxonomy): Eukaryota > Metazoa > Arthropoda > Insecta > Plecoptera > Leuctridae > Leuctra > Leuctra nigra. The sequence goes on along the minus strand of OW203769.1, from coordinate 27,734,445 downwards.
TTTCAAAATCTTTTACCAATGTAAATAATAATAAAATAAGGCTTTGTACGAGTCTTCAGAACAGTTCAATAAAAATAATGTCATAGTTTGGAATAAGTTATTAGTTTTATCTTGCCCTACATTAGTGCCATATTTTTACTAATTTTCAAGCACTAAATGTCTGTAGGACAAAATAAAACTAATAAACCATTCCAAGCTATGAAATTATTTTCATTGAACTGTTCTGCAGACTCGTACAAAGCCTTATTTAACTAACAATTACATTGGTAAAGATATTGATAAAAATAGATTGATAAAAATCCTTGGACTTGTTGGCATGAGAGTAGGTAAAGCTTAATCACCAGGATCATTCTCACTTTTGAATCAGGATTGTGTCAGTGTGCTGGTATCAATTATTATACTTGGAAAACGCTCTGTGGAACGCGTTTATAAGCGAGCTAGCGCGTGCGTGATAGTTGCTTCTCCACAGACCTTCAAAACTGCTGTGAAGACAACGCATCAAATGCATCAAGGAGGAGTCCAAATTTCCTTCTCGACAAAACAAATGCGACCAGTTTCAAAGAGTGCCTAAAGTTTCATTTAAAATTGTAATAATTTTGCATTTAAATTGGCAAAATCTTCTAAAATGTTTGTCCCAATAACTATGCAAACTTTGAATTTGAATGACGATTGGACCACCGGGTTCAAATTCACAAATAACCATTTGTGATATCAAATAACCATTTCAAATAACCAAATAACCAAAGATTTTGCTAAAAAAAACACTACGACAATAACAGAGACGTCGCTTTTATGACATTAGTGTTTGTGCCAAATTTCAGATCGATTGGTTGAACCTGTGCATTGCTACAAAAACTTAGAAAACAAAATATTGTTAACACAGAAATCCCACAGCGAAGACTACGTATCGATGAACTGTCTGCTGGTGGCTGTCTGTCTACAGCATGCAAGGTGTCAAATACTTGACCAAGAGTGTGAGGGTGTTAGCCAGTGACGTCATATGCTTGTAATTGCTGTTGATGACGTCACGCTCTCTGGAGGCTGCGGCAACTAAATGGACCAATCAGCGAGGTCGCGTCAGGTGCGCGCTTACATCCAGCCAGACAATTAACAGTCTCGTTTACATCACACCCACTTTCCTGCTAAATATTCAACAACTATTCAGTAGTTTTCAAGAGTTCAGGTTTTCAGTTTTCAGGAGACTATCCAGATCTTCTGCCGAATATCGCTTGGTTTCCCTAAAAAATGTATTATACTAGAAAAACGCTCAGTGTAACGCGTTGATAAGCGAGCACCGGTACGTGCAAATTCTCGAACAGTAATTGCGTACACAACGTAGAGAAAATATAAATATCCATATTGAAATTAAATATGAGCCACTCAATCAACATAAAAGTATACGTTTTTCACTGTAATTTGAGAATAGTATCTATAAACACTCTGGTACATATTATAAAGCAAATCAGATTCAGTTGCAGTGGAAAAACATTCATTTCGATATTTCATTTTTGACAGCTATTAAAACTGTCAATAAGTTCAACGTTCTTGACTTTGGGCTGAAAATGTGTAAAAAAGAGGTCATTGGTCTTAATGACCATGCAAAATATGAGTTTGATCAGATTTATCGAAGACCATATTAATTTTTCAATTTATCAGGAGATATTTATTTAAATCGTAACCAATGAACGGATTTAAAAAAAAATTAGGGTCTGCAAACAGAAAATGTGGTCCGGTACATGTGTGCAAAATTTCAGATAGATCGGCGACCTGTGTATCAATTAGCAGCAGAAAAAAAATGAGTCGCCCGCTTCGCTCACTCAATTACACCATGCTTTACTGATGGAAAATCTCAAACCCGCAGTCTTTATGTCTTTCGCAGGCTCGCTGTCGGCTCTTTCAGCGAACAAGAATATGACACGAACGTTATTAATTAGTAATTACCTTTGTGAAAAGATATGCTGTATCTCATATTCATGTTCACGACAATTGACACTATAATTAAAAACGCTTTATGAAGCGTCCAAGAATACTTCAACGACATCAAACCCCTGATGGTCGAGACATCTTAATTAAAACAAGTAATTACCATCAGGTTGAAATGAAGCTTGCACTGCATTCCGCTGCAGCGCTGCAATTAAATTACTGCACACGAATGCATTTGCACAGTGCAACGGGAACTGGGGCAAGACTCAGATAATGATCTCATTAATGATTCGTGCTCCGTGAATGTGGACACGATTATTCATGGCTACGGAGATTTTATTACGAAAAATACTACTTAAAAAATCTAATTTGAAAATACGTGCTTACATTTTGCGATGGCAAGGATAAAATAGTGGCCATGCATCTAACTTACGAAGAACGCTCTCGATTTGATATCCTCAGTCGTCCTTCCTGATTGAGGACATTTCCCTCAGTCGAGAGGCAAATGCTACTAACAGGCCACGACCACCTACTTTCCAACGTACATTTACCTACTTCTCATCATCATAATCATTTAGCTGCAGAACGAAGCTACTTGAACAGTACAAAATGGTTGGGGAAATTGGGGCAAAAGGGATATAATTCTACTATCAATATTAACAAATATTATAAAGATCAAGAGTGTGTAGATCATGTGCACACTCTGTCCATACAATCCCGTGTCTATTAAGCAACGCCTTTGTAGCACGTTGGCAAACATTTAAAATTTGCAAAATTTAAATTTTATCAAACAAAAGTTACTGTATACCTTCACTTTGAAGCAAAGGTTATTTTTCAAAAACTATTGTACACTTTGCCAAACTAAAAACGGTATTCGAAAGAAACGGATTGGCCGATAATGATTTGATGGCATCATCCGATGAAGTCTACGCTAACTCGTCATCCAGTAGGTGAGCTCTGATTTCATTGATAAAAACAAGGATTGATTGTCAAGGAACCTGCCCAGCAGCCATCTGTTTCGCTCACATACTGTTTTTACTTTGGCCTAGTATACATGTAACCGATGTTGACAAACATGTCTACACAATTGTATATCGATTAGTCGGATATTGTGACCTGGGCAGTGCCCATGAAAACAAACAAAAAGGGCGCGCCATAAGGTGATACTAGCGCTCGGCCGCTAGAGCAAACTGAGAGAGGTAAATTGTTTCATAAGTGGGTGTAACTTTGACAGGATGTTCACTTGATCAGTCTGATTGGATAGTAGCACTATTTTATTTTTGCTTCTTGCCATGTTAATTAGGCGCCGGTTATTCAACAAAAACGCGCAAAACTATGACATTTCCAATACGATTGGAGACCAAACCCTTGAACCAATTGTTCTAAAATTTTACCTTGGCACATTTTTTAAAATCATTTTTATACGGCACACTGTCACACAGCAAGAGAAGAAAATAGCTAATTTCAAATCAAAAAATTTAAAATGTTCCAAGGGATAACGAACGCTATAAATTAGTCTTTTGATCTAATCATTCATAAAATTTCAAATTATTTCGTCCACCCATTTCATCTCCAATCGCCAACATGTGTCCGCAAAGAGCAGTAAAATCGCTCGCGTTTGGGTACATATTGCCGCTCGCTCCCTTCCCGTGTACAACATGCTGCGTAACATTACGCGCGTGTACGCACACACATGTTGACCAACACGCGTGTAACATTACGCGCGTGTACGCACACACATGTTGACCAACACGCGTGTAACATTACGCGCGTGTACGCACACACATGTTGACCAACACGCGTGTAACATTACGCGCGTGTACGCACACACATGTTGACCAACACGCGTGTAACATTACGCGCGTGTACGCACACACATGTTGACCAACACGCGTGTAACATTACGCGCGTGTACGCACACACATGTTGACCAACACGCGTGTAACATTACGCGCGTGTACGCACACACATGTTGACCAACACGCGTGTAACATTACGCGCGTGTACGCACACACATGTTGACCAACACGCGTGTAACATTACGCGCGTGTACGCACACACATGTTGACCAACACGCGTGTAACATTACGCGCGTGTACGCACACACATGTTGACCAACACGCGTGTAACATTACGCGCGTGTACGCACACACATGTTGGCCAACACGCGTGTAACATTACGCGCGTGTACGCACACACATGTTGACCAACACGCGTGTAACATTACGCGCGTGTACGCACACACATGTTGACCAACACGCGTGTAACATTACGCGCGTGTACGCACACACATGTTCACCAACACGCGTGTAACATTACGCGCGTGTACGCACACACATGTTGACCAACACGCGTGTAACATTACGCGCGTGTACGCACACACATGTTCACCAACACGCGTGTAACATTACGCGCGTGTACGCACACACATGTTGACCAACACGCGTGTAACATTACGCGCATCTACGCACACACATGTTCACCAACACGCGTGTAACATTACGCGCGTGTACGCACACACATGTTCACCAACACGCGTGTAACATTACGCGCGTGTACGCACACACATGTTGACCAACACGCGTGTAACATTACGCGCGTGTACGCACACACATGTTGACCAACACGCGTGTAACATTACGCGCGTGTACGCACACACATGTTGACCAACACGCGTGTAACATTACGCGCGTGTACGCACACACATGTTGACCAACACGCGTGTAACATTACGCGCGTGTACGCACACACATGTTGACCAACACGCGTGTAACATTACGCGCGTGTACGCACACACATGTTGACCAACACGCGTGTAACATTACGCGCGTGTACGCACACACATGTTGACCAACACGCGTGTAACATTACGCGCGTGTACGCACACACATGTTGACCAACACGCGTGTAACATTACGCGCGTGTACGCACACACATGTTGACCAACACGCGTGTAACATTACGCGCGTGTACGCACACACATGTTGACCAACACGCGTGTAACATTACGCGCGTGTACGCACACACATGTTGACCAACACGCGTGTAACATTACGCGCGTGTACGCACACACATGTTGACCAACACGGGTGTAACATTACGCGCGTGTACGCACACACATGTTGACCAACACGCGTGTAACATTACGCGCGTGTACGCACACACATGTTGACCAACACGCGTGTAACATTACGCGCGTGTACGCACACACATGTTGACCAACACGCGTGTAACATTACGCGCGTGTACGCACACACATGTTGACCAACACGCGTGAAACATTACGCGCGTGTACGCACACACATGTTGACCAACACGCGTGTAACATTACGCGCGTGTACGCACACACATGTTGACCAACACGCCGATACCGCGTGTAAATATGTCATCGGTTACATGCATTCCGACAGCGCGTTGTTTCTACAGGAATCACGCATCATTTACATTCACTCGCAATCTGTTCTGTTCATGGAGCAAAACATCACCGAGGCTCTGTGTAACGCGTTGATGAGCGAGCCTTCGGATTGCATGCGATTTGATATGCGTGTGCAAGTTGCTGCTCTATGACTATAGTAGACCTTAGAAATACAGGAAGACAACATGAGTCAGAGGAGAAGTGACAATTTTGTATTTGAATTTCTTGGAATAAAATTGACAAAAAAATGTTAATTGATACGTAAAATTAAAGATTTACTATAAAACATGAGTTCCACGATAAGAAGTGTCTTTTATATTGAAATGTAATTGGAAATTTAAAAAAGTAATGCAAAGTGACATTTTTAATTTAAAAAAATTGAGTCTTCGATTAAATTATGAATCAAATTTCTGTCACATTCACTCAGAACTCACAAAATGATTGAAAATACTGTTTTAGTTGAAATTCGCACGAAAAAGCACTAAATAAGTGTTCATCCTCGTCCCAGATGCAACCCAATTGTTCTGGAATTGAATTTCAAGAGTGAATCACTGCTCAGGTAGCAATAACTTCACTTGCTCACGCTCATACAGCGGCAGGAAATCAAGTCGCCGCCTCGCCGTAAATAAGACGGCTTTGAAGGTTTTACATTTCCTCAGCCGCCTCCACAACTTACCTCCAGAAACACTGAATAAATCATGGAAAAGCTCAGGAAATTACTTAGAAGAGATCGCATCCTGACGATACATCTTTGCAGAGCATCTTGCACCTAATGTTGCTCCCATCTCATGTTGGTACACTCGACAATTCATATAACGGTCTTCTGGTCAGGTCCATTGACAATCAATCCTTGTTATTATCAATGAAATCAGAGCTCACCTACTAGAGGTAGATGACGAGTAAGTATAGACTTCATCAGATGATGCCATCACATTTTTTCAGACAATCCATTTCTTTCAAATACCGTTTTATGAATTGTCGTGTGTACCTACTCAAAAATAATTCGGTAAACGGTGTTAAGTTTGTCGAAGTTGTAGAAGCCGAAGAGAAATTACACAGATCTTGTACGGTGCTGTAAAAGTACGCATGAATTCACCCTGATATTACACCGAATGTTATCGGTCAAGTTGGGACACCGTGAGTTTGACCTTGAAGAGTTTTTTTAATTGATTTTTATCAATATATTTTATATCAATATCAATATATAATATATTTTACCACTGATTTTGTTAAAAAATAAGTCTTTGTACGAGTCTTCGGAACTGTTCAATACAAATAATTTTATAGTTTGGAATGGTTTATTATAGTTTTATTTTGTCCTACATAACTTTTAGTGCCCCAAAATTAGTAAAAATATGGCACTAAACGTTTGTAGGACAAACTAAAACTAATAACCCATTCCAAACTATAAAATTATTTTTATTGAACCGTTCTGAAGACTCGCACAAAGCCTTATTTTATTAACAACTACATTGGTAAAAGATATTGATAAACATCGAATAAAATACTCTTCAAGGTCACGCTCACTACTCGCAGCCGTGTGGTTTTGTTGTGGTAATTTCAAAGTACCAACTACTGTTGCTGCGGTCGTCTTAACTACATTGTGGTTACTCTGAGTCGGGGGGCAAATGCTTGGAAGGTTCCCTCCTAAAGCTCACGACCGCCTCCTAGTGACAGAACAGTCAACACTAAGCCGGCGCGCGCGAGGGATCTGTTGACACGCCACGTGGTCATCACGTGGTACCCCCGCAGCGAGTATTAAACAGACGCATATTAATAGCGCCGTCGTGTCCCATCATTACCTGGCTGTATTAGCCGCGCTAATAACATCGCCCCGGGCGGAACCACACCGGGGACTCGTGAATGATTCATTCATTGTTCACGCGGGATAGGCGGGTCGACAGCTAGTTCTGTCACTAACACAATGCTGAAGGCCTGGAGCTCGATCCCAGGGGGCGGCAGTCATCAATGTGAGTGTACTCTGTCGAGAGGTAAATGATGGGACGGTTCCCTACTAATAGGCCACAACCATCTCCTTCCCACCCTCCATCCTCACATATACCATTACCATTACCCTAGTGTATGTACCATTACCTCTATATTATACCTCCATACCATAACCCTAGAACTAGGGTAACGGCGACGGATGAATGATTATGATGATGATTGGTACAGATCGACGGTGGGAAGGAGAAGGCCGTGGCCTATTAGGAGGGAACCTTCCCCTCATTTGCCTCTCGACTGAGGGAAACCATGAAAACCCTCAGTCAGGAAGGTTCATCGCGGGAATCGAACCCGGAGCCTGAGACAACTTGCACCGATAAAATATCAAATATAATGTTTGGCACATTTTTTCAGCAAAGAAATTCTATCATTTTGTCTTAACAATGCGCTAGTTTGACGGATGATTGACGCAATCACCAGAGTTCCACATCACTTCACGTGGATGACAACTCTGTGACATCCCCTGGATGACAACTCTGTGACATCCCCTGGATGACAACTCTGTGACATCCCCTGGATGACAACTCTGTGACATCCCCTGGATGACAACTCTGTGACATCCCCTGGATGACAACTCTGTGACATCACGTGGATGACAACTCTGTGACATCCCCTGGATGACAACTCTGTGACATCACGCCCGTGATAACCCATCAAGTAAACACACGCCTGACATTCGACAAACCCCGGAAGCAGAGATCCCCCCTCCATTGAACCCCCCCCCCCCCCTCCTCCCACACACAGTGCATCATTCAATGCAAAGCCAACACGTTTTACACCCGTTATCTTTTCAGTGGAAATCCACGTTTTTGTTAAACCTTTAAACTCGTCCTTCGATTCAAAACGACACGTCATTCAGCAAGAAAACGAAGAAGAGGATTTTTATTCTCACCATTTTTTTTCTTTAATAATAAATCGATTTATCTATTTCTCGCTCGAGTTGCGTGGATTCTGAACATCAACTCCTGCAGTCTGACGTCATATCCGCCCCCCCCCCCCCCCCCCCGGGGCGAAACCGCCCCACAACATCCCGCTAACCCCAAATCCGAAATATGAAAGCCACAGGGTGAAGGTGTTTTAAGCCCATGCATAGATACACGTCGAATGTGAGAGGGCAGTAAGACTGGTGTAGACTCCACTTTTTATCACTTTTCACTCTTTTGGTTATGATCGCTTTTATCTGTTCTGGATTTGCAGTGATACAGTTCACGCCGTTTCTACTAGGAATTTTGAATTAAATGTACCTGGAAGGCAAATATGGAGTTTATATTTCCTAAAAGTCGTTATACTTTTGTACCTATAAAAAATATGAAAATTGAGCATAGCTAATTTTATTTTATTTTATTAAAGATATGCTTATTATTTTTCATAATAGGAAATATTTGACATGTTTATATGGTTGCAAGTTTTAACTAATTTATCGATAAAAAAAAGTGTAAATATATTTTTTTTTACATAAAGAGAGGAAAGAGAGGAGCCTGAAGAAGTGGAAGAAGAGATTGAAGAAGTGTGGAGTGTCTGACTTGGCAAGTCGGCTCTGAGATCACAAGTGCTCTAGAACATTGGTGGGATCATTCCACCCCCTGGCCCGACAGTAGTTGGAAGCAGGGTCGCAATATTTATTTATTTATTACAACAATTAGCAATTGTCAATAACCAAAAAATCCGCAACATTTACAAATGTGTAAAATTCATGCCAACTTTGTAACAGAATTGGGCAACTAAAGGCCCCGAAACTAGTGTGAACAGTCATGTCGTAACCATGAGCTAACTCCAATCCATTATACTTGTATTATTAATATTTAAATAAATACGAATGTAGGAATCGTCCCAATCTCTCTGGGATCTATAATGATTTTACAACCCCAATAAACAAACATAACAATGTAAACGGCAAGAGATTAACTCTTAAACAGCAATTACCGTAACAATCCGCAGCTTGCTCGATCTATTTGCAAACACTGTGTAATGGGCAACAAAACGAATCGAACTGGTCAATTAGCAGCTCTAACAGCTAGATAACGACCCGGAGGGCTATTCGGCCCATCAGCGTAACCGCCAGATAATCCGCCAGTTAGCCGGGGTTAATAGAGCGACGTTGCCGGCTCGTCGTGGCAATGACACCCAACAACCACGGAGCGGCAACAGCGCAAGACATCGGACACAATCACGGCTACTTCAAATACACGAGGAAAACGCGATGGGCACAAACAAAACTTGTAAAAAAGACTGCCAAGCACCTTCACCTAAAATGATTGAGATCTAAAAGGAGGGTCAAGCAATAATATCGTTAAAACATGTTCGCTCTCAAAATTCGTGAAAGCCTCCAAATTTCAAACATCAAATTCAACCGTAATAAAAAATGTAGGTACAAATAAAAAATTTAAAACAAAATCGAACTAATTTAAAAACAAAATAAAATAAATAAAATATGAAGCCCCGCGCACTGCGTTAAAAAGAGGGTACCTATCACAAGAATATCAAGAAATTAAAGAATAATAAAACATTAGTTCGTGGTCGGTGCAAATTCATTCGCCAAGCTATATTTTTTTATTTTGTTCTTATATTATTTAAATCATTTTTTTAATGTGAACCTATTATACACAGTATAGGTACAAGATCCTTCTCTATATAATTATCACGCCATAATTCCAAGTTATGATATCATCAGGATTGTCCTATCTCATGATATGTATAAATTGCATGGCTTTTTATCAAATCATAACTTAAGATAAAATTACTGTTTGGAGAATAAGGCACAGAGACCATATTCTATAACTAAAAATACCAATTCTTCTGGAATCTGATTCCATGCCATGTTAATCCATATGAACACGAAGCGGATTTATTTCGGGAATTTTAAGTCTTAGAAATTGGTCTTATTCTATAACGTAATCGAAATTATTTCGGCTTGAAATCATTTCACGCCCATAAGGACAACATTCATCTGAAATGATTTCACCAAGCCAAAAGTGTCAAAATGAGAACCCAACTTTCAAACCATCAAAAATAACCACGCTTTATCACAGGCCATATCACAGATCATCCCACCCCTCCTAATAAAATTCAAAAAAATCACCCAACTAAATCATCCATTCATTCTTCTACCGCTGGCGATTAAAATCAAGCGAAACCACCCCCATCCCTGCACATCATGCACCCCATGCGTACGCACAGTGAAACAATATCAACGCGAACAATAACACATTCAAACACACCGTCACAAACTCTGCACACGAGAGTGGGCCAAACAATCGGTTATTGAAGCGCGCAGCAATGAATTGTCCAAAAACAATGCAACAATTGCGTTCCAGGGAATTATAGGTAAATAGTAGTACGTGAAAATAAATCTACGTGAACGTTTGCGTGTAGTAAATTATGCGAGAGACCGATTGGGAATGATGGAAGGTTGAATGGCCAAATCTGTAATGGCCAAAAATGTATGTGGATTATAATTTAAAACACATTTAATTACGCAATACGTCGTATATATAGGACATCACGCATAAGCCGAAGAATTATCCTGACTAAAGTGTCACTAATTTCTTGTTTATGAATGCACATTGATGAATTTAAACAAACACGTCTTCTGTATTTCTGCCGCTTCTAACGGATGAAATCTCGGAAGAAGAATGGCCACTGTCTCTATTGTTCTTCATCTTCGAATCGCTTCCAAAGTTCCCGAGCTGCTCGCTGGAAGTGTGAAGGCGCACCTTTGAATCCAAATGGAAGCTGTTCGGAACATTACAACTTTGTTAAGCCGATCTTTGTGCGTTAAATATGAAACAAAAGCCGTTCATCGAGAGCTTTTCCTAATCAAGATGCAAACTCGGCGTGGAACTCGTCGAGTTTGTTGCTACTCCAATGAAGTTGCTCCACAATGTGCTCTAGAGAGCGGAGTTGAACAACAATGCATTGTAAATGTAATCAGGCAAGTGAAAGATGTGCTGACAATTCTTCCGCGAGATCGAGCCAGTGGCCAAAGTGTTCTGTCTCCACTTGAAACTTATGGCTGGAATCTATGTTTTTTTTTGTCTGTCTGTTCCTTTTGCATCTAATGTCGAACGAAGTCACGAATCAGGCCAATTTTTTCACAAAACTTTCATTGCAATCCCGATTGGTGACATAATGATTTTCGGCAAGATCGGTCCAATGGTTTCAGCGGAAACTTGATTCGTAGTTGAAAGAAATCTGTGTGCAAATTGAAACTGAAATCGTTTTACTGATCATCATAAAATTTGGATCATTGGGACCCAAATTGGGGTAATTGTAAATGTTTTTTGACACTTTGAGACAAATCTGTAATGAACACAAGAGTTATATATTTCAAAACAATCATAAGAATGGCAGTAAAATAAAGTCAAAATGTAAATATCAAAGAAATTCATTAATTTTTATCAAAAATAATAAATCTTGATGAATGAGTTAGATTATCTTCAAAGGTGTTCTCAAGGTATGTAGAGAATCAAATGTGTCTTACACATATTAATTCGCATGCAGTACGAAGGCTCACTTATCAACGCGTTACACAGAGCGTTTTCTTAGTTCGTAAAATATTTAAAAATCAACGATCTTCGTGGATTCCCTCAGTCGAGAAGCAATAACTATCAAGTAGACCACGACCGCCTCCCACCCTCACCTCCCTCGCCTGTCAACACATATCCATAAACACCCCATTACCCCAGTTTCAATTCCACTTTATCTAAACTCCGATTCCCCCGCATATTTCCATACACAATAACAGTGAAGTTGAAAAGCACCCGGTAATATTCCCCGTCTCTATCCGCTAATTCCGCTGAAGATAAGAAACAGAAACCATTAGCACCGGGATCTGTCTCCTCCCGCATGTATTATGTACCACATTAGATATCACTTGCATCCCCGACTGAGACGCGTCATTACGCGTGACAATGGAACGGCAGTGTCGCTTAGAGCGGGACTTTTATGCGGGGTTTCCACTCGAACCAACCCCGAGGGGTGAACAACTAAAAAAATCAGTGTACACTTTGAAAAAAAATCAAAAAAAATCAAAAAAAATCAAAGAATCACATCAAAATCAAAAAAAATCAAAAAATCAAGTATGTAAAAAAAAATCAAAAAATCAAAAAAAAAAAAAAATCAAAAAAAAATCAAAAAAATCAGACAAAATCAGAAAAAATAAAACAAAATCACAGCAAAATAAAAAAAAATAAAAAAAAATCAAGTATGTAAATAAAAATCAAAAAATCAAAAAAAATCATAAAAAATCAAAAAATCAAAAAAAATCAAAAAAAATCATAAAAAATCAAAAAATCACATAAAAAATCAGAAAAAAATCAAAAAAAATTAACTAAGTTAAAAAAAAAATCAAAAAATCACAAAAAATCAAAAAATCAAAAAAAATCAAAAAAAATCACGTGAAATTTTTAAAAAATCAAAAAATCATTAAAAAGATTAAAAAATCAAAAAATCAAAAAAAATCACAAAAAATCAAAAAATCACTGACAAAAATCCAAAAATCAAAAAAAATCATTTTTAAAAATTAAAAATCAAAAAAAATCATAAAAAATCAAAAAATCAAAAAAAATCAAAAAAAATCAGAAAAAATTAAAAAAAATCAAAAAATCATAAAATCAAAAAATCAGGTGTACACTAAAATGTCAAGTTGTTAACCCCTCGACCAACCCAGCCGTGCCGTGTGCATCAGCTTCGCAATTCTCTACATTGTAACTCGCCTCACGAGTCATTTCAATTCACTTGCGTCCTTCTCCCTCAACACAAATTAGAATTCCCTGTAAATCATACACATTTCTGATGAAACAATACCTCATACAACAGCATACAGTCACCTTATTGATGATCCAATTACGTTATTAAAGTAATTCATATTTGCAGTGCAACGTTGTCAGATTTATTATACATTTATCACATTCAAGGGCGTATCCAGGATTAAATTTCAGGGGGGGGGGGGGCGGACATTACAAATATTTTGAATATCACAGTGGAAAACAAGAGGTTCGGGGGCAGAGCCCCCCGAGAAACTTTTGGATCAAGGTCATTAATTTAGGTGCAATTTTAGCTCAATTTTAACCATTTTGGAATGTACTTGACATGATGTGTCTATTTATAAATGTTTTTTTTCACATATTATCAAATGTGCTTATTTTGATGAAACCCTGATTTCGGAGGGGCCCATGGCCTCCCCCCCTTGAATACGCCCTTGCTCACATTATACAGTTTTTATTTCTTATTTGGCAGGAGACCCAACATTTTCGAACGACAGTCTTATTCCAAACATTATTCTCTTTAAATTGAGACTATTCAATATTTGTCATTCCTCTTGCGGTTTTGGGAGCAAATATTCCGGGACGATTTCGTGTTATCTAATGGAGTAAAAGTGGAACGTCAATCAAGAATATCATGGTAAGGGGCAAATATTTGTTCCTAGTTATATGGTTTCATTCATCTTTGGTACAAATTCCAACAACTCCCTTTCCTCTTCATAACCCCTGCTGTCTTCTTTCCACCTGCAATATGACGCCATGCGGCTGCGGAGCGGTGTTTTGTTTTCCACGGTCTCCAGCCAAGCATGTTGCCGTGCTCAGCCACCGGCTTGTTTTCACATAGTGTCTTGTTCGGTTTAGAGAAGACGCTTTTACACTCGCACTTTCAGAGTCCTTTTCATCTTTATCACATTCATACTCAAGTTGGGTTTCATGGCATTTGTAAAGAAACACTACATAAAACACGAGACGGGGAATCTGATCTACATAAAAAGGAATCATTTCGCAGACCGTCAACGCGTTTTGATAGCTTTCAAGATGTCAAAAGATCATGGAAAACCTAAATTGCTGAAAATTATCTCCAAATGGCCCCTTAACAAAGTGTAAATCTGTAAACGTAAATGCAGAGCCAATTCTTCTGTAGAATGGACGGTAAAAAAACTTTTAAAGATGAACCATCGCTTTGAATAACTATATTCATTACATGAGATAAATTAATTGAGAAAACGCATGTTTAAACTTTAAACATAGTTTCATAATGTAATAAGTGGAGAAAAATACGATATGAGATAATAAAGAATTTTATAACAAAGTTTTCGAGCAGTGGTTTTGACTAATTCAGTTGTCCCATGTCTCAAGATTTTTAAACATAAAGAGTATTTTAAGTTTTCGATGCATTCAATAATAGTCAAGAATATATCAATTAGTTTCCTGTTGAAATTGTTGGAGCGGATTAAAAATAAATTATTAGAATAATGAAGGAAAAGTAATTCGTTTACCTAAGAGCCATGTAAAAATCGCAAACTTTAAAAACGTTTAACATAAAAGTTAGGTCGCTAAGGTATACATTTTTTGCTCCTATATTGAAGTACTATTAAAAATGGTTTAGAAAAACATTGTTGGTAGATGAGCAGGCGCTGGTTCATCCTTAAACTATACATTTTTAAGACCGAATTCACTGCATTTACATGTCTCGAGGCAAATGATGAGAAGGTTCCTACGCGCCACGACCACCTCCTCCTCATCATTCGTCCGTGTCAGTTGTAGACTGGTGCGACGTGAAATGAAACAACAGGACCGGCCTGCCACGTGCTGACACGCTGAAGAGGTTAAACACGACAACGCTTCTCACTCTCTTGAAATATCCTGTCAGAAGCGAGGACTTCAACATGAATCAGTTGTAGACCGGTGCGACGTGAAATGAAACAACAGGACCGGCCTGCCACGTGCTGACACGCTGAAGAGGTTAAACACGACAACGCTTCTCACTCTCTTGAAATATCCTGTCAGAAGCGAGGACTTCAACATGAATCAGTTGTAGACCGGTGCGACGTGAAATGAAACAACAGGACCGGCCTGCCACGTGCTGACACGCTGAAGAGGTTAAACACGACAACGCTTCTCACTCTCTTGAAATATCCTGTCAGAAGCGAGGACTTCAACATGAATCAGTTGTAGACCGGTGCGACGTGAAATGAAACAACAGGACCGGCCTGCCACGTGCTGACACGCTGAAGAGGTTAAACACGACAACGCTTCTCACTCTCTTGAAATATCCTGTCAGAAGCGAGGACTTCAACATGAATCAGTTGTAGACCGGTGCGACGTGAAATGAAACAACAGGACCGGCCTGCCACGTGCTGACACGCTGAAGAGGTTAAACACGACAACGCTTCTCACTCTCTTGAAATATCCTGTCAGAAGCGAGGACTTCAACATGAATCAGTTGTAGACCGGTGCGACGTGAAATGAAACAACAGGACCGGCCTGCCACGTGCTGACACGCTGAAGAGGTTAAACACGACAACGCTTCTCACTCTCTTGAAATATCCTGTCAGAAGCGAGGACTTCAACATGAATCAGTTGTAGACCGGTGCGACGTGAAATGAAACAACGGGACCGGCCTGCCACGTGCTGACACGCTGAAGAGGTTAAACACGACAACGCTTCTCACTCTCTTGAAATATCCTGTCAGAAGCGAGGACTTCAACATGAATCAGTTGTAGACCGGTGCGACGTGAAATGAAACAACAGGACCGGCCTGCCACGTGCTGACACGCTGAAGAGGTTAAACACGACAACGCTTCTCACTCTCTTGAAATATCCTGTCAGAAGCGAGGACTTCAACATGAATCAGTTGTAGACCGGTGCGACGTGAAATGAAACAACAGGACCGGCCTGCCACGTGCTGACACGCTGAAGAGGTTAAACACGACAACGCTTCTCACTCTCTTGAAATATCCTGTCAGAAGCGAGGACTTCAACATGAATCAGTTGTAGACCGGTGCGACGTGAAATGAAACAACAGGACCGGCCTGCCACGTGCTGACACGCTGAAGAGGTTAAACACGACAACGCTTCTCACTCTCTTGAAATATCCTGTCAGAAGCGAGGACTTCAACATGAATCAGTTGTAGACCGGTGCGACGTGAAATGAAACAACAGGACCGGCCTGCCACGTGCTGACACGCTGAAGAGGTTAAACACGACAACGCTTCTCACTCTCTTGAAATATCCTGTCAGAAGCGAGGACTTCAACATGAATCAGTTGTAGACCGGTGCGACGTGAAATGAAACAACAGGACCGGCCTGCCACGTGCTGACACGCTGAAGAGGTTAAACACGACAACGCTTCTCACTCTCTTGAAATATCCTGTCAGAAGCGAGGACTTCAACATGAATCAGTTGTAGACCGGTGCGACGTGAAATGAAACAACAGGACCGGCCTGCCACGTGCTGACACGCTGAAGAGGTTAAACACGACAACGCTTCTCACTCTCTTGAAATATCCTGTCAGAAGCGAGGACTTCAACATAAATCAGTTGTAGACCGGTGCGACGTGAAATGAAACAACAGGACCGGCCTGCCACGTGCTGACACGCTGAAGAGGTTAAACACGACAACGCTTCTCACTCTCTTGAAATATCCTGTCAGAAGCGAGGACTTCAACATGAATCAGTTGTAGACCGGTGCGACGTGAAATGAAACAACAGGACCGGCCTGCCACGTGCTGACACGCTTAAGAGGTTAAACACGACAACGCTTCTCACTCTCTTGAAATATCCTGTCAGAAGCGAGGACTTCGACATGAATCAGTTGTAGACCAGTGCGACGTGAAATGAAACAACAGGACCGGCCTGCCACGTGCTGACACGCTGAAGAGGTTAAACACGACAACGCTTCTCACTCTCTTGAAATATCCTGTCAGAAGCGAGGACTTCAACATGAATCAGTTGTAGACCGGTGCGACGTGAAATGAAACAACAGGACCGGCCTGCCACGTGCTGACACGCTGAAGAGGTTAAACACGACAACGCTTCTCACTCTCTTGAAATATCCTGTCAGAAGCGAGGACTTCGACATGAATCAGTTGTAGACCGGTGCGACGTGAAATGAAACAACAGGACCGGCCTGCCACGTGCTGACACGCTGAAGAGGTTAAACACGACAACGCTTCTCACTCTCTTGAAATATCCTGTCAGAAGCGAGGACTTCAACATGAATCAGTTGTAGACCGGTGCGACGTGAAATGAAACAACAGGACCGGCCTGCCACGTGCTGACACGCTGAAGAGGTTAAACACGACAACGCTTCTCACTCTCTTGAAATATCCTGTCAGAAGCGAGGACTTCAACATGAATCAGTTGTAGACCGGTGCGACGTGAAATGAAACAACAGGACCGGCCTGCCACGTGCTGACACGCTGAAGAGGTTAAACACGACAACGCTTCTCACTCTCTTGAAATATCCTGTCAGAAGCGAGGACTTCAACATGAATCAGTTGTAGACCGGTGCGACGTGAAATGAAACAACAGGACCGGCCTGCCACGTGCTGACACGCTGAAGAGGTTAAACACGACAACGCTTCTCACTCTCTTGAAATATCCTGTCAGAAGCGAGGACTTCGACATGAGAAATGACATTTCATTTCCACCGTCTGGCCTGCGACTCTACCTACAGGTATATTTGCTAACTAAATAACAGCGAGCACTTAACCGGGCTTTCATGTCTTTGATTGCTCTCGAGCGAGATGTCGGCACAGACAGAGAGCAGATCTCTACCTGGTCCACGTCGCAGCATCCCGAGTCACGACACTTCGGGCACCTCAGAGGTAGAAGGCAGGGAGTCCATTGTCACGACTGCGTATAGCACACTTGTGGAATGACGTAATCAAGCTCAATCAATTGCCATTTGACTGATGTCAACAAAACAGCTTGCACAATGACTCATGTCACCGTTACAAATATGATTGGATGAAGGCAGAATTACTAGTTTATGAGCTCACCTCAAGAATCATTGAAATGGACTTCCGCCCTTCTATCTCTATCTTCTATCTTCTATCTTCTATCTCCTTCTATCTCTAACTAGGAACGTGTCAAATAAAATTATAACCTAGCATTCGGTACCTGTAGGTACATGAAGAAATTGGGTACCATTAAGACGGCTGGGTAGTGAGTTTGACCTTGAAGAGTTTTTTAATCGATTTTTAACAATATCTTTTACATATGTAATTGTTAACAAAATAGGGCTATGTACGCGTATTCAGAACAGTTCAATGAAAATAATTCCATAGTTTGGAAAAAGTTATTATTTTTATTTTGTCCAACAGACGTTTAGTGCCATAATTTTACTAATTTTCGGGCACTATAAACATCTGTTGGACAAAATAAAACTAATAACTTATTCCAAACTATGAAATTATTTTCATTGAACTGTTCTGAATACGTACAACTAACAAAGCCCTATTTTGTTAACAATTACATAATATGTAAACGATATTGATAAAAATCGATTAAAAAACTCTTCAATTCCCCTTCTCCTCCTCCCGATACATTACGTTCCAACAGCCTAACAATCTCATATTGCAACTTGAAACTCTTCAAACAGACATGGAGCCCTCGTATGTAGATGCCATCCGTCTTCTCTGGTGGTTACATTGCCAGGAGCTAGGGGGGTCCTGTTCGGAAGCTAGCTTGTCAGACTTTTACACAAGTTTGCGTGGAACACATTTCCCCAGATGTACCGTGTACCGAAACTTCCATGAATTTCACTCAGAAGTTTGACAATTTTACTAATGAGCTGGCATACAAAATTCCATTTAAATGTAGTATAGCGTTGCGTGTACGATTAAAGAAAACAACACACGTTATATATATTTAAAATCTCTTTCGAGAGTCAACTATTCTAAATTGATGAACTTCATTGATCACAATAATGCAAGTATTCATAAAGAATCATCCGAAGTGGTAACAAATAGGTTGTTTGTAGATTGTAACTTATTACATCGTTCATGTTGAGTTATCCACGACGAATTATGAAGGATATTCACTGCATACTGGAGCTTATCAATATTTTCGGTCAATTAAAGTAGATTTTGCAATGATTACTAATACAAAATAAAAAAATCTCGTGTATATACGCCATGTGAAAACTGTCAAACCCCGTGCTTTTATGTTAATATTACATTCATAATAGTGGTTAAAATTTATATCTCAACATTTCGTTGGAAAGATGAAGAAAGAGCGCATGTTTTGACGACAACATTGTGTCAGTTTTGTGATGTATGTGCCCTTTTATTAGAGTAAAGTTTGCTGTTCATGCAAACTTCTTTCTGAAGTTCTCTTTTTTTGAAGTTCTTTCAACTTCAGGTCTTGATTTGAGAATATTTAGGTGCAAGAAAGTAAAACAAAGTTATTTTGGCAGTTCTTTTCGGTGTAGATCAGTTCAAACAGAATGCGAGAGAAGTATTTGCTAAACTGACCCATTCCAAGTGAAAATGTTATCATTTTGTCACTACGCCTTTAAGTACTAAGTAAATGGCAACTATATGACGTCACTGACGGTACCTGGGCTAAAGTTGGGAAGCTGCAACTGCTCCATCCCGTACCGGAATATGATCAAAGAGCGCCTCGGAAACTCCATAAGAAACAAGCGGCCGCCCTCCGAGCGCTCGAACTTTCCCCATCATCGCAACATATTCATTAGAGCGCTGCCAACTTCGTCCGTGTACCCTACCAGCCCGCGGTCCGAACTCCGTGCTGGTGCAACACGGGGACTCTACCCTATGATGAGGATGTTCAGAACAGTGCCGTGTTCAATGTACCTACTGTGTACCTGGGAGACGAACAGCCGTCGGGGCTTTAGTGGCGATTAACGTCGCACGCTCCCGCAACTTGGCTGCCGGCGATGGATGAATGAGAATGATTGCGATGATGATTGGGAGGGGTCTATCTCCCCGAGCGCCGAAACCCCGAGCGCCGAAACCCCGTGCGCCGAAACCCCGAGCGCCGAAACCCCGAGCGCCGAAACATTTTTTCGTCCCCGAGAGTCGAAATTTTATCCCCGAGCGCCGAAATAGTTCGTATTCGAATTCATACGTTACGTTGCCAAGTAAGATTATGATGAAGACTTGGTACATGATGGACGGACGGAGGGAAGGGGTCGGTCATGGCCTATTAGTAGGGAACCTTCCCAGCATTTACCTCTTGACTGAGGAAAACCCTCAGTCAAGGACGGACCCAGAATGAAAGTTTTTACTAGAATCTATACTTGATCATAAAGGATTGTGTTCATTTTTCATGATCTCCCCCTAACATACAAACGTGTCTTGACATCGGCTGATTCCACTACTAACTGTCACAACAGACCGCGGTTCGAGACAGGCTGTCCTGATTGTGGTGTACCGTGATTTTCGAATCAATCACATTGAAAATAACTAATTTGTGGAAGATGGCTACACAACACGTTGAATTTACAAAGTCGTAGAGAATAAAGTGATCTTTTGAAAAAAAGTAAGCCACATGTGAAAATGTATGCGATCAAAATTATAAAAAGTGTTCCACGGTTTTCAATTATCAAGAGATTATATCGAACTTCGTCATCAACATTGTATCTTCAACGTGATTTGGAGCCTTTTGCGTGGATTCCCCTGGTAGCTGTTCCAGCGTGCGACCAGCCTCCCACCTCGCGGAGAAATGAAGAGTAAAGTTGGGTGCTTCTCGTATCTTTCTGTTGCGCCGGGGGGGAGGAGGGGGGTGGGGTGGGGGGGGGAGTTGGCAAACCTTGTTTCAAGTTCGCGCAGGAAAGTTTCTCGCCTTGTCGAACCAGCAGAGTGAAGGCAGCAACAAAGAGTCCCGTGTAATAGCTTGTGACTGCGATGTTGCCTTCTATGCAAATACCTCGCTAAATCACAGCATATCGCTTTCTCCCTCGCACGCACTGCAGAGTGTATCTTCTGTTTCCCTTGCACGCACGCAAGAGTGTATCTATCTCCCTTGCACTCATACAAGAAGGTATGCTCTATCTCTCTCGCACTCATGTCAAGTGTATCTCTATCTCCCTTGCACTCATACAAGAAGGTATGCTCTATCTCTCTCGCACTCATGTCAAGTGTATCTCTATCTCCCTTGCACTCATACAAGAAGGTATGCTCTATCTCTCTCGCACTCATGTCAAGTGTATCTCTATCTCCCTTGCACTCATACAAGAAGGTATGCTCTATCTCTCTCGCACTCATGTCAAGTGTATCTCTATCTCCCTTGCACTCATACAAGAAGGTATGCTCTATCTCTCTCGCACTCATGTCAAGTGTATCTCTATCTCCCTTGCACTCATACAAGAAGGTATGCTCTATCTCTCTCGCACTCATGTCAAGTGTATCTCTATCTCCCTCGCACTCATACAAGAAGGTATGCTCTTTCTCCCTCGCACTCATGTCAAGTGTATCTCTATCTCCCTCGCACTCATACAAGAAGGTATGCTCTTTCTCCCTCGCACTCACTATTGGAGTTGAACAGGATATACAAATAGGGGCTTTTGATTGTGCGAGCATTTAGCACAGGGGTGGACACAAATGCATCCAACGAGCAACAGAAAACGTACAACTTGCTTATGTATACCAGAATACACGCCTAAATAAAATAGGGCATACATTTTAGTACATTTTTAGTACATTTAGTACATTATTAAACGGTATTTTAATCACGTGTTTTAGTAGAGGTAAAATGTCATACATCAATCGAGAAGTCAAGAGAAAAAAAAGTCTAAAATAACATTCCCGAGGACGAAAAAGAATTCGGAATTGTGGTTAGCAGCGCTATGTTAAAAATTGGTACATTTTTAATTTTTGCTTTGTCAATTATTTAATTAGTTGATTTTTGATGAAAAATTGTATACTTTCTTGTGTCGCTAGGTACCGTATCAAAATGTGCCAAGTGTGCCCTAAGTTTGTCTTTTATCTAATCATGATTAAAAATTTAGATTATTTTGTACACGGGTTTGGTCTCCAATCGTATCGGAAATTTCATAGTTTTGCGCGGTTTTGTTGAATAACCGGTGCCTAATTAACAAGGCACGAAGCAATATTGAAAAAGTGCTACTAATGTACAATCAGACTGATCATGTGAACATCCTATCAAAGTTATACAACCACTTAAATGAAACAATTCTTCTCTCTCACTTGCTAAATCGGCCGAGCGCTTGTATCACCTTAATATTATTGAACATATTGGAACTTCCACCGAAATTCCAACCAATTACATAGATGACAAATTGCTTAATTAAGAGAACTGTATTGCGTATTAATGAACCGCTGTGCAAAGATCAAAAGCAAATTTACATTGTTAATTGTATACAAAGAGGCAATTGGTGAATACAGAATCGATGCGGCCACAATACTGTCTCTGGTCCACAAACATCCCGCGGATGCTGGAATATTATACAGCATTATATTTGCTTTGCTCTGCAACTTGGCTGATGGCGACGGATGGATGATTGGAAGATGATTGGAAGATGATTGGGAGATGATGATGAACAGGTCAGGATGGACGGTGGGGAGGTGCTGGTCATGGTCTATTAGGGGTAGAATTTGTCAATCATTTTCTATTTTCGTCAAACCCCTTTTTTAGTATAATTTAGGGAAAAGTTAGTCACTTTAAATCCAAGGTCTACAGAAACTACAATTCCTTCTTAGGAGAGAAACGCTCAGAATATGTGTCTGTGGGTGTACGCACTAAAACGTAACAAAACACTGGATATTCACTTTGTTTTCTAAAATCCCGCAGGGCAAACTTCTCCTACACTACAATACTTCTCTTTTAGCCGCGCTTTTAGCATGCACTAATTTACTATTTAGCCAGCTGAATTTGTGTGTAGGTAACAGTTTGGTCAATCAATAGACAAAGAAAAATGCTAAAAATGTTTAAAAATTATAGAAAAATATATAACGCTTCTAAAAAGAACATCCCAATGGAAAGCTGCTGGAAGAACCAGCGTGGACTGAGAGAACGAGGTTCGAGCCCGGCACCTCCAGCTGTCTTCTCGACGAGATGATGATGCGGGCGGGGAATGTGATGAGGGGCGACAGGGGGGGGGGGGGGAGGGACGCGTGAATGTGTGAGGTGTGTAAGACTGCTCACTGCAAGCGATCTGAACGAGGACTACATAGTTCCATAGCTCAGGCGTTGGAGAGAGTGAGAGGAGGTTGTCACTCTGATGGGATGTTACCGTCATCAGTCGGACTGTATTCATTAGATCAATGCTGAATTGAGAAGAAAAAGTATTTGAAATTATACTAAACATATTAGTGGAGATAATTAAAGATTATGCGAGAAGAGACAACTATTGCAGGAAAAGGGAAAAGCAACATAGTCAAATGAAAACCACGTACAGCAGGTTAATGCATATTAATTTCAGTCAGCAAACTTCCATTACATTGTTACGAATCTGATAGCTGCACATTAGATTAGACTGCACTAGAGCGGTTTGCTACATTTTTTATACGATTATAGAAATAAACAATATAAAACCTTTCACAAAAAAATATTTAACAATTCTCGATGTTTCGTATAAAATTGTGAAACGTTTACGATGTGGAACTGTGATGATGTAAAACTGTGATGTAAGACGAAGAAACGCGCCTGCGTTGATCGGCCTGACGTCGACATGTGATCTAGCGAGGTGACATCTCAATCAGCCCCCCCGGCTGAGTCGATAAGAGAGCGGCGAGAGAGAATCTGAGTCGGCTGGTTTTATCGGCCATCAACTCGCCGGCTTTACGAGCGAAACAGCGGCGTGAAAATAGCCGACACTGACCAGCGCCGAGGTCAAACACAGAGGAATAGACCGCTAAAACTACACAACACACACAGTGGAAGCCGCTGATAAGTGAAAACAAATTCCCTGCACAATGCTGCAATGTATCACAATTATGTACTGAACTGTTCTGAACGTCGCACTGTTCTACATCAAGCGCTCGGCCGCTTTAGAAAATTAAGGGAGAAAAATTGTTTCATAAGTGGGTGTAACTTTGATAGGATGCTCACATGATCAGTCTGATTGTATATTAGTAGGTAGCACTCTTTCATTCTTGCTTCATGCCTTGTTAATTAGGCGCCGGTTATTCAACAAAACCGCTCAATTCTATGAAATTTCCAATGCGATTGGAGAAACCACCCGTGAACCGCAATTGATCTCAAATTTTAATCATGATTAGATGAAAGACAAACTTAGGGTTATCACTTGGCACATTTTTTTATTAAATTTCATACGGCCCCCAGCGATACAAGAAAATATGCCATTTTTCACCAAAAAGCAACAAATTATAACTAATTAACAAAGCAAAAAAATCAAAATGTACCATGTCATAATCCTAAGTTTGTCTTTTACAATGATACAATGATGTCTTTTACTGATGATTACAATTTAAAAACAGTTTGTCAACCCATTTCGCCTCCAATTGTATCCAAATAAGTGGCTGCAACAAGCGACAAAATCGCTCGCGCTTGCACCGTGTGTGAACCTACCCATCATTTGCCTCTTTGAAACCACGAGAAATCCTCAGTCAGAAATCACGTCATCAAACCCTGAACGTCTTCTCCAGAGGATGACGACGAAGAATAAGAAACCCTCAGAGGACGTCTCCGGGAATAGACCCAAGTGAAGCTGCCTGATGCAGCTTGCTCCTCATAAACTCGATGCGATGGGCGAAGCAACTGGCAACAGCTCCAACGAATCTGACACACATGTGTGAAAAAGACGTTAAGCGAGCTGACATGCAAAACACTTGTTCATCGCCTCAGTTGCCATGCCAACATCCAGGTCGACAGATATGGACCAACCTGTTCGACCAGTGGCGGATTCCAGTGGGGTGCCATGCCAACATCCAGGTCGACAGATATGGACCAACCTGTTCGACCAGTGGCGGATTCCAGTGGGGTGCTATGCCAACATCCAGGTCGACAGATATGGACCAACCTGTTCGACCAGTGGCGGATTCCAGTGGGGTGCCATGCCAACATCCAGGTCGACAGATATGGACCAACCTGTTCGACCAGTGGCGGATTCCAGTGGGGTGCCATGCCAACATCCAGGTCGACAGATATGGACCAACCTGTTCGACCAGTGGCGGATTCCAGTGGGGTGCCATGCCAACATCCAGGTCGACAGATATGGACCAACCTGTTCGACCAGTGGCGGATTCCAGTGGGGTGCCATGCCAACATCCAGGTCGACAGATATGGACCAACCTGTTCGACCAGTGGCGGATTCCAGTGGGGTGCCATGCCAACATCCAGGTCGACAGATATGGACCAACCTGTTCGACCAGTGGCGGATTCCAGTGGGGTGCCATGCCAACATCCAGGTCGACAGATATGGACAAACCTGTTCGACCAGTGGCGGATTCCAGTGGGGTGCCATGCCAACATCCAGGTCGACAGATATGGACCAACCTGTTCGACCAGTGGCGGATTCCAGTGGGGTGCTATGCCAACATCCAGGTCGACAGATATGGACCAACCTGTTCGACCAGTGGCGGATTCCAGTGGGGTGCCATGCCAACATCCAGGTCGACAGATATGGACCAACCTGTTCGACCAGTGGCGGATTCCAGTGGGGTGCCATGCCAACATCCAGGTCGACAGATATGGACCAACCTGTTCGACCAGTGGCGGATTCCAGTGGGGTGCCATGCCAACATCCAGGTCGACAGATATGGACCAACCTGTTCGACCAGTGGCGGATTCCAGTGGGGTGCCATGCCAACATCCAGGTCGACAGATATGGACCAACCTGTTCGACCAGTGGCGGATTCCAGTGGGGTGCCATGCCAACATCCAGGTCGACAGATATGGACCAACCTGTTCGACCAGTGGCGGATTCCAGTGGGGTGCTATGCCAACATCCAGGTCGACAGATATGGACCAACCTGTTCGACCAGTGGCGGATTCCAGTGGGGTGCCATGCCAACATCCAGGTCGACAGATATGGACCAACCTGTTCGACCAGTGGCGGATTCCAGTGGGGTGCTATGACAACATCCAGGTCGACAGATATGGACCAACCTGTTCGACCAGTGGCGGATTCCAGTGGGGTGCCATGCCAACATCCAGGTCGACAGATATGGACCAACCTGTTCGACCAGTGGCGGATTCCAGTGGGGTGCCATGCCAACATCCAGGTCGACAGATATGGACCAACCTGTTCGACCAGTGGCGGATTCCAGTGGGGTGCTATGCCAACATCCAGGTCGACAGATATGGACCAACCTGTTCGACCAGTGGCGGATTCCAGTGGGGTGCTATGCCAACATCCAGGTCGACAGATATGGACCAACCTGTTCGACCAGTGGCGGATTCCAGTGGGGTGCCATGCCAACATCCAGGTCGACAGATATGGACCAACCTGTTCGACCAGTGGCGGATTCCAGTGGGGTGCTATGACAACATCCAGGTCGACAGATATGGACCAACCTGTTCGACCAGTGGCGGATTCCAGTGGGGTGCTATGCCAACATCCAGGTCGACAGATATGGACCAACCTGTTCGACCAGTGGCGGATTCCAGTGGGGTGCCATGCCAACATCCAGGTCGACAGATATGGACCAACCTGTTCGACCAGTGGCGGATTCCAGTGGGGTGCTATGACAACATCCAGGTCGACAGATATGGACCAACCTGTTCGACCAGTGGCGGATTCCAGTGGGGTGCTATGCCAACATCCAGGTCGACAGATATGGACCAACCTGTTCGACCAGTGGCGGATTCCAGTGGGGTGCTATGCCAACATCCAGGTCGACAGATATGGACCAACCTGTTCGACCAGTGGCGGATTCCAGTGGGGGGACGTGCCCCCTCCTCAACGTACCACCGAGGTAGAAGGCCGCAAGTCCATTTAAGTTGCACACATTTGGAATCAAATGCCTTCCTAATTTAGCTCAATCAATTGCAACTTGACTGAAGTCAACAAAATGGTCGCTCGCTTACAAATAAGATTGCATTGAAGTTAGAATTTCTGGATTTTGAGGTCCCTCAAGAATTATTGGAATGGACATCTGGCCTTCTATCTCTGAGGTAAAGTTAATCGAGAAAATAAAGGTAGTTTTTCATAGTGTAACAGCAACAATTCGCATGATTATAACGGCTTTAATTAGTACCTACCTTAAAAACTATGGCATAAAACCGTACCGAAACAACTTTCCTAGAAACCTGAATTCTTAAGTCATACACTAAATACCTACATTACCATAAACCAGTCAAACCTACAAAAACTTATAAACGTAATTTTCTGCATGTTTAGTGCCTTGTATTGTCGAATACGCCACAGCAGCACACACCATCCTATTGATTGGGCCAACTCCTCCAACAGCACACTTGCGCTTGCCAAAAGCCATCACACAGCTTTATTAGCATGCGTCGCCTTCTTCATAAGCCGAGAAGAAACCCGCTTCCGTCATGCGTGTAAACGTAACGAAGCCAAACGGAGACAAAAACAAGCGTCTGGATTGATTTTCCGTGCCGCATTAACTCCAGCGCCAGTGCAGCGGTAATTGCAAGCGAGCACGCTCGGGCACGTCACATGACCCACTACATGGTCTGATCATGTGCACACACATGTACGTGATTGTACCAGATAGAAACAAACACTTGAAAATATTGTGGGTTTTTGAAGAACACTGTGTTTTTAATAAAATTACTTAAAATTTATCGTCTTTATCAAGATACAAACACTTGTCAAGTACATAAGTAGTGATGGCAATTTTCTGAAGAAAAAATTTTTTTGAAAATTTTCATGAAAATTTTCAATGCGTTAAAATTTGTTTAAATTACTTTTTTTATTGCTTTATTGCACACAATTGTTAATAATATATCTGAAAAAAACGTAAAATCAAAATCAAAATGAAAGCCAAATATAAGCCCAAATCTCAGTTTATCTTCATTGTAATTTTGGCCAGACTGTAATTTCTACATAGGCGGGAAATTTGAATGCTGTATTAATGATCATTTTGCACATTTACCACTCAGACAACAACACGCATCATAATAGAGTTCAGTATGCATCCCAAGTATGCCCATACATTTATTAAATCAAATATAATTGATTTAAACTTTTTCAAAAAATTTCAATTTTTTCAATGGTCATTGAAAATTTTCAATGGGCCATCACTACATATAAGTACCTACAAAATTCAAATCATTTGGTAACTTTACCTCGCTAATCGCTAATTATAGTTTTCTGTTGCAATTCAATTTTGAAACTTATACCTAGATCTAATTTGACATTATTATTTGTGGCTCAACCGATCGAACATTCCAAAATATTTATTTTTTGAAATTACACTCATGAATTACTTTTTCCAACATTTCAACTATATTTAAGTATAAATGAATCATAAAATGTAATTTAACTTGCAACTCCTGTCTTACAGCGAGGTTTCAATTTATTGCAAGTACGAGATCGAACAAAACTTTAACACATGCTGCTATTATAGGGAAATCATTTCGTTTTTGGTTTATATAACTTTTTTCCACCATTTCGTTTGACTCGTCACGTGAGAATTACCGAACCATTTGTCGGATCAATTTCAATTTTACAATATTTTACTGTCTTCCAGATTTTCAGCCAAATCGGTCAAGAATGTCGGTGTTTATTGACATTTGGAGGTATAATCATGATTCTGAAATGATCGTCAGATTTATACCGCACCTGAGAACGAAGTGAGTATAACTAGAGAGCCTAGATTAGTTAAGTATAACTAGTGATAGCCCGTTGAAAATTTTCATTTGAAAATTTTCAGAAAAATGAAAATTTTCAATGACCATTGAAAAAATTGAAATTTTTTGAAAAAGTTTAAATCAATTATATTTGATTTATTAAATGTATGGGCATACTTGGGATGCATACTGAACTCTATTATGATGCGTGTTGTTGTCTGAGCGGTAAATGTGCAAAATGATCATTAATACAGCATTCAAATTTCCCGCCTATGTAGAAATTACAGTCTGGCTAAAATTACAATGAAGACAAACTGAGATTTGGGCTTATATTTGGCTTTTATTTTGATTTTGATTTTACGCTTTTTTCAGATATATTATTAACAATTGTGTGCAATAAAGCAATAAAAAAAGTAATTTAAAATTTTTTCAACGCATTGAAAATTTTCATGAAATTTTTCAAAAAAAAATTTTCAGAAAATTGCCATCACTAAGTATAACGATAGAGCCTCGACCTTCATCACTAAACCGTTGATCTTACAATAATGTTCACGAGCTCTGCCAAGACTCGCTTATCACCGCGTTGCTCAGACTGTCTGAGTCTCTAGGAGTAGGTGATCAAGTGCTAGACAAACGCTGGCTCCGGTGTGTACAGAAGGGAAGGACTAGGAAGAATGCGGAGTACAAAGGAAGGTGTGTCAAGCCCAAGGTCAACAAGAGCAGTCACCCTTCTCAAATCTCAACCAGAACTTGACACTTATTTAGGTGATCTATTTACTCGTAAAATATATCGGGTGGCGCAAAAAGAATTCCACCTGTTTGAGAGGTCACACACACATCGAAACTAAAATCTGAAAACATACCAAAATTTAATTACGTGCAAGTTTCGAACATTTTTGTTGAATAGGAAAAAGTAATACAATTCTGGAGTTCAATATTTAGCCGCTCATCCACCTGCTTTCCTAGTGTAAAATCTTGTGTACTGACAGTTCATCTTGTTCGGCGGCGGCCACACGTCGATTTAGACGCATTCTGGTGTAGCATTCGAAGCTCAATACAATAGCTGTACACTTGGCACAACTAAAAATGATTGCTCAATAAAACTGATTGTCTGAAATAATGTTAGAAAGTCAGTCCAAGCGATCTCCTTGTCTCACTCTATTAGGTGACCTCTCATTGCAATGAATGATTGCATTGATTGTTATGGAACATGACCAACAGTCATTCAAATTTGTTAAAAACGATCTTTTATAAATTTGCTAAGTGTATTGAATGGGCTCTTGCGCTTCGTGCATCAAAGCAAACGATCTGGCATTATGTCATTTGCCACAGATAACGAAACAACCACATTAAGTTCTATTAATGAGATGTAAAATGTT
Source organism: Leuctra nigra (assembly GCA_934045905.1). Lineage (NCBI taxonomy): Eukaryota > Metazoa > Arthropoda > Insecta > Plecoptera > Leuctridae > Leuctra > Leuctra nigra. Next base: position 27,704,252 of record OW203769.1, on the reverse strand, counting down.
AATGACCCACAGTTTATCAGAACTCGTAGATTACTGATTATGGATTTTTATTCCCATGTGATGCCCACGTGCTGGAAATGTTAAAAATAATAACAGATAAGATCAGTTGTTGACGGAACATTATTACAAGACAGTACGTGTTGTGAATTTCAAACCGGATAAATTATCATCTGCTAGCGCCACTTACAAATCAGTCGACAACTAGGTACCTACCTACTACTCTAGTTACCTGTATGTCGAGTCTAAAGTGGATCGATAGAACGTATGCAGCATGGACAACGTTTTGCGGTAGATTCTGAACACCACGTCGGTGTCATTGTTTAATGAATAGTTAAATGTGTGGTCCTAAAAGAGCTGTAGACCATGCTGAAGAGACACCTCAATACAGGTAGTGGCCAGGTAGCTACTCGGTAGGTGATGAACAATTCGACAGAATGGTTTTCTACAGTTTTAACAAAAGCAATTTAACTTAGTGCCGTGTTAAAATTAAATTTTCAACTTACCACGTTGATGACTCGCAAGTTAGAATCACGTTACGTCGAGTAAACACTGGAAAATCACTAAAAAGCACACAAAAACACTGTACTTCATCAACACAACACTACTACAGCAGCCATGACAGTTGGGTAAATATTGTCTTGCCGAGCGTTGCTAGCATCACACCGTTACGTGTTACCAACTTAAACTTCGATAAAGTGAAATCTTCGAGTAGACCATTGGTTCGCCATCTATGAGTGAAACTGTAGAACTATAATCAACTTCCTTACCGGCCGCGTGACAAGTTTAAAATTACGCGCGAATCTTTAGTAAAGTGAACTCTTTCCTGTTTTACTTATTTATAAGAACTGCAAAACATTTAGTATCAGATTAAAAATCTAAGTGATAATAAAATGAGTAAGATAATCATGTCTCACAACTCAGAGCATGGAGTTCAGATAACATAAAATATGTTGTAATAAAATAGACAGTGAAAATAGATAATAAAGTGAAAATAGATCCACTGCAACTTTTAAATGTATTGAACAATTTTTAAAAGCAATTCTTTGTGTACTATGTAGCAAAATAGCAATAATGCTAAATAAAACCATCTATCTATCATCTACTTCTTCTTCTTATTTTATTTTCATTAACAATCCAATGATGTGTTCATTCGAAAACTTATTACGTTGTTATAACTCTCGATGTAATATTTTGTCTTGCATAAATGCGTTTTGGGACCTGGATGATTTTCTAACTATTGAATTTTAAACACAACACTATTTTTGAACAAGAAGTGTACCACAACATGAAAGATACTGAAATATTCAATATATTGAATGAATGCAAATATTTTTTTTCACATTATCTTTATCATCACGTTATTAGCAGTTGCAGCTTAGAGGAATAAGGGCCGGTCTTTTAATACTCTGCTAAAGTCTCAATTAGCTGTTAACAGTTAGTTAGTGGTCATATGGTGGTCATTCTAGGAATGTCATTGGTTGTTGCCATGGCAATATAGTCCTAATTGAATGTTCAAAAGTTAGCAGAGTATTGAAAGGCCGGCCCTTAGTGGTGATTCCTCTAAGCTGCAGAGTCGTTTATGATCAATAATAAATATTTATAGAAAGTGAACGGGCTGATCTTTATACTATGGTATACCTAATGAATTACGAAAACTTTCAATGCCCAATCGTTATAGAGTGATCACAACAGTCACAGCTGACCAAAATCTCACTGGTGCACAGATGATTTCAGTATATAAATAATAAATAATCAATATCTTCATTGATAAAATGTCCTTAATTTATTTCATACAATTTATGTTATTCTTTTTAATATCTACCTTACTAGTTACTGAACTATGTTTAAAATACGATTTAACTATTGATAAATTTCCTGTGCACCAGTGAGATAAACAAGATTGGAGTCTGTTACCTAGCAACCAGGTATGGTGGCGCGATCACTGGAGGCATAGTCTCAGATCTTCATACATTTTTGTGTACTTATTGATAATCATGCCATACATAATCCTTGAAAAATTAAACATTTCTCGTGTCTAGTTTCTGAGATAATTTGAGTTTTCTCCCCCATGTTGTCTTATGGCAGCCAAGTAAAATCGTGTCATTTTTAAGCTAAAATGAAATTCTAATTTTTTTATACCGTTAGATTTTAACAAAAACCTTTTATTCTGGTAGACCTACGGAGTACGGACATACTATACCAGGAAAAAATTGAAAACGATACCAACGACGTGCTATTTTTAAAAGTTATATCCCAAATTCGAAATGATTTTCCTATACCTCCCATGTTAAAGTTTTGTACATTCTCAAAAGACATAGAATTGAAAACTCATTATTGGGCGGGGGTATTTAATACTTAAATATAGTTGAACTGTTGTAAAAAATATTTTGAAATGGTAATTTCAAAAATAAATAAAAATGTGAGAAAAATTGTATCAATAGTGAGTGGTAACTTTTGTGGAGACCAAACCCGTTAACCAATTGATCTCAAATTTTAATCATGATTAGATGAAAGACAAACTTAGGGTAATCACTTGGCACATTTTTGAAATTTAATTTTATACGGCACCTAGGGACACAAGAAACTAGCTAATTAGTAATTTTGTACCAAAAATCCACTAATTGTTACTAAGTAACGAAACAAAAAATTTAAAATGTACCAAAGGATAACCCTAAGTTTGTCTTTTATCTGATCACGATTAAAATTTCAAAACATTTGGTCAACCCATTTTGTCTCCAATCGTATCCAAAAAAAAAGTGTCTAGAAATAGAGGAAAATCGATCGCGCTAACGTTTTGGATTGTATAAAACTTGACAATGTTGAAGGAAGGCCAAGTTGTCAATAATGAAAACGTGAACGATTTTATAAAGTGGAAGATCAGGAATTGGCTTTCAGGAAATGTCTATGTTTTAGTTGAAAGTATTATAGGTAGAGCAGATTGAACGAGCTACGAAATAATATTGTTTGGTGCCTATTTAAAGAATGTATACCTACTGCAGTATTTCTTTTATAATTCGAGCCAATGGAAAAAGTCGCATCCAAGAAGTGTTCTACACAATCATCTCACATAGTCTCTCTTTGAAAGACAAAGAAATACTAAACAATCAATGCATATAGCGTAAGTTTTGATTAGCCTTCATGTGACGCATCAAATACCACAATGTCCGAAAATCAATGCAAAAAAAATAAAATAACCCATCAAGAAATTAATGCATGTCCAAAATTTCACATCATCTTGGAGTTTGCAATCTATTTATAAAATCAAAAACCACAATGTTTCCGATTTACTTGAAATTTTGGTGACTTATTGATAAACATGCAAAACTCATTCCCTCAAAAAATTCAACACTTCACGTGTCCAGTTTGTGAGATAAATTGAATTGTCTCCCCCATATTATCTTATGGCGGAAAAAGAAAATCTTGTAATTTTTAGACTATAATGAAGAACTATTTATTTTGGGTCGATAGATTTGATCGAATTTTTTTATTATGGTAGACATATGAATATACTATCTGGGAAAAAATTGAAAACAATACCATCGTGAGCTATTTTAAAAGTTATAAACCAAATTCGAAATGATTTTCCTATACCTCCCATGTTATATTTGTTCATTCTCAAAATACATACAATTGAAAACTCATTGTTGGACTGGAGTTGCAAACTACAGGACATTAAATGAATCTGTTACTCTTAAGGTGCTGCAAGCGCGAACGATTTTGCTGCTTTTTGTAGATACTTTTTGCGATACGATTGGAGACGAAATGGGTAGACCAAATTATTTGAAATTTTAATCGTGCTGAGATAAAAGACAAACTTAGGGTTATCCCTTGGTACATTTTTAATTTTTTGTTTAGTTAATTAGTAATAATTAGTGGATTTTTGGTGAAAAATTAGCTATTTTCTCGTCTCCCTGGGCTGCGTATAAAATTAAATTTCAAAAATGTGCCAAGGGATAACCCTAAGTTTGTCTTTCATCTAATCATGATTAAAATTAGAGATCAATTGGTTTACGGGTTTAGTCTCCAATCGTATCGCAAATTTCATAGTTTTGCGCGGTTTTGTTGCAAAACCGGCGCTTAATTAACGATGCAATAAGCAAAAATGAAAAATTGCTACTAATATACAATCAGACTGATCATGTGAACATCCTGTAAAAGTTACACTCACTTATGAAACAATTTTTCTCTCTCAATTTTCTAAAACGGCCGAGCGCTAGTATCACCTTAAACATAGTTGAAATGTAGGAAAACGTTTTTTGAACTTGTAATTTCAAGAAAATATATTTTTGTTGTCTTCATTGTCTCCCACCATGATTGTCTCTCATCCAGACTGGAGTAACAGGGCACCTAGGGCGGATGCAGTTGCCATGGTTACCATCACGGTGTTTGGGGGGGGGGGGGGGGGGGTGATGGTGCTTCATTTTGCGGTGTATGTGTATTGTGTATATAGGCAAATAGAAATTTACCTATGTAATAGTTTGTAAAATTCATCATTTTTTATTTTTCATGTGGAAATTTGCAGTCTTGGGCCAGTGTCCGACTAAAATATTCGCAAGTGCAGTTGTTTCGTCACCGGCACTCTACTTTTATGATTTCAACTCTTTGATTTTACTGTAGGAACAGAATTCTTCAAAATTACCTATGAAAGTTACCTACATGTTCTGTTCAAATAATGTTAAAATTAAATAGTTATTTACATTCGAGAGTAACTATGAGTCTAGGAGTAATTATACTTACTTGATTTTTTGATGTGTCTAAAAATATGGCTGCACTCACTAGTAGAACAAATTATGAAGGGAATAATAGGTAGGTACGTTCTTCCGTCATCAATAGCAAATAGAAACCTGTAAGAGTCTCAAGAAATCACGCCTTTGACTTCTTCTATCCATTTCTCTCTGCGCATTCGACAGTATAACGTTTCTTTGGCACACGGAGCGGAATTGGTCACTTTTATGCCCAATATTTAACCATGTTCTAATATCTACTTGGACCACTATATAGCAGTGTACAACACATTCATTCATTAAGGTGGGCATTCACATCGCATTTTGGTGGACCTTTTTTAATGCTTCTGTGCCGGGAGAACGGTTGACAGGAGCACTCCAATTTTTTTTTCTCATGCTTATAACAGATTTGAGTTGTTGCTGGACATTTTGTTTTTTAAATTTTTGAACTGGAAAAGCGCATGAAAATTTTTGAAACTTTTCATTTTTTTGTCAACTTTAGGCTATCACAACTCACGTAATTATTGTTATATCGTAAAAGTAAAATGTCCAGCAACAATGTGCATATATTGGTAACACATGCTGAAAATTTGAAATTAATCGGTCAATCGGCTTGCTGCTCAAACGGGAATTAAAAATGTACTAAAACCTTCAAATGATAATTTTCCAGCTCATTTTCTAGTCCACATTTGCAGCGAATATTTCCCCTCCTTCTTGTCACGTACAAGACATTAATTTAACTGTCAACGCAGCGATAACACGACTCGAGAGTCGAGAGCGGATCAGTTTCACCCTGTGGGTAGAATGACGTCATTCATTGTGTTGATAAACACATGTGCTCTGCATCTTTCACTAACTCAAGGGAATAAATTTACTCGGTGTGTCAATGCGAAGTCAATGCCCAATTAGAATTGCATTAAATATATTCAATAATTATCAAAAATGAAATAAAATGAAATACAAATTATGGAATACCTACCCAAAAATATTTGAACAGTAATTAGCTTGCGCAACATGATTTGGAAATGTATTATTATATTCAGTTAGCTGGAGACACTTTATTGTTTCTATTGTGCCGATTGCAATGAATGTGGATGCTATATACATTGATGAAATGCACTGAATTTGCACCGATTGTTACATCTAAGGAGATGATTGCTAATGAGCTCGACCGAACATCTCAATTTCTATAGTTTCTTTTTGTTAGAAGTGTAGGTACACTCCCCCAAATAATAAACGGTACTTGGTACAAAACGTATTGGCTGCTGGGCCGGTTCCTTGGCAATCAATCCTTGTTGTTATCAATGAAATCAGAGCTCACCTAAAAGAGTTAGATAATGCGTTAGCACTGACTTCATGAGATGATGCCATCAAACATTAATCAGTCAATTCATTTTCTTTCGAGTACCGTTTATTATTTGGGGGAGTGTACCTACTTCCTATTATACAAAGTGTACATGGGCGTCCGCAGCATTTATGCCAGGTGGGGGCAGGGCAAGGAAATAATATTTTACGGGTTAAGGGGGGTGTGGAGGACGCGCCCCCCACCCTGCCCCGCAAGGCGTGTTTTGGATTTTGGACACTTTGAAATCAATTTTGAGACGTTATGATGTGTATTTTGTTGAAATATTCAATATTTTTAAATATTGCACTTTGGGGGGAGGGGGGGGGGGGGAATGCTCAAACCTGCCCCGCAGGGCAATTTTTGGTTTCTTGACACTTTGAAATCAATTTTCTTTAGTTTTTTTGGTTACAAAATGAGACTATACGTAAAACCCCAGAACATTTTAATGTTTTCCTGACATCCAGGGGGGGGGGGGGGCAAGCGCCCCCCTTGCCCCTCCCTGTGGACGCCCATGAAAGTGTATTTTCTTGCCTTTTTTGATATTAGTAACATTTTCATATCTCTGGACATGAACAATATTATTCAATTATTCAATTATTCATAACAAAATGAAGATTGCAACTACATTTTTATAGGCTTCGTTCGATTATTGTGAAAAAGCTTACGAATATTAAGTTCATAAGCAACAGTTTGCCTTCCTTCCAATGATCTGTAAGTTATCCCGTTTGTAGTAATTCAATCGCTTGTAATTTAGAAGAGTCAATATCCTACAATAGCGCGGAAAGATATAAATCAGTATTTTCCATAGATATTTTGGGAAATATTTTATATTTACCCTGAATACTCGGTCTATTTGTCTTCAAATAATGATGTAAACATCATCATAGTTGGGAATGGGATCAATTATTTACCTACTTATTTTTTGGTCCATGATTTGTAGCGAGATCTTCCAACCTACTCGATTAGTTTGAAGAAAAATGATGGATGGATTTTACAAATTTTACTCCGATTGAGTTCAGAACAGTCAAAACTAACAATTATTGAAAGTATACATGTTTAGGATGTAGACAAACAAAAATTATTATTGTGGGATGGTAGGATGACTAGTTTTGAAGTAATTGATATAGAAAAGAGGTTGCCATGACAACAAAGTCTTCACCATGGTAACACATTGTTGTGGTCTTAGAAAATGACATCACCAGGCAGTCCAAAATGTCATATTATATTTCAATGTGACATTACTTTTGATAATGCTTATATTGTTATTAGGTTGATACTATTCTAGCCAGTGGCGCCGACTACGTGGGTGCTCCGAGGTTCGATGACCCATAAAAATAATTTTAAGAAATCAAATAATCAAATTAAATTATTTATTTCCCACTTAAAATATGAATCGATTTATTAGTAATCTTTAGAATTCAGAGAGAATATAGTTTTTTCTATAATTGATACTTAATTAATTTATAATTATGTTAATATTCCCTCTTTTTGATATATTTTTAATTTGGGTATTGTTATTAAATGTTGAAGTATTGACTACTGTTGTAATTTGAAAATGATAACTATTGATAACATTGTTGAAACTGCACTCAAAACGCATAAAAAAATACTAAAATTAGGGATGATATACAAAAAACAGGGCTGTGCGCCCCGGACCTGCCTGCATGTCATCTTCCTCCCTTCAACCACACACAATTAATTGTAATACATTATTTTTCGGGCACTAAGTTCGTAGGAAGGTCACTCAAACAGTATGAACGCATAAAAAATAAAGTTTATAGCATCCCAGAATCACGTATAATTTGTTTAAATTCTAAGTAACGCTCTTCGGGGCCTAGAACTGGGGTCTCTATGACCATCATCCGGATATAGCAGTCCCGCCCCCCCCCCCCCCCCCCCCCCCCCCCCCCCCATGATCATGATGGAAAACCGTTCCTCTGTCGGGCACCCATTGGATTTTGCAAAAGTCGGCGCCCCTGATTCTAGCATTCATCTCAGACTAGGTAGTTTCAAATTTTGTAAAATGTCTCAGGATAGAATGCCATGGCAGGAATCGAGCCCTGGCCCCCCAGGTGGCTGTTTGAGTGGACTACAAGTATACATTAACTGTCCAGGTGGGGTGACCACTCATTGACCTTACTTTGCGAGAAAATAATACATTTGAACTATGTTTTACTTTAAAATTAGGTACCGATCCTTTTATATTCTGATCTGATCACAAAATATTTCTGTCAAAACAGTAGTACCATAGACATTGAAGAGCTTTCGGCTTGGAGGCTATACAATGTCTATGGTAGCACCTAGTTCAAAAGAACAAAGCATCAGTTCGCTCGCTGCTGTCTGTAAATCTTTTTCAAACTCGATTTATTTGATTTATAAAGTTTCGTAGAAAAAAGCGGAAAAAAGGTAGATTCTTGTTGGTCTTTATAGGTTAGTGATGTTTGCGTAAAATTACATGCTACGCATTCTCTTTGTGAATTCAAATTGGGGAGATTAATATTTATTTAAATACTAAATACCCATTGCTTTAAATACCCTTATAAAGTTCAAGAATTATTAAATAAAAGTATAAAATAATTACAATATTGTGAAATAAATGGTTATAATTGCATTGAAAATCGATAACCAAATAAATAAACACATTCTCTAAGTATAAATAATAAATTATAGTCCAATAATAATGAACTATAATTATTACGTCCATAATTATTAATGAAATGAACAATTACAACATTGTGAATACATTGAAAAACAATAAACAAGTGCAAACGCTCATATCCACCAAATGTTATCGCATTCATTTTCTAGGAAGTAAACACGTCTGGAATGAATGAAATCTAATCTGTCTAGCCGTTAAAATTTATGACCTCCTCCAGCGTTTCACATGTCGCCACTTGGGAGTGGGGGGTGATTTCGCACGCCAGCTATTTCAGCGAGCCTTTTAAGAAATAGGCCAAAGTCAAACGTGAATTCCCACCTTAAATGTCACAGCAACTAGAGCCAAGCATTTTAGGGAGAAATTTGTTCAGTTTCGCAAATTCAACTATTAACCCTCCAAGTGTCACTGTCGATTTTTTCAATATATCGTAAATTTGGTGCCCTGAATTTTATTTAAGGGCGCACAGATTACTTTTTGGTGGATTTGAGTTTTTGATCAAAAGTGGATCAATAGTTGAGCTGGATCAGTCGATAAAATTACTTTATAAGGCTGTGAAACAGGATTCATAAAGATGGCGATGAAATCTCGCCTATTGTTACCATGACTGTGTGCAATTGCGCATGCGCAACAACTAAAATCGACGTATCTTTTATTCTATTGCAGATAATTGTAAAATTTTTCTTGGTAATTCTAAGCATTGATAATAATATGTATTTGATAAAAACGGTTAGAAGTGATTATTTTGTGCAAATAATTTGGCAAAATCCTTTTTTACTTAAAATAAAAATTTATATGATAATTTATAATTTCGATATTTTTGAAAAAAAATTCATGCACTCATATGATTATTTAGAGTCTTTTGAAACTTTTAAAACCGATCCCAATATTGTTGAACAATTATTTCATCTTCAAATTAATTTTCCCAATTATGTCCACATTTCTGCTAAATAGGACTGGCAGTATACACTTTTTAGCCATGGCACTTGTAAGTTGTAGCCTTCTTACCTCTATGGTTGTAGGGTCAATACGTGCCTTAATCGAGGGTGAAAGAAGGCGTATTCTATAACGTTTTCCCAATTCCATTCCTGATGGAATAAGGATTAAAATTGCACCGAATCAGATTCCATCATAATTGGGAATTTAAAAGTTCTGGAATACGGCCACTGAAGATGGTCGGACTTGTAATATCTACTCGACGGTTGGAAGTGAAACACGACTATAATAGGATAGAAATGAGGGAACGACAGCTTAAATATAATTTAATAATTACTTGAAAGGTATGAATCACAGAAATAGCAGTAGTAGAAGTATAAATAATTGATTTTTTACACAATAAATAATACGAATACCCCCGTCACTGTCATCTTCCCTGAGGGTTCTCTTGTTGAAGCCGTTGGACCTTGAGTAGGCCCTCACGAAGATCACCTCCACCTGAGTGCATCATATTACATCAAGTATATTCAATAAACAACACATTCAATGTACAACTATTAATAACCACGACAGTTTTTTACAGAATTAATTCCGCAATACAAGAGGTTCACAGTTTAAAAAATGTAAAAAATCAAAAAGGCAAGACTGCCTGAAATGAAAAACTTCCTTCGAGAGCGTCTCATCCCTTGGTCTTCATCGTTAAACTCCGTTAACGAAAAGTGGGAGGCTTTTAAAGATATTCTCTTTGAAGCGAGGGACACATTTATCCCTGCTAAGAAAGTCAAAGCTTACAGCGATCCAGCATACTTCAACAATGAAGTAAGAAAATTGAAAAAGTCCGTCCAAAGAGCGTATAACAAGCGTAAGATGTCGTCAGCACACAAAGCTAAGTTTAAAGTGCTCTCAAAACGTCTTATTGAAGTAAAACTCGAGGCCCACTCGCAGTTTATGGCTAACCTTCTAAAGGAGGAGGGTGACAAGCAGGCATCGGGAAATTGGAAAAGGTTCTATAAATACATTAACTCTAAAAGAAGTAGTGACAACACCATCCCGGCCTTAAAGCAAAATGATATTGTCATTACCAAGAACGTAGAAAAAGCTAATGCACTCAATAATTACTATAATACTGTATTCTCACCAAGAAATGACCAACCACTCCAGCTTGCAGGGCCAACATCTAACCTCCCTACACTGGCTATTGATATCATGTCCATATCCAAGGAAATAAAAGCAATGAAACGTGGTATGAGTGCAGGTCCTGACAGCATCACTGGAGACCTATTGAAAGCTTCAATTTCCGAAATTGCTGAATACTTACTTGTAATATTTAAGCAATCAATTTGCGAATCAACAATCCCTGAAGACTGGTCTAGAGCCATTGTGATACCTATACATAAAGGTGGATCAAAAAGCTCAGTCGCTAGCTACAGACCAATTAGCCTGACCTGTTTATGTTGCAAACTCATGGAGAAGCTAATCGACAGGCACATCAGACATCACCTGGAAGCTTCGAACTTCTTCACGCCACTCCAGTACGGATTCCGACCTAAATACTCGTGCGAAGCAAGTCTTGCCGGCCTAACCCAAGATCTAGTGAGTGAAGTAGTCTCGAATGGACACCAGATGGATGCTATCCTCATCGATCTAGCCAAGGCCTTTGACTCAGTCCCACACGATATTCTCATGGAGAAGATGTGCGTCATAGACTTGGATGTGAACATCGTACATTGGATATCTAACTTCCTTCGCAATAGAACCCAGCGAGTACGAGTGGAGGGAGACCTGTCGGACAGCATCAAGATAACGTCCGGGGTCCCACAGGGCAGCATCCTTGGCCCTTTGCTGTTCCTCATATTCGTTAATGACTTACCTGACACCTTATGTTCGAAGGTCAAAATTTTCGCCGATGACGTAATTGTCTACAAGCCTATACTAAGAGATGATGATTGCAACACTCTCCAAGAAGATCTGAACCGCATCGACAATTGGGCTAGGGCAAACCAGATGAAGATAAATGTAAATAAAACTATAAAGATGACCTTCAACAGAAAACGCAGTGAAATCCAGCATGAATACACCATTGGGACCCAAGTGCTACAAGAACAAAAGGATTCCAAGTACCTTGGAATATGGCTCGCCAGTAACTTATCTTGGAACAACCACATCAACAGAACTTCTAGTCGAGCAAGCAGTACTCTACACTTCGTCATGAGGAATCTAATAGGTGCTCCTGAAATTGCTAAGGAGAGAGCATACCTCACGCTTGTTCGACCGCAGTTGGAGTACTGTTCTTCCATTTGGAGTCCTCACACGCAGAGCAACAAGTACAGCTTGGACACTGTTCAGAGGCGAGCTGCGAGGTACGTCAAAGGTTCCTTCGGGATCTCTCCAGGTCCCACTGAATTATTGTACGAACTCGGATGGGAGTCTTTAGAAGAACGCAGGAATCATTCGAGAATCATCGCCATCTACAAGGCTTATCAGAATCAGCCAGCTTGGGCAGACTTAGGCTCTTATCTTCTGGATCCTAACTACATTGGAAGGAACGACCACATCCACAAGATCAGAAGAATTCAGCCACACTCCAACATCGAGAAGTACTCGCTTGCGGCTGAGGGCATCTGCCTATGGAATGATCTCCCTGATGATGTCCTGCATCCTATGCCAACTAACAGTAGAGACCTTAGATTCAGACTTAAAAATATTTAGCTTAGTATCACCACAACAGCCCGAACTACATTTATCATGTCAATTTCATAATTATATCCTAATAGGGAAGTCTCGTGAAGATTAGAATTCAGAATAATATTTATTTTATGAAAGTTGAGATGTTGCTGAACACAGATGTGGTATTATTTTTGTTGTTGGACGAATAGTTCTCATGTAATTAATTTACAAAGTTTGATAGATCTCCTCTCATTTAAAAACAGGAAAATTGGCAATGACATCACAGTTTGCTATATTGCCATGGCAACAAGGGAATCCCCATGTCAACACAATGTTCAAGACTTGGAAATGACATCACAGTTCTGATTCTTGTTAATGGCTGTTTTTCCCGCCAAAAATCATACGATATTTGAACTCGATTTTTATGAATGAAAATTTAAGATTTCACAGGTAATAAGTGTATTTGTCATTATTATTTGTGTTTATTTATAGAAATTTACTAGAATAAAATTTTATGAGACTTCCCTATTGTGTATGTACGGTAAAGTGTGTTTTCAGTTGTGTGTATTTAATTAAATAAATAAATAAATAAAAAATAAAATAATTTCAATTGGTCGTGTTTTTTCACTTTTTCAAACTTTTCATGAGGACAGTTCTTGAGCTTTTGCAATTCGAACCACTTGTGTTTGCATTGCACAAAATTGAAACTGTTGAAGTCTTTGGAGTTACCAACTTATTATTCTAGTTGTCAACCGTTCACGAAAGTATAACAAGTTGGAAATCATGCAAATATTAACGGTTTCAAAACGTACAATCTGAAGAATTGTCCTCCTCAGCCACTTTTGCGGCCATTACGTTAGGATTAAACACAGACTTGTTATAACAAGTATGTGGATTAAAAACCAAGCTTCTACCATATTATTTCAGTAAAGATAGGGTAAAACCAAAGTGTGTATTTAGTATATAAACATTGGAAATAAGCCCACCTATGAGGCTGTGGAAGACTGAAGACGGATTCTGCGAGATCGACGCGACTGAAGTGAGCGACGCCAGCGCTGAGGTCGGAGACAGGCGAGGAGTAGTCTTTGCTAACCAACTTCTTGAGTCTCAGCTGAGTCGGTCGCGTCCTCTCGCGTCACCACACGCGGTCGCGCAGGAGCGACTGAAGTGAGCGACGCCAGCGCTGAGGTCGGAGGAAGAGGCGAGGAGTAGTCTTTGCTAACCAACTTCTATAGACACCTTGAGTCTCAGCTGAGTCGGTCGCGTCCTCTCGCGTCACCACACGCGGTCGCGCAGGAGCGACTGAAGTGAGCGACGCCAGCGCTGAGGTCGGAGGAAGAGGCGAGGAGTAGTCTTTGCTAACCAACTTCTATAGACACCTTGAGTCTGGCCTGAGTCGGTGGCGTCCTCTCGCGTCACCACACGCGGTCGCGCAGGAGCGACTGAAGTGAGCGACGCCAGCGCTGAGGTCGGAGGAAGAGGTGAGGAGTAGTCTTTGCTAACCAACTTCTATAGACACCTTGAGTCTCAGCTGAGTCGGTGGCGTCCTCTCGCGTCACCACACGCGGTCGCGCAGGAGCGACTGAAGTGAGCGACGCCAGCGCTGAGGTCGGAGGAAGAGGTGAGGAGTAGTCTTTGCTAACCAACTTCTATAGACACCTTGAGTCTCAGCTGAGTCGGTGGCGTCCTCTCGCGTCACCACACGCGGTCGCGCAGGAGCGACTGAAGTGAGCGACGCCAGCGCTGAGGTCGGAGGAAGAGGCGAGGAGTAGTCTTTGCTAACCAACTTCTATAGACACCTTGAGTCTCAGCTGAGTCGGTCGCGTCCTCTCGCGTCACCACACGCGGTCGCGCAGGAGCGACTGAAGTGAGCGACGCCAGCGCTGAGGTCGGAGGAAGAGGTGAGGAGTAGTCTTTGCTAACCAACTTCTATAGACACCTTGAGTCTCAGCTGAGTCGGTGGCGTCCTCTCGCGTCACCACACGCGGTCGCGCAGGAGCGACTGAAGTGAGCGACGCCAGCGCTGAGGTCGGAGGAAAAGGCGAGGAGTAGTCTTTGCTAACCAACTTCTATAGACACCTTGAGTCTCAGCTGAGTCGGTGGCGTCCTCTCGCGTCACCACACGCGGTCGCGCAGGAGCGACTGAAGTGAGCGACGCCAGCGCTGAGGTCGGAGGAAGAGGTGAGGAGTAGTCTTTGCTAACCAACTTCTATAGACACCTTGAGTCTCAGCTGAGTCGGTCGCGTCCTCTCGCGTCACCACACGTGGTCGCGCAGGAGCGACTGAAGTGAGCGACGCCAGCGCTGAGGTCGGAGGAAGAGGCGAGGAGTAGTCTTTGCTAACCAACTTCTATAGACACCTTGAGTCTTAGCTGAGTCGGTGGCGTCCTCTCGCGTCACCACACGTGGTCGCGCAGGAGCGACTGAAGTGAGCGACGCCAGCGCTGAGGTCGGAGGAAGAGGCGAGGAGTAGTCTTTGCTAACCAACTTCTATAGACACCTTGAGTCTTAGCTGAGTCGGTGGCGTCCTCTCGCGTCACCACACGCGGTCGCGCAGGAGCGACTGGAGTAAGCGACGCCAGCGCTGAGGTCGGAGGAAGAGGCGAGGAGTAGTCTTTGCTAACCAACTTCTATAGACACCTTGAGTCTCAGCTGAGTCGGTCGCGTCCTCTCGCGTCACCACACGCGGTCGCGCAGGAGCGACTGAAGTGAGCGACGCCAGCGCTGAGGTCGGAGGAAGAGGCGAGGAGTAGTCTTTGCTAACCAACTTCTATAGACACCTTGAGTCTTAGCTGAGTCGGTGGCGTCCTCTCGCGTCACCACACGCGGTCGCGCAGGAGCGACTGAAGTGAGCGACGCCAGCGCTGAGGTCGGAGGAAGAGGCGAGGAGTAGTCTTTGCTAACCAACTTCTATAGACACCTTGAGTCTCAGCTGAGTCGGTGGCGTCCTCTCGCGTCACCACACGTGGTCGCGCAGGAGCGACTGAAGTGAGCGACGCCAGCGCTGAGGTCGGAGGAAGAGGTGAGGAGTAGTCTTTGCTAACCAACTTCTATAGACACCTTGAGTCTCAGCTGAGTCGGTGGCGTCCTCTCGCGTCACCACACGCGGTCGCGCAGGAGCGACTGAAGTGAGCGACGCCAGCGCTGAGGTCGGAGGAAGAGGTGAGGAGTAGTCTTTGCTAACCAACTTCTATAGACACCTTGAGTCTCACCTGAGTCGGTGGCGTCCTCTCGCGTCACCACACGCGGTCGCGCAGGAGCGACTGAAGTGAGCGACGCCAGCGCTGAGGTCGGAGGAAGAGGCGAGGAGTAGTCTTTGCTAACCAACTTCTTGAGTCTCACCTGAGTCGGTCGCGTCCTCTCGCGTCACCACACGCGGTCGCGCAGGAGCAACAAGTGTGTGGCTGAAATATACATTTATTTAGAAAGATGCAGCTGACAACCTACCCTCCAACTCATTTAACTAAAAATGGGTAAAATAAAATGAAGAAGTTAATGTACCAGGAATGCATATATACTTTTTATGATGACCAAGTCTTTTTATATTTTAAAAGATGGGTGCTCCACCATATTGCTTTAGAGTGAAATTACTAGTTAGTTAGTATTTTACTTGGCCACCATTTCTGATTTTTCCTCTTTTATAATGCCATTTGTCGTGATGAAAAAGGGTGACAAACAGTGTACGAATCTCTTAGAAATGCATGACCAAGTCCAATCTCGAAATTCAAATTTTCCCGGGGATATGCGTCCCGGACCCCCATGGGTCTGGGGGGCCCTTCCCCTAGCCCCCTATTGTGTTCGTGGGCAATCGTATTTTTCGCCTTTGCTATATTTCCCAACATTCGCGGAATTTTTATTTTTCCTATCCCCCCCTCTGAAAATTGAACATTTCGCACCCTGATAATAAATGTCGCAGCACACAGTTATTGTGTGTGTAAGATTCTGTAATTTCTAATACAACTCTTTGCTTCTAACCTTATTCCTGTGGCCCAGACGTCGAGTCCGCATCGTTGCTCGAGGAACAGACGACCGGCCGAGAGAAGCAGAGCGCCGGCGCCTCTGCCAGAGCAGACCAGCTGAGAGCTGCAGAGCGGCGGAACGCCACAAACTCCGACGAAGCCCGTCAGGTGAAGTCAGTCCAATCGAGGAAAGACAAGTCGTAGAAGTGCTGTGTGTCGCTGAACTTCAAATTCGGAGCGATTGTATTGTTGTGAGCTTAACTCCTAACGTCTCTCACTGATCACACAATGGCGATGGTTCATGACAAACGTTCTTAGAATAGGTCTACTCCATCTCCACCGAGCTTGAGTAAAACATGTTCGTTCATCTTCATCACATGCTGGAGAAGTGCCAAGGAATTTCATCCGAGTGTCATTTCATTTCATTTATTTATTTAATTGTCATTTACAAAAATACTTTGTTTTAACAATACAGTTAGTGAATGATTCTTAATTGTCTCTTACTTTATCAAAACTACAAATTATTCAATCCCCAGCAAACACAGAGTGTCAGATTTGTACCGGGCCGATGCCTACCAACGGCGCCGGTCCGGTGTCGCACGTTGGCACTGGCCCGGCAAAATTGTGTCCGCCGGGCCGCCTCCTATTTGTTATCGGACAGCGGACACCAAGCAGTCACATATCCGCGTCTATTCCGTCACGAATATGACACTCACTAAAAGACTAGATGCGCGTACTACACTGGCCCGGCATCAAAACGATACGTTTCGAACACTATTCTGACACATTGCAGACAGAATTCTGATATCTTTCGGACGCCATTCGGACGCCATTCTGATATATATCGGACGCCATTCTGTTACTAATTATTAGTAATTAGTTACTGTTATTAATTCAAGTCCGATTCGTTTCACAGCCAAGGTACCAGCCGTAGACATCTTCTTTCATTATCAGTAGAGTAGGATTTTATGTCAGAGAACAGCATCTGAAACACAAACAATTTGCATACAATAAATACAAATTGAAAACTTGTCTTGATGAACGAACACTTTAAACAATAATCAAGATACAATAATATTATCACAAATCAAAATAATTTTGTCCCCTTGTTGATATTTTTCAAATTATTCGTCGTACCTGTTCATAATAAAAAGTTACGATATCATTTTTCACATTTTACTTCTAATTTACCTATTGTTGACCGATTTTCAAAAAAAAAATTGCATACCTACATTAATTTTCCTTATATCTACACATCAAAGATGAATGAATGAATTGTGATTCATCGAATTTTAAGTGCAGGTACTCCGACCGTTTCTATTTGACAATGTTCAAGGCAACCTTGGAGGGAAGCAACAACTCCCCCACCCTCCCGCTCCCTACTCATTGTGCAAGCATGGACACGACACGATCAATGGGGGGGGGGGGGGGGGGGGGTTGAAATCCTGCCTATCAGACGACGAATAAATAACCTAATATGCTTACTATTAAAAAAATTTGAGACATAGAATTATTTGTCCATGAAAACTCAAGCAAAATGGTTTTTCAATTTCGAAAATGTGACATATTGACCGTTAGGTAATTAAAATAGTACCTATTCAATTGTGTATAACAATTAATGTACGTAATACAGCCTTTAACTATGTAGATCAGTACAACTAAAATGATCTGTATGTTCCCGTGTACGGAATCTGCTGCATACAACATAAATTCACAGGGAAACTGCGAGACGCGTAGTGCGGGACGTTTTTACATGCTGTTTGTGCATTTACAGACACAGTTACATTATTGCATTACATGTTCACAAATTGTTACTTACCCTGCAATTAACAATTGTTTTCTGGTTGGTAGCAGTTGATTAGCAGTTGTTTCTTTGCTTCTTAGAGTGGAGAGTCAAAAATCAAACTTGTGTAGCCAAGACAAAAACCGTTGGAATGGTTTGAACCATTCCCCCACCTTGAACCCGAGCCCGAAGGCCGAACCGAAGAGACACGAGTCCACCCTTCGATTTATTTTGAAATAACCAACACAAAACATTTAATTTAAATTTCATGTGCGATTTTCTAAAACAACTGTTGATGATTAATAAACTATATGAAATAATCTTTATATTTATATAGCTTCACCTTGATAATTGATGTGCTGCATAGTGCAATTGAAAGATAATTGATACTTGATGTCCTTTTTGTGTCGGTTTTGCACTGGGCCAACATCGTGCGGATACAGCAAATTTTAAAACTGATTTAAAACAAATATGAATGGGTAAAACTTCAATCAAAAGATAAAAAATGTATTAGAAATACAAAATCTACTCTATTTTGCAAAATCAGACTGTTTCCTTGTAATATGAGGCATATGTCTTGATTTTTGTTTCACTATTAAATTCTTCTAAATGATGCATGAAAATGCTATAGGCCGCCATGGTTTGTGTTAGGGAATTGAGAGTGTCCTATTTGTGTCCAACGAGTGTCGGGCCGGCATCAGTACGACAGAGATGCGACGGCACGTGAAAAACATGTTCGAAACGCGCGCGCTCCCGTCGACATTGGCCCGGCATCATGTGGACACCGTGCCGACATATCCGCAGAGTGTCCGCCAGTAGACACCGGCCCGACAAGGACATGGTGACACATCGCGGACATATCTGAATAGTGTCTGGCAAAAGACAACGGCCCGACACCGACATTGTGTCACACGCGGATATATCTGAATAGTGTCAGGCAGTGCGGCACTGGCCCGATAGCAGAACACTGTCCGAGTGCTGATATATCCGCTTGTCAGTAGTGGGCCGGCATCAAATCGGTATCTACATGCGACGCTCCATCGCCGTTGACGACACTCCGTCATCGGTATGATACAGGTCCAGCATAGAACTGACAGTCGTGTGTTTGCTGGGTCAAATCTTATCTTAAACAACAGGTACATACTTATTATTTACCACTTTATCAAACAAATCCCAACTTAATTTTACATGTTATATTTTGTAGACATATAGTAATAATAGAATAATGTATATTATTTAAAGAACAATATTTTTCTAACCAATAATCATGCTCAATTAGACAACAGGGAATAAAATAATTACTAATATCCTCTGCTAGGCTTTATTAATCTATTCAACCATGTATTCATGTACTGTATATATTGACCTGTTAATTAGGTAATCTTTGAGGATGTTATAAAATATACTCGAATCCTTCATTTCTTTGATGCTTTTTGGCAGTCTATTAAAAAGTTTTATAGCAGCCGCACTTGGAGCTTTACTTGAAGTTTGTAATCTACCTGCTTCTACATGGACATCATTTCTGTTTCTTGTTTCATAATTATGTACAGATTCATTTGTTTTTATCAAGGACCCATTTTTAACTGCCAGCATTATTGTTGTGTGGATATAAATACCTGGGACGGTCATTATTCCTAATTCCTTAAATTTTGTTTTACACGACTCCATACTTTTGAGTTCTAAAATTATCCTTACTGCCCTTTTTTGTAATATCAATATTCTATCTAAATTTTTCTTTGAACTGCCCCCCCATACACAAATGCCATACCTTACGTGTGATTCAATAATTGCAAAGTACGCTAACATTAATAGTTCTTTGTTCTACTATAGTTCTACTAATACTATTCTACTATAGTTCTTCTAATAGTTCTACTCCCACAGTAGTTCATCCCAACAAGTGTCAAGAGTAGAAAGATTGACATCCAGGATTTGCAGGGCAGCAACAACAACTTGTTGCGATGTAGCATTTCGAACGAATAGCCGTCGCTTTCAGACATCTCCTGAGTCTCGTCATTGAAACGTAAGCACTGCCAGACATCAAATGCCTTGCGAAGAGGAGTTGGTATGATTGCCGACTGGTACGCCAGTGAGTGTGACACGGGCTTGCAACTATCTCGTTCAGAGATGCTCCAACGATGTCGTCGTTTGGTTGATTCAGGCGCAATTCACAGCACGTCACAGTAGAATCGGGTATTCACATAATTCGGTATTGACATGATCGGGTATTGACATAATTCGGTATTGACACAATTCGGGTATTGACAAAGTGCGGGTGGTTGAGGAAATCCTCCACAATCTCGTTGTTCAAGGAATGTTGTATGAAGTCTCACATCTTCCAACAAACATGACACATACTTGGACTTGAGACTTGAGACTTGGACATGGACTTGGACTTGGACTTGAGTGACTCCTCTGATGGTTCCTCGCCGAGGCCTGCGCACGCAGCACGGAACCCCGCTCGACATTGCAGTACAATTACAATTTAAAGTACAAATATAATACAAACAAATTAAGAGAGAATAATTCTCTCTCTTCCTCCATTTCTGATTTTTCCTCTTTTATAATGCCATTTGTCGTGATGAAAAAGGGTGACAAACAGTGTACAAATCTCTTAGAAATGCACCAAGTCCAAAAAAACACAGTTAAAAGTATTTTTTACAGTTAAAATGTACACAAATCATAAAAGGCTCTTTCAATGCCTGCATTTTTTGTAATTTAGCACATCACTTTGCGATTGAATTATTTATATTAATCACAAAAGTGCATATAACAACCCTCAAACATAATATGACTTGATCAAATCATACTAGGCATCTTCAATGTTTCTGTGGTTCATCAATGCATTTTTCAATGTGAAACTGTGAATTACATTTTATTTACAGAACAGGTACAAAAGAATAGTCATTCTATCTGAATTATTTATGTTTGATCGATAGGCGTAATCAGTTTTACTTAATTAAAAGCAAAAATTGTATACAGTCGATGGCAAACCTTTGACGAAAACAAGGAACACGACTGCACTCTAGTGTCTATTGTGGTACTAGGTAAGTGGCGGCTGTCAAGGGCGCATTTGCATAAATATAAATATAAATATAAATATCTGCTATAGTTTTTTTATGGCTTATGTTTCTCCTTTGTCACTGCACTATGGAAACACGAAATGTGAAAACAAATAAATTAATCTGTACTTATAGACTGATAGACATCTTGCCAGAATAATAATCTTGCCTTGCCAGTTTATGGCTGAAACCTCTTTCTGGTCCATTTGTATGTTCTTCGCATTACAGACCTAATCCTCACCTCCCTCAACGCCCCCGACAACCTCCTCACCTCCCTCAACGCACCGACAACCTCCTCACCTCCCTCAACGCACCGACAACCTCCTCACATCCTCAACGCCCCCGACAACCTCCTCACCTCCCTCAACGCCCCCACAAACCTCCTCACCCCCCTCAACGCCCCCAACAACCTCCTCACCTTCCTCAACGCACAGACAACCTCCCCACCTCCCTCAACGCCCCCGACAACCTCCCCACCTCCCTCAACGCCCCCGACAACCTCCTCACCTTCCTCAACGCACCGACAACCTCCTCACCGATCTTATCCTTGCAGCTCCGCAGCATCTCTCCGATCTTAAGATGGTCTTGATGTTTGCGGTCGCTAGCAGCTTGGAGATGCGGTCCGTGGTTCCCCTCACGTACGGCAAGAAGGCGAGTCTTTGCGTGTCGACGAGTGGCTTGGCGATGTCAGGGTTCAGCGGTGGTCTGTTCCACGCCTTGAGGTAGTCCCGCTTCGAATACCTGTAGCACAAGAGAGCCTTCTGGAGAGTGCGGGCTTCTTCCACGATGTGGTCGGCGTCGGCAATCCGTCTGGAGCGAGTGGCAAGTGAGGAGGCCACCGACCTGATCTGGGGGCGACGACACGTGGAGGTAGCAGTCAGTGTGCGTCGGCTTTCAGTACACAGCGTGACCCAGGCTACCATCTTCGTTCTTCACCACCAGGCAGTCCAAGAACGGCAGCTTCCCATCAGACTCGAGCTCCATCGTGAAGCGGATGTTGTCATGCACGCTGTTGAGGTGCTCCAGAAGTGCGGGCAGCTTGTCGGCGCCGTGCTGCCACACGCCAAACGTATCGTCCACGTCCCTCAGCCAGCAGCGAGGTCGAAGCGGTGCGGTGTCTCGAAGTCCTCGAGCAACAGGTTGGCGATCACTTGGAGACAGCGGTGTGCCTTCGACCTGCTTGTAGAGCTGATGAAGTACGTGGTGGTCAGACAGTGTCTCGCGAGGTTGATGACGTCATAAGGTGTGTCATACTTCCGGTTGATTAGAGTGATCGTCTCAGCGATCGGCACTTAGTGAAGACGCTCACGACGTCAAAGCTGACGATCTTCCGGTGGTTATCTTCATGTTACGGAGAAGTTCCACGAAGTGGCCGGAGTCTTGAACGTAAAACTTAGCGCATTCAGCATGCGGCTGTAGCGACTGCCAGATACTTCGCCAGGTCCCTCGTTGGAGAATTCACAGCACTCACGATGGGTCGGAGAGGTTCGCCTTTTGTGGATCCTCGGCTGGCCATTGAAGCAGGGAACTCTCGAATTGTTCGGTAGTGGCATGGTAATTCCCTTCACCTGGTCGGTCCAGGAGAAGGGAATTAGTAGAGGCATGGTAATTTGCTTCACCTGGACCGACCAAGAGAAGATAATTACCAAACCATTACCATGCCATTACCATGTAATTACCATGGTATAATATTACGGAAGTTTGCCCTATTTCACGCCATGTTAATATATAGATGATAAGAATAGAATGCTAATGCTATTTTGTTTTTATATTTTGATTATGCCCTTTGTTGATTTAATATGTTTTTATAGACTTGTCTTATTATCACTTTGTAGTATTTCACGAAATAACAATAAATATATATATATATATATATATATATATATAATAATTTGTACTTTAACTTGAATTGTACTGCTGGTAGGTAATTGTACCTACCTACGTCGAGCGAGGTTTAACGACCTACCAGTCGCCCGGCGGGCGGTTGACACGGCCCGACCTCGTGCGGAGCGGTTCCGCTGTATTATTTATGAATTTGTACAATATATCCAACAGAGTAAAACTCCACAAGTGGACATAACATATAAAATAACAACAAATTATGAAAAACTAACAGAGAAAAGCAATTGATACAATAAGTTAAAAATTAAAACATGAAAAATTTAAATAATCACCACAAACTAAATTATACTAATCTAATGCTAATCTATGAACCTAATCTAAACTGGGGCTAAATCAAATACAAATTTATTAAAAGTGGACCTAATGTTTTCAATAGAATTGTTAAAAATATCTAATGTGTTATCAATTTGGAAGTTAAAATTATCAAAAGTATACATCATCTAGTGGAGCGGTCGCTCCACCCAGCCAAGTCGTACGGTACACTCACACTCACTCAACATACTGTAAATGCCTAATAAACTGAGGAGCAGACCAAACACTTTTACTGTAAGCAACAACATGGCATTTTCGGCCTACTGGATCTCAACATTGGAAAATCTCACATTGTTGCGAAATATCTTAATTTCGAGCTATGGCCCACCCCACCCCCTATACCAAATTTGGGAACAACAGGTTATGTCATTTGCGAGCAAGATGGCCGTGAAAACAGTGAAATTACACCCCTTTTAAAAGCTATCTGATGATGATGATGATGATGATGATGATGATGATGATGATGATTCAGATATCAGGAAACACTGTTGACAGGGCCACAGCCTAAACGGGTTAACCGATCGATCTGAAATTTTTACCACGTGTGCACTTTTGGCGTCTAAGGTGCCTTTTGCTATAACCGGTTTTATGCCGCCATTTTGAAACCGGAAGTGACGTCATATCTCGAAAACGGCTGAACCGATCGAAACGAAATTTGCGCCAATCGATTCAGACGGTCATCTATATGAAACATCAATAGTCGAAATAGAAATGCACTATTACTAAAACCGGAAATGACGCCATAACAATGCCAAATCTGACTAAAACCATCTCTTATAACAATAAATACATATTCAGAAGGCTTATAATGTTACATAACATTTATGATACAGATATTAGGTGGCAGTGATGTCAGCCGCCATTTTGAAAACTGGAAGTGATGCGATAACTCGAGAACAGTTGGACCGATTGGAACGATGCTTCAGAGTTGGGTAAGTTACTTGTAAAAAGGAACTAGTTACTCTGTAAGTTACCTGATCTCAAAAGTAACTAAGTTACTTGGTAAGTTACTTGATTTGAAAAGTAACTGAGTAGTTACCAAAAAATTGAAGTTACTTTTAAGTTACTTTAAAGTTACTTTTCGGATATTTTTTCGACAAAAAACAAACGTGATCGAACTCCGCCGAGGGTGGAATTTGTTCGTCTAATTGCTGTGCAAAGCAATTTTATTATTTGTATTTACTCACAGTAATCAAGTTCACAGGCAAAATACAAATTACTTTCAGTGGGAAAATGGATAGGAAGTAATTAATGATATTCTGGATCTGATTATTCTACATTTGAATCAATCGGTTGGTACAAAAGGAAATGGGATTTGGAAAACGAACGTTTAAATCTCAAAAGCCGCCAATAATACTAAACCAAAATATGTTGCATTGAAAGTCCTTCCTCAGAAGAAATTTATTAATATTTTGAACTTACAAATTTAGTCAATGTATTGCCTCATTATTATTTACATTAATTAGGATTAGCACCAATCATCACTCACTATAATTATATTTACAACCCTACTTTTAGAATCAAACTGTTTTCAAAGTTCTTGTCGCTCATCCTTCCTCGTCTTTCACTGAAAATCAACCCTCCAGCACTAAATATACGTTCTACACCAGCGCTTGATGGAATGGGGGTATTGAACCTCAAAAACAATTTCTTTAAGATGGGAAATGTTTGTAAGACATGCACATTGGAAGAAGGTGCAGTCAGAAATTTGCTAACTTCTTCTTCGCCTGACATTAATGATGAAGGCCGTGTCGAGCCGAAGTCAAACAAGTCGTCCTCTTCCACCTCGGCTTCTTCTTCATCGGCAGTAGCATCTTCCATCCTCAATGGAGCAGGTCCTCGACTCGCCTTCCTCACCTCCTCCCGCAACCAGATCTTCGCACGCTCCTCGAGATGGTCGTCCTTGATCCACGAAAAGCGGAACTGAGGATGTAGTGCAGCTGCAATCACGAGGTCCCGGCGAAACCACTTTTCCGCGAACCTGTTGTCTAGGCCCTCAATGATTGCTGATGCAAGAGGCTCACATATTTCGAGTTCCCCGCTCTCCCTGAATGCAACCATCCTTCTCCGCAGGCAGTGTAGAGTTGGAAGCAGGATGGCCATGTACGCAGTCGCCTCTCCTTGAAGACGGTCCAGGGCACAGGCAAGGGGCTTCATGACCTTTTCGATAAAATAAAAAAAACATTTTGTTATAAATAAATCAATTTGAAATTTTAGCATCAAGCACACTTTTGAGCATACTATGCTCAAATACTATGCTCATTTGAGCATACTAGGTCTCGAATGTTATCTTGATTTGGGTAGGTAATTAAAATCAAAATGATGAAAATCACTAATCATTTCCAAAATGATCGAAATATGTTTCCCTAATAATGATGATTGGCAGCAGCTCACAATTATTTTTGTGTGATTTGTTTCCCATTGAATATAGGTACAGTGTGGATTTGAAATGAATACTATCAGAGATTAGAATTTCCTATTTTGGGAATATTAAGACATTGAACACAATTGAAAAATAAAATTTACCTTGCAATATTCCGAAATGAAGATCTCGTCGCTTTGGCGAAATCTCAGGAGTCCGAGTTTGTCGCAAACTTGATTAACCATCTCGCGGTCTCTTTGCAGGCATTTGTTCAGGCACACAAGAGAGTCGTACACCGAGTTCCAGCGTGTAGCATTTGGGGTAATCAAATAAATGCCCAGACATTCTTTTACAACATCGGCATGTAGGGAAGAGGCATTTTGTTTGTTCCATAATCCCTGGGCCATTCCAAGAGTCGACCGGGACTTTCTCTTGTATATACTGTTGTTGTCTGCCGCCTTCTCAGCGTCCTTGGTGGCAACCAAGTTCAGCGTATGAGCTGCACATCGCTCGTGCTGCGGCAAGTGAATGCTTGTGATCCCGTCGTCTTCGTTGAGTGTATGTCCAATGTCTAGGAACTCGACGTCGTCGGCCTCGTCATTGTCCAAGTCGTCCTGTTTTGGCTGTCCATAAACACTGGAGAACAAAAAATAAAAAATTATTAAAATTATTCCACAAGATTTAGAAAATAGGAACTTCCTACTTATGGTCCGTGTCACACGGAATTGTCCGCTAAGATATTTTGAATACCCCTTGTCCGAGAGAAAGGGATGGTCTCGGAAGACTGCGCGATCGCACACAGCGACTGAGGGATGGACAAAAAACCTATTATTTGCAACATTAGGGGCCAAGTCTGGCGGACAACTCCGTGCGACACGGACCATAGGTACTCTAACAGGACCCAGGATACTTACCGAAAAGCTTTAACAAAATTCGACCCATTGTCGGTAGTGGTGGATTGAATTTTGTTGTGAATTGAAAATTCTTTGTTTATATCTGCCAGTAGTTGGCCCAGGACATCATAGGTTTGGGAGCCAATGACTCGGCGACATGCGAGGACTGTAGTCTTCCGGGCCAGAGATTCCGGGTCAATCCAATGATACGTAACTCCCACGATTATGACCTTCTTTGTATGCATCCAGCTTCATTTGTTTCAGGGGCTTTTGAGCATCAAGTAATTCATCCTCTCCATCAATGTCCCTGCTCCTCTTCTGCCTTGTGTCATCCACTTTTGCCAAGTGGGATGCATGTGCATTCTGCAAGTAAAATTTCATTACATTGAATCATAATTATACAAATATGCAGACTTAATCATGATCACTTTTATAACCTAAATACCAATTCTATTTTTGCATACAATATCAACCAATAGTAAGGTCTTTGACAATATGTTACACCCACACTCTCACTGACACTAGAACAGTAGAATTGAATCAGAACAGTTTTAGGATTGTTATTAATTAGTCCCATCACTATACTGATTTATAACCTCTCGGTAGGTACCTACTCTTTAATTTGATCAAAGACTTTACTAACCTTACATTACATAATGAATTGTACATAATGAACAACTGACAGTAAAATCAAAAGCACTGTCACAGTCTCACAGACACGCAGTGTCGCCAATCTATTTCGTAAACTGCTCAAAATTAAATTTCTATTTGTCACGTTTGTCACCGGCTAGGGACATTTTAGTTTGCGTAAGAGAAAATCATATTTATTGTGACGGCTTTCCAACATACATGGTTGATCATTCAGGTCTAGCGTACTAATCAATAAAATTTACAATTGTATAATAATAGTATGACTAAGAAGATATGATATACAAATATTTTATATTTTTGCAGTTTGTGTTTCCTATGTTTGATCCCTCACCAGAATGCGCTGATAGCCAGTTTTTCTGCTAGGCCGAGAAAGACTTCATTGCGCGCTCATCTTGCAATGACGTCTTTCTCGGCCTAGCAGAGTAAGTAAGTGACGGTGGCTCCACCTGGTGAGAGTTCAAACATAGGAAACACTATGATCGATGCATCGATTAAATCGATCTGAAAAATTCGATACGATTTAATCGATAATCGGAAGAAAAAATCGATTAATCGAATCGTAAAATGTCGGTCTTGAAAAATCGATCCACCGGTTAATCATAACGCTCATCGATCAAAAAATCAATTAAATCGAAAGCAAAAAATGGATGTTCAAGAAAATCGAATCGAATCGCCTGTCACTAATTTTATGATGCAATCTTTGTGTAAACTAAATATAAATATTAAATAAATACTGCTAAAATAATACGAAATGAAAATCTTGCGCAACAATAAATAATGTGTACAAACTAAAATATTTAAGTACTAAACTAGCTACGGAGGAATTAATGATTGATTGATTATTGCTCCTCAATTCTATAATTCTAAAATGGTAAATAAATATATACATAAATGGGCTCCATTTTTATGGCATTCAATACATTTTAAGATGATTTGATTGAGTTGTCCAAAATCTAATTTCGAAGAAAAGAAAGCTCTATTATATTTTGTCAGTGGACTTTTGTCTTTGACAACAGAAGGACTGCATAATGCAATAATTAATTGAATTAGGTATAGGTACTAGCAGGTACTACTTACTAGGTAATGTTTTCAGTTTTACTAACCTTCATGTGTTTGCGCAAGTTGGAGGTAGAACTTCTTGATGCACTTATCATTTTCGTGAATGGCACACATAATAGACACTTAGCAGACAAATTATTCCCATTAATCCCTTTTTCATTCAAGGTGAAATAAGGTTTGAAATGTGGCCAGGGAAGCAAATTTTCTTCAGTGTTTTCTTTCTCCATGTTTAACTCTTATAACAATTTAAAATAAACTTCTTTGTCCGTGTGATCACTTATAACTATGTTGGTAACTAATAATTATTAATTAAACAAATAAACGTAATTACTCTAGAACTAAACAAAATTGCACTCGCGGTAACTGGTAAATATTATTGCACGCACCTCTTCTCTTCACTTCACTTCTTTAAATGGTACATCCATGTGACTATATCGCCTTGATTTGTGAAAGATTGCATCTGATTGGTTATCCATTTTATGTAAAAGCGACCCTTATTGGCTAGTAATGAATGACGTCATACTTGTTTTCACTTTGGATAGGTATGATTCTCAGAAAAAGCATCCCCCAGCCCAAATACCTGAAGCAGCTAATGACTTGTGGAAGGAAATAGATCAGTGGGATGGGAAGGAAGGACACACATTTCATTTCCTGTGATTTGTTGTCTGGGTTTTGTGATTTTCTCTCAAGAGATAGATAGGGAGTTCGAGTTTGTAGACTTTGAAAATATGATATTTTTGTCAGATTATTTCATCTGAAAGTAACTTTAAAAGTAACGAAAATAAGTTACAAGTTACTGTAAAATTGTAACTTAGTTACTCACAAAGTTACTGAGGATGAAAAGTAACTAGTTACCCCAAAAGTTACCTAAAAAGTAACTAGTTACCAGTAACTAGTTACTTTCGTTAAGTTACTACCCAACTCTGCGATGCTTTCGCAATTCATCATGGAATATAATTTTAAGCTTACATTTAGCACCAAACACAATTCTTTATTGCAACCAAACCACAAAGGCGTATTTTTTTAAAGGAATTATAGTCAATGGTGAAACAATGTTACAAGTTATAAGAATAAACTGAAAAAAGGAGTGATATTCCCATAAAAAACACTCCGTGTAAAAATACCAGCCAAGTCTCTTCAACTAAAAAAAATAGAAGAAATCTGAAAATTCAGCACTGAAAAGTATAGTGATATCAAAAAATGGCCAAGTCAAAATTTTTCAAAAAATACTTGGCGCATCGTTTTTTTTAGGACATGTGTAGATGAGTACATTTCATTTCCTGCCTACTTCTATACTATTTATATGCACGATGCGCCAAGTATTTTTTGAAAAGTTTTGACTTGGCCATTTTTTGATATCACTATACTTTTCAGTGCTGAATTTTCAGATTTCTTCTATTTTTTTTTAGTTGAAGAGACTTGGCTGGTATTTTTACACGGAGTGTTTTTTATGGTTCTATTAACACAAGAATGTTTCAAAATATTTATCCTACTTTTATGAGTTTTAAAATGATGATTTGTGGCGAGTGGGGCGGGAAGGAACTGAAAAATTGATTTTAGACAGAAGTTGAGGACAGTCGATTGAGTTATTAATTAATTTATGAAGAAATAAAATGTCAGTTAGTTGTCTCCGTTGTGAAAGCGTGTGCAATTTAGCTGACCGGCATAAATCATGATAATCTCTCCTGTGGTATTGTATTTTATTTTTATAACAAACCATTTTATGAAACGCTGCTGAACCTTTTCAAGAAGAGCAATCTTGGTAACTTGATGTGGATTCCATATTATCGACGCATAATCTAAATATGGTCGTACTGTTGTTAAAAATAGCATTCTGTTCGTCGGAATTGAGAAATACTTGAAACAAGTACGTCTCAGAAATCCAAGCATTTGAAAAGCTTTAGTAGCTGTGGCATTAATATGGCTTTTGAAAGATAAATCCGAGCTCAGCATGACACCTAAATCCTTAATTTTCTGAACTCGCTCAAGAATGTTACCGTTCAGCATGTAATTAAAGTTAAAATTTGATGCTTTAAGAGTGAAAGTGATTGCGTTACATTTGCTGAAGTTAAGTTGCAGTTGCCAAAGATTACACCAACAGGAGAGAGCCGTCAGATCATCTTGTAACTTTTGACAATCCTGGACAGAGGATATTGGTTGGTATAACTTGAGGTCATCCGCATATAACATGCACTCTGAATTTGATATTATGTCCGGGATTTCATTAACAAATAATACGAAAAGTAGGGGTCCCAGCACCGACCCCTGGGGCACACCTGAGGTCACACCGACAGGATTCGATTTGTCTCCATTCACAATCACTACTTGCCTCCGATCTGTCAAGTAGCTTGTAAGAAGTTTGTGCAATTGGCCTAAAATTCCAAACGAAGTTAATTTATGCAAAAGCAAAACATGGTTAACACTGTCGAAAGCTTTAGAGAAGTCGGTGTATATAGCATCTACTTGCTTCAAATTGTTTAAATGACGTGCAAGATCGTCCACATAAATGCCAAGATTAGTAACAGTTGACCTCTTATTGAGGAATCCATGTTGATACATAGTAATGTATTGCTGGCAATGGTCATAAATGCGCCGATGCAGTAAACTTTCAAAAACTTTAGAAACGACAGGTAACAATGATATTGGTCTATAGTTTTTAACATCAAATCGACTGCCTTTCTTCAATATGGGAGTGACATGCGTCACTTTCCATCGGTCAGGAAAAACTCCTTTAGACAAGCAACAGTTGAAGAGAAGAGCCAGAGCAAACGAGAGAGGTCTGGCGCATCTCTTGACAAACGACACGGGGAGTTCATCAGGTCCAGTAGCCTTCCCATTCTTCAATGTCTTCAGCTGTTGAAATACTTCTGTATCGGAGAAAGCAAGTGTAGACAATGTATCGCTGACGGTAAGAGTGTTTTCTGGAAGAGCGGGAGGAAGCGGAGACTTGGTGAAAACTGACTCGAAGTTTGTTGAGAACAAACTGCATGCTGAGACATCATTGGTGGATTTAATACCATCAAGTGTTACTTCAGTTGGGATGCGGTTTCTCTGTGATTTCTCATGAACAAATCGCCACATACTCTTCGGATTATACCTAATCTTGCTCTCAATGTCAGTAAGATGCATATTCCATTTAACACCTTTCAGCCTTTTAAATGTTGTTCTCTTAACAGAAAAGTCTGCATAGTCATTGGGCAATCTCGATCGCTTCCATTTCCCATGAGCTTTATAAACTTGGCTGGCTTGATCGATATCTTCGGGACTAACTCCTCAATGACTTCAGAAACAGCTGAGTAGAAGTTATCACAGCAATCATTAACCTCGGTGTTGGATAGCAATGTGTTCCAAGGCACAGTCATTAAAGCCCCGTAAACCCGATTCATGTTCGCGCGCTTCCAGTTGTATATTGTCCTGGCAGGTGGATTGCGGTACGCTAGTTGACAGGGAAAATGCAAAATGCATGATAAAGGCGAATGGTCAGAGGCAACAGCGGGAGAATCACATGCAATGACTTCAATTGTAAAGTCTGGACTATTGGAGAAGACGAGATCCAGTTGGTGGTTGTTACAAGTTGGGATGTCGGAATACTGATGAAGATTGTATTCACTGACAAGGTGAATGAAATCGGTCACAGCTTCTGCATTGGTGTTTGCTCGTACGTCCGGATCCAAGAAAACACCATTTGGTGAGGGAGACCAATGGAGTTGAGGAAGATTGAAATCGCCGCATAGCACCACGTGATCATTCTTCGTCGCAGCCCGTACCTCTCTGGAGGTCGTGACACACGGCCCGACCTCGTCCGCACTGCTGTTGATGGTGCGGGCGGGGGTGGTGGGTGGCGTGCTCGTGCGCGCCGTCTTGCCGGTGGTGTCCCTGCCGGCGCGCGCCGTCTTGCCCGTGCCGCCGGGGCCGCCACCGCCACGTGTCCCGGCAACAGCCAGTATTGCCCTGGCGGCTTACGGGTTCGCGTAGCCTGTAAAAATAATGCGCTCAGGGTGATTTATTTGTTGAGGGCAGGGCCGGCCAGTGACTTTTCGGCGCCCTGGGCGTTAATTTTTTTGGCGCCCCCCCCCCCCCCCCCCCCTCTTTTTTGGGATACTATATCGCTTGTGTACATGTAGGTCTGGGGTGCACAGCCCCGTTTTTTTTTTATTAAATTCAAATTGATGTATTTTCATGCATTTTAGTGACTTAAGCTTCCGTTTCCCTAGTATTTTAGTACATTTTGGGAGTTAATAGCACACATTAATTTCATCAAATAACAGATGGCAGACATGTTCTGTGTTTTGTAGCCGGTATAAATGTCTATGGTTTTATCCAGATCAGTTTTAAAGGAAATAAATGTTTTTATTATATTTTCCAAAAACATATTAATATCATTTGACAATTTGGCGCCCCCTAAATCTCGGCGCCCTGGGCGTGGGCCCGCGTCGCCCTACCCACGGGCTGGCCCTGGCTTGAGGGTAATTTTCATGAAATAAATGTTTATTTAAAGCTTATTCAGAGTTTTTGGATATTTCGTCATGTTTTTGTAAAATTATTTAATTTTGTCAACAGTTTCGATTTTCATATAAAAATATTCCTCACACAATAACTTTATTATTTATTTATTTATTTTATTTTTCTTACAAAGGACATTTATAGACATCAAAACACAAGGCTTAAATGTTTTTCCATAAAATGTATATGTAAAGTCAGAATCTAAACATTACAAACAACAACAATAATCAATTACACATGCAGACAAAAAAGTCATACATTTGTCAATAAAATAAAATAACAGCTAGCCTATTCAAAATCACTTCCGCATCACTTCCGGTTTTCAAAATGGCGGCTGAAATTACTGCCACCTAGAATTTATTGAGCGAGCGAAGCGAGCGACTCTTTTTGACTCTTTTGACACGGACCTCTGATTTTGTTTTTGTTTTTGTCTGTTAAGGCCAATGCATATCACGTGACTTTATTTATCTACATCCGATCAAAAGAAATAGTTACCTATGAGTACATACCTTACATCGTTCATGCTGAGTAATCCAAGGTGATTTATGAAGTAAATTCACTGCATACTGGAGCTTATCAATATTTTCAGTCAATAATATTTATTTTTGCAGTGGTTTAAAAATAAAATAAATGAAAATCGTGTGTATCCGTACGCGTTTGAAAGCTGTCAAAACCCAGTGCTGTTATTTTAAGATTACATTCATAATAGTGGATATAATTAATATCTCAACATTTCGTTGGAAAGATGAAGAAAGAGCGCATGTTTTGTTGGCAAAATTGTGTCAGGTTTGTGATGCATATGTGCCCTTTTATTAGATTAAAGTTTGCTGTTCTTGGCAACTCATAGGATTTCCTTAAACTTCAGGTCTTGATTTGAGAATATTTAGGTGCAAGGAAGTAAAATCATCTAATAAATTATTTTCGCAGTTCTTTTCTGCGTAGATATGTTCCAACAGATGTGTCCTAACTTATCTGATGAGTGAGAAGTATTTGCTAAACTGAACCCTTCCAAATGAAAATGTGTAGCTTTTTGGTTGAAAAGTCACGTGATATGCAGCCACCTTAACTGGAGCAATAGAAGTTGCTTTGTTTCACCAATCGGCCTGAAATTTTGCACACATTTTGTAGAGACAACCTTCTCTGTTTGCAGACCCCGATTTTTTTGGAAATCCATTCACTGGTTAAAATTTAAATAAATATCTGATGATAGGCTGAAAAATGAAAATGGTATTCGATAAATCTCATCAAACTCATATTTTGCATGGTTATTAAGACCAACAGTGTCTCTTATTTTAAAAATTTTCATCCCAATCAGTTAAGAACATATGAACTTATTGAAATTTTTAATAGCTGTCAGAAATGAAGTATCGAAATGACAGTTTTCCAGTGCCAATTGAATTGAATCTAATTTGCTATATAGGTACCAGGGTGCTTAGATGCTATTTTCAAGTTTCATTGAAAAGCATATACTTTTATGTTGATTGAGTGGATCATAGTATTTCAATTCATTTTCAATATTAATGTATACATGTTTTCTGTGCGTTGTGTACGCATTTCCGGTTCGAGAATTTGCACGTACCCGCGCTCGCTCATCAACGCGCTACACTGAGCGTTTTCCTAGTTTCTATAAATGTAATACCGCTCCACTTTATTTTTCTCATACGATAGGTTATTTATTCTGTGTCTGTTTCGATTAATTAGTACCAATATTATGTTTTAGATTTGTATCTTTCGATCGTGTATTTTATTTGTTATTTTATGTTAATGATATTATTTACCAATTTATATTTTTGTGTACTAGGAAAACGCTCAGTTTAACGCGTTGATGAGCGAGCACTGGTATAGCCAATCAACATAAGAGTATAATGCTTTTCATCGAAACTTGAAAATAGCATCTAAGCACCCTGGTATATAAAGCAAATCACTAATCAGATTCAATTCAATTGGCACTGGACAAGGGCGTATTCAGGGGGGGGGGGGCCGAGGAAGCCATGGCCCCCCCCGAAATCAGGATTTCATCTAAGAAAATAAGCACATTTAATTTATTATTTAAAAAAAAATTAAAAATGGAGAGATCATGTCAAAAACGTTCTAAAATGGTTAGAATTGAGTTAAAATTCCAAAAAATTTCCGGGGATGTGCGCCCCGGGCTTGCATATTCTAATGCTTTTAATAAATGTACCTCAAAGTAGACAAATTTTTGGATACTCTGTAATTTAGAATTCCCCAAACTAGCTATACTTATGCGATTCAAAATTGCACCTTAATGAATGACCTTGGTCCAAAATGTTCTCGGGGGCTGCGCCCCCGAACCCCTTGTTTTACACTGTGCATTTTCAAAATATTACTAAGGTCCGGCCCCCCCCCGAAATGTAATCCTGGATACGCCCTTGGCACTGTAAAACAATCATTTCCATACTTCATATCTTACAGTTATTAAAACTGTCAATAAGTGCATATATTCTTGACTGATTTGGCCGAAAATTTGTAAAATAAGAGATATTGTAACGACCATGCAAAATCTAGTGGAGCGGTCGCTCCACCCAGCCAAGTCGTACTATACACTCACAGTCACTCAACATACCGTAAATGCCTAATAAACTGAGGAGCAGACCAAACACTTTTACTGTAAGCAACAACATGGCATTTTCGGCCTACTGGATCTTAAAATTGGAAAATCTCACATTGTTGTGAAATGTCTTAATTTCGAGCTATGGCCCCCACCCCACCCCATATACCAAATTTGGGAACAACAGGTTTTGCCATTTGCGAGCTAGAGGGCCATGAAAACAGTGAAATTATACCCCTTCTTAAAGCTATCTGATGATGATGATGATGATGATGATGATGATTCAGATATCAGGAAACATTGTTGACAGGGCCACAGCCTAAACGGCTGAACCGATCGACCTGAAACTTTTACCACATATGCACTTTTGGCGTCTGATGATACCTTGCCTCTTGTGATTTTTTGTGCCGCCATTTTTAAACCGGAAGTGACGTCATAACTCAAAAACGTCTGGACCGATTAGAACGAAATTAGCGCCATTCGATTTAGATGGTCATCTATATGAAGTATCAATAAAAAAATATTATTTTCTTTTTTTCTAAACCGGAAGTGACGTCATAAATACGCAATATTTAACTTATTTCAACAAATTATACTTAAAATACATACATAATTAACTTACATTGTAACATAGACAATACAATTTATATATTCAAGGTAGCAGTGTTCTCGGCCGCCATTCCTGAAACCGGAAGTGACGTCATATATCTAAAACGCCTGTACCGATTGCAACTAAACTAGCTCCTGCGTATTCATTCTGCTATTTATTTGAAAAATCAATTGTGAAAAATGAATAAATAAATTAATGGTACCGGAAATGGCGGCAGGAACCACTAAATGAAACCGGAAGTGACGTCATATATTACAAACGGCATGACCGATTTTACGGAAATATAGGGATTAGGAATTCAGATGGTCGTTCATGAAGGTATCAACTAGATAAAACTAGGAAAACGCTCTGAGTAACGCGTTGATGAGCGAGCACGGATACGCGGAACACCTCGAACCGAAATTATGTCTATCGAAAATATCATTAAAAGCCAATAAATCTTGAATTTCGTCAGACTTGAATAAAAATCTCTAAATATTCCTAAAATGTTAGTATCAACCCTTATGATTGAACTGTTCCTTGTTAATATTCAAAAATCACAGGATCTCTTTAAAAAAATATACCTGGGACCACTCAAATCATATGATATTAGTGTGTACACAATATCAGATCAATCTGTTGAACGGTCATTATTAGTTTCATTTCGTTTGAAACTTTCTGCTCTAACTACCTTGCCTTGAACTGAAGATTCGAAGTCGCCGTGAATTTGACAGCCAACACGCAAAATGTCACTAAAATTACAAAACCTTTTGAAAATAACTACAGATTTGACTGAAAATTGGCAAAAATACCTTAAATGTTGGTACCAATGACCATGCAAAGTTTTTAGTTGATCGGTCAATCGGTTCTAGTTTAAATTTCAAAAATCACAGGAAAAATGGTTTCAAATTTGAACCAATGGGTGGATTTGGCTGAAATTTATTATGATTGGGTACAATGTTGGTTGCAATGTCTTTGCTAAATTTCAAATTGATCAAACCAACCAATCGAAAGATAATTTTTTTAAAATTTGCACCAATCAGGGGATTTCAAAAAAATTAGGGTCTGCAACAATCAGAAATGTTACGTACTTGTGTGCAAAATTTCAGCTCGATCGAAGAAAAACTCTGACCTGTATATCGTCAGTAACAGAAAAAAAAAAAAACAAACAAAAAAAAAAACAGAGGTCCGTGCCAAAAGAGCCAAAAGGAGACGCTCGCTTCGCTCGCTCAACTAGATTGTTTTCTTATTACCTATACCGGAATTCGGCCGCTATTTCAAAACCGGAAGTGACGTCATGTATCGAAAACGGCTGGATCGATTATAACGAAACTTAAGCTATTCTTCTTGGATAATCATTTTCATCTTATACCAAACGCAACTTTTCATAGTAACCAAATCGGTTGAGGCGTATTTTTTTAAAGAAATTAGTCCCTGCTCGGACATGTGCTACAAGCTGTATGAATAAACTAACAAAAGAAGTGATAACCCAGAAAAAACACTCCGTGTAAAAAAGGCAGCCAAGTCTCTTTACTTTAAAAAAATTCAACACCGAAAAGGAGTGATATCAAAAAAGGAGCCAAGTCAATGACATTTCCAAATATTTAATCGTATTTTTGAAATAAAAGAATAAACACCGAGAAATACTTTACAAAAGGACTTGGCGCATCGTTTTTTTAAAGACATTTTTCTATTCATAAGCATAAGTCATTTATATACAACAGTCATTAAGAATGTTTAGAATTATAGGGAAACATCCTTCAATTACATATTATACATACCTACTGTAAAATATTTTCTATTTGAATATATACGCGATGAAACTTGTTGTCTATGTTTTCTATAAATACACAATAGTTATCTTCGTAATATTGTTTCGTGGTCAACATAATTAAGTCTCATGCGTTATACCTTCTCATCATGAAATACATTTCAATTAATCCACATTTTATAACAATACATTTCACAAAGTACACAGTCACATTGTATTTCTATTAAAAAAAATATATTTTACTTTTAAAATATATAATAGTGTTCCATAGATAGTTAGTAATTATTTGACAACGTTTCATGAATTCCTTCAGTTAAGATCAAATTATGAAAAGATACCCTTCTAATATCACCATATTAACAGTACTGCAAGAATATGTATGAGCCCACTTCCAATTGTTATTTAATTCTTCCATCCTTATATTACTTATCTATTACAGCATGAAATCTTTCTTCTCGCCATTGACAAAACTATAAAATAGCCATTACTAAAAGTAGCTTGATTCATAGATTCTAAATCTAATAGAAAGAGGAAAATGTACCTACTTGTAAATTTCTTTCCACTTTTAGGATAGAATTATGTCTTTAAAAAAAC
Source organism: Leuctra nigra (assembly GCA_934045905.1). Lineage (NCBI taxonomy): Eukaryota > Metazoa > Arthropoda > Insecta > Plecoptera > Leuctridae > Leuctra > Leuctra nigra. The sequence continues at coordinate 27,665,919 of OW203769.1, read as the reverse complement.
GATGCGCCAAGTCCTTTTGTAAAGTATTTCTCGGTGTTTATTCTTTTATTTCAAAAATACGATTAAATATTTGGAAATGTCATTGACTTGGCTCCTTTTTTGATATCACTCCTTTTCGGTGTTGAATTTTTTTAAAGTAAAGAGACTTGGCTGCCTTTTTTACACGGAGTGTTTTTTTCTGGGTATGAGTTTAAGCAGATTTATAGAAGACTATTTGATAGGTCAAACGGTGGTGTATAGCTACAGGCCATTTTAAATAAAGCATACAAATGTCAATAAAATGTCTATTACTCTTGAAGTTCATTAAAGATTAGTCAAAATACACTTAATGCTGGTGCCAATGACAATGCAAAATTTGGTGATGATCGGTCAACCGATTGCCGTTTTATTGGCGCACAGAGTTGACGTTTCTTTCATATTGCCAAGCCAAGTAAGCTACTAACTACCAATCAAGTTTGCGATGAAATTAATGGATCGATTTTGCGGGAAATCAATAGCCTTCTGCTACGGATAGTAAAGCATCTTTTGTAAAAAAAAAATTGCTAGATCCGTTACTTCGTTTAAAAGTTAATGCGAAAAACACAAATAAACACACAAACAAACAAACAAACAAAAAAACAGAGATTTGTGCCACAGTAGTGCAGGTTTCAAGTGTAGAAAAAAGACTTTCCGCTCGATTGGAGTGCCGAAATTGATTTTTTCATAATTATCGATTGTTTACATCATTCTTAAAATTACCTGACGTGCCTTAAATTTTTTGGTGGCCATCTTGGAAAATATGGCGGAAAACGTTAATTTTAAAAATTATTTAATTGTTGGTAGAGGAAAAGTTGAAAAATTATGAAATAATCAGTAAAACAAACTCAAATATGGGGACTTGAAAAAAAAATACGCCGTGAACGAATTTTATTTTTTCATTGTTGGAATTGACCAATCACGTTTCTGTGTTTCTTTGCTCTCAATTTATTATGAAACGCGTGGACTTAGACTCAAATATGTGGAATTAAAATTTGTAGACAATTTCATTTTGAACAATATGCGTTTAATTTTTTATTTTTTTTTATGATAAAACATTTAAAATTTAAAAAAAAAATTGTTTACGGCGTCAAGTCACTATATTTGAGTTAGTTTTAGTGAATTCAATCTTTCCTCTACCAACAATTAAATAATTTGTAAAATTTACGTGTTTCGCTCGTTTTCCGCCATATTTTCCAAGATGGCTACCAAAAAAATTGAAGGCACGTCAGGTAATATTAAGAATGATGTAAACAATCGATAATTATGAAAAAATCAATTTCGGCACTCCAATCGAGCGGAATTACATTTCTCCCCTACTATAGGTTTTAAGTGGAGACGCTCGCTCCGCTCGCTTAATTATACCACGGACAAGCACCTTTTAGGTATTTCGTGGTCTATAGTGACGGCATTACAGTGTATTATTTATGTTAGATTAGACTAGGAAAACGCTCTGAGTAACGCGTTGATGAGCGAGCACAGATACGCGCAACACCTCGAACCGAAATTATGTTTATCGAAAATGGCTTTAAAAGCCAATAATTCTTGAATTTCGTCACAGACTTGTATGAAAATCTCTAACAATTCCTAAAATATTGGTCCCAATAACCACGCAAAGTTTTAAGTTGATCGATTGAACCTTTATGATTGAACGATTCCTGGTTAATTTCCAAAAATCACAGGATATCGTTCAAAATTTTTTTAAACGGTCATATCAGTTTCATAATACGTTTGAAAGTTTTTGCTCTAACAACCTTGAAGTGAAGATTCGAAGATTCCGTGAAATATGAAATTCGAGAAATATGATAGCCAACACGCAAAATATCCGTAAACTGTCGATAACTTTTGAATTTAAACACAGTATATAGTCTGAAAATTGTCAAAAATACAGATAATGTTGGACCCGATGACCATGCAAAATTTTAAGTTGATCGGTCAAACGGTTCTGGTTTAAATTTCAAAAAGCACATGATTTTTTTTAAATTTTAACCAATGGGAGGATTTGGCTGAAAATTTGTAAAATAAGAGACAATGTTGGTGTTAATGACCATGCAAAACATAAGGTCGATCACATTTGTCGAAGTTCATTTTCATTTTTCAGCCTATCAGGAGATGTTTATTTAAATTTCAACCAATTAATGGATTTCAAAAAAATTAGGGTCTGCAAACAGAGAAGGTTGGTTTTACATGTGTGCAAAATTTCAGATCGATCGGTGAAACGGTGCGACCTGTGTATCGGCTATTAGCAGCCAAAAAAAAAAAAAAAAAAAAACAGAGGTCCGTGCCAAAAGAGCCAAAAGGAGACGCTCGCTTCGCTCGCTCAATTAGATTATTATGGTTTAACGGCGCGTCAACGACGAGGTTATGTTGCTATTATTTATGTGTAATTCTAAATAATGAAAAAATATGACATACCGGCAGGGACCAGGGGAAGGTCAAGCAGCCGGCGTCGCTTCAACGCCGGCGTTTCCTCTCCATCCCCTAGTGCTCGCTTATTCGTACATTCCTGTGGAAACATATTCATTCAATCATTGAATCAGGCCATTGTTATCATAAAGTTTAAACTTACGTTTATATATTATTTATATATTGTTTAGTATTTGTTTATACTAATTTCTGCCAAATTGTATACATTTATTTCAATCTTCAATTGACACTAGATTTAGTTAGAGTCAAGTCTTAAATCTGTTTATCCAACACAGTGGTACTCAACCTTTTGACTTGCGGGCCAATAATACTAATTTGCTTTTGTTGGCGGGCCAAACTATTTAAAAAAAAGTACAATAATGCTCACACGATCAGGTAGGTTCATTCCAGGCGCGTAGGACCTACTCTTATCATGGGGTGATTGCGACACCCTGGGGGGGGGGGGGGGGGCAAAGCCCCTCAGTGTATAGCCCCGCAGGGCTTTTTTTTAGAATTTGACAATTTAAAAGTGATTCTGCTCTAAAATGCACGAACTGAAGCTAACTACTCTCTAATTATCTATAATAATATTCTATAGAAGATAATAAACAGCAATGTCGGGAAAAGTAAACTAAGGGCGAAGGAAATAAGGGGGCTCGATGATTTCGATGAAAACATTGACCTCAATACAAGTCAATACTAAAATATGAGAAGTGATTGCCTCGAATTTGCAAACTTGTAAAGTTTTGTGGATATAAAATGTTGAAATAATTTTAGTATTGTTTATCATGAAAATATAATTAATTTTGACAGTCAATGTTTTATCTTCGAGCAATATATTTGTATAAGTAGTTATTATGGTAATATCAGAAAAGAAGTTACTAACATAATATTGATTAATGTCTTTTTAAAAAGTTCAGCTTGGTTACATTTTCTTCACGAAATTTTCTTCCTATAGGTGCTGCAAGCGCGAGCGATTGTGCTGCTTTTTGTAGACACTTTTTGCGATACGATTGGAGACGAAATGGGTAGACCAAATTACTTGAAATTTTAATCGTGATTAGATAAAAGACAAACTTAGGGTTATCACTTGGTACATTTTTAATTTTTTGTACGATAATTAGTAATTAATATTTAGTAGATTTTTGGTGAAAAATTAGCTATTTTCTTGTCTCCCTGGGTGTCGTATAAAATTAAATTTCAAAAATGTGCCAAGTGATAACCCCAAGTTTGTCATTCATCTAATCATGATTAAAATTTGAGATCAATTGGTTAACGGGTTTGGTCTCCAATCGTATCGCAAATTTCATAGTTTTGCGTGATTTTGTTGAATAACCGGCGCCTAATTAACGATGCAATAAGCAAACATGAAAAAGTGCTACTTATACAATCAGACTGATCATGTGAACATCCTGTAAAAGTTACACTCACTTATGAAACCATTTTTCTCTCTCAATTTTCTAAAACGGTCGAGCGCTTATCGTATTCTATCTTAATTTTAGATTTGGCAAAATTATCATGGGAACATAGTTTAAAGTGAGGGGAAAATATTAATCTGCCCCTTTTATACCCCGTCCAATGTTAAAGTATAGGACATAAGTGAAACTTCAACTGTGAATATCTCAGAATTTAGTTCAGGTACCCCCATCTTATGTTTTTTTGTGTTTTGTTTTTTTGTTTTTTGTCTGGGGCTTAACGTCGCACTGTTCTGCAGTGAGGCTAATGGCGACGGAATTGTTCGTTATTATTGAGTGAGGATTATACAAAAACGAACTCATATTGAAGGCTTCAAAACTAAGTAGACAAGCGCGAGAAATCATAGAGCCACCCTTATAATATAAGAAAATATTCATTTACCAACAGAACTATTACAGACTGGAATAAGCTGGAATTATGGAGTCTGGAGGAATGGCAGAAACAACAAGAGCGTTAAAAGCTGCACTTCAGCTTAATTAGTTTTTCTTGCATCTTGTATTTTATCTTATTGTTCTTATTTATAATTTATTCTTATTTAAACATAGACATATTTGCCACCGTAATTGTAATAATTACTATGCAAATAAATACACTTGAATACTTGAATTCGCAGTCAATAATAATGTAAAAGGTAATTATTAAAATGCACAAAAGCAAATGACTTTGAGAATAATTTTTTTGGATACTTCGACACCAAACTCTCTTCTTTTCATTCACTATTAGTTACTTGACATTGCATGACATACCGCCGGAGCTTTGGGACGCGCGATCTTGGTTGGAGGTTCATCGTCCTCCTTGCCCAAGACCGCTGACGCGTCGGTGTCCCAATCCGCGTCCGTGTCTGATTCCATTCCGTGTCCTCCTGCCTATCCTATTATACTTGGCATTGCATTTGCATAACATACCGCCGGAGCTTTGGGACGCGCGATCTTGGTTGGAGGTTCATCGTCCTCCTTGCCCAAGACCGCTGACGCGTCGGTGTCCCAATCCGCGTCCGTGTCCGATTCCATTCCGTGTCCTCCTGCCTATCCTATTATACTTGGCATTGCATTTGCATGACATACCGCCGGAGCTTTGGGACGCGCGATCTTGGTTGGAGGTTCATCGTCCTCCTTGCCCAAGACCGCTGACGCGTCGGTGTCCCAATCCGCGTCCGTGTCCGATTCCATTCCGTGTCCTCCTGCCTATCCTATTATACTTGGCATTGCATTTGCATGACATACCGCCGGAGCTTTGGGACGCGCGATCTTGGTTGGAGGTTCATCGTCCTCCTTGCCCAAGACCGCTGACGCGTCGGTGTCCCAATCCGCGTCCGTGTCCGATTCCATTCCGTGTCCTCCTGCCTATCCTATTATACTTGGCATTGCATTTGCATGACATACCGCCGGAGCTTTGGGACGCGCGATCTTGGTTGGAGGTTCATCGTCCTCCTTGCCCAAGACCGCTGACGCGTCGGTGTCCCAATCCGCGTCCGTGTCCGATTCCATTCCGTGTCCTCCTGCCTATCCTATTATACTTGGCATTGCATTTGCATGACATACCGCCGGAGCTTTGGGACGCGCGATCTTGGTTGGAGGTTCATCGTCCTCCTTGCTCAAGACAGCTGACGCGTCGGTGTCCCAATCCGCGTCCGTGTCCGATTCCATTCCGTGTCCTCCTGCCTATCCTATTATACTTGGCATTGCATTTGCATGACATACCGCCGGAGCTTTGGGACGCGCGATCTTGGTTGGAGGTTCATCGTCCTCCTTGCCCAAGACCGCTGACGCGTCGGTGTCCCAATCCCCGTCCGTGTCCGATTCCATTCCGTGTCCTCCTGCCTATCCTATTATACTTGGCATTGCATTTGCATGACATACCGCCGGAGCGTCGCGACGCCCGCGCTTCCCCGGAGGTTCTTCCGTCTCCGGGTCTTCGGCGTCGTCGTCGTCCCGGCGCCTCTTCCCTCCGACCTGTGGAAACATATTGAGAAACATTGCATTCTGCCACTGAAACATTGTTTCATTTATAGAAATCAAGCTATTGTTATCATCGAGTTTAGACATTCATTTATAGGTAACCAGCTGTTTGTACCCGGCGTTGCCCGGGAATAAACACTCCATGGGCGTTTGTATTGAGTAGGTAATTATGCAAAGTTAACGTGTCTATTTTTTATGTCAGTTACCCTGAATTAGGCGTTGTTTGGGGGTTAGGGTAAGTACGCCCACATAAAGTGTGTTGGTTCCCATCATGGTGTTGGTCCCATTGAATCTCCCTTCCAAAATGGTCCTGCTTGTTCGCTTAGAAAACGCGTATATTATTTTTTTCAAATTAGGGGTAGTTTTTGAAGGAGGGAGTTAGTACTACCTTATAATATGGGCTGATTCCCATAGAATGTCTGACAAAAGTTGCCGACATTCGGAAATGCAAAAACCCCTATGCTAACAAGGGCAGCATAGATTCTGCAATAGTAAGAATGCGAGGTTTTGTTTTGCCCCCGCTCTCTGGTCTCGGCGTTATCAGCAGGTTCGTGCTTGCAGCGTGAATGGCTGAGCGTTATCGCCCCAGGCAGATAAGAAACAGTTTTATATAATTTTCACTTCGCAGTTTCTTGAATAAATACAACTTTGGTTAGACTAAGAATTTTTATTTTATTATCGTACCTTCCTGACACATTGTATATTAGACAAGAACAATACCTACATTTATAAAAGTTTAATCATTTCTCTAAAATACAATTTTTTTGGCACTTTGGACAGCCCTTGAGCCCAAAATGCCGACCGATTTTTTGAGGATATCGATATTATGAAAGAGGGGAAAATTTTCTATAAGACTGCCAAAGGAAAAATTAGTATCACATTTTGCACTATATATACTGGCAATTTTATTCAATCTCATAGACGAAATGTAAATTTTGAAAACAAATGTCACTGTCTCCAGGAAGTACTATGGTCGGTGACAGGCAAAGATAAACCCGCGCTAGCATGGGCTGGCCTATACCTGTTAATGCTAACAGGGTTAAAAGTGTCCAAGATGGCCGCCGTAGTAGGTTCTTTGTATGTAGTGATCCCAGATTAATTACCAGAAAAGCCAGTTTGATGTAAGTTTAGGCCTTATCGTGTGTTTTATTTTGTTAACAATTATAACGTCGAGTGCTATATTAAATAATTTCGTCCGTCTAGTGCCTAGTGTGTGAGAAATGGCTGCTAAATATGTACCGCATGGTTGGGCCCCTCTCAACAAAGGCCTGCAGCATATTCTCCAAATCAACTCATCTGATCAACAAGGAGCAATAAATGCACTGCTTGTACAAGAGGTAAATGATTTGAGACATTTATTAAACCAACTATGTTCATCAAAGCACTATCAAATAAAAGAAAAATGCAGTATAAGAAATACAGAACACGTGATCCAAAACAAGCTCAATTACCAAAATCAACACCAGGTGGCACCACAACACAACTCCATGTGCATTTCGCGTGAAGTCCCACAGATAGCAGCACCACTCTTTCAAAAACAACACCTGGCGGCACAACACGATAACGCAAGCAACTTTTCAAGTAAATTACCACAGATTGCAGCAAACACAGGGGCCAGTGCTGCACCACAAGCAACTCCCACTCCACTCCCTACGCCCACTCCAAGACATCGTACTCAAATATTAGCAGACAGCCATGGACGAGGGCTCGCCAACATCCTCCAACACCTGTGTGATGACCAGAACCTCAACACCTCAGTTGAATGTCATTTCAAACCAAGTGCGCCAATCGAAGCAGTAATGACGTCTCTAGACAGTAGCCTGAGCCAGGATGATACACTAATAATAATGGCGGGAACTAATAACATTCCTAAGAAAACACCTGACCATATACGAATAGCTCTAAACAAAATCTTGACATCAGAATTACAATCAAAAATAATAGTTGTTAACATTCCCAACCGCCAAGATCCCGAAGGCCAGGATCTCCAAAAACTAATAGCTACCACAAATAGCAGAATAGCCTCACTTATAGAAGAACATAACAAAAACCAAAAGGGAAAACAAGAAGCCATAGTTATAAATGCAGGATCCATGGGTAGGGAAGATTTCACAAGGCATGGCCTACACCTCAGCAAAAGAGGCAAGAATAAACTATGCTACAAAATTCTCAAAGTAATAAAAAATAAAGAAGCAATCCAGAGTGCACAGAGCTCACTTCACATCGAGACCACGAAGAGCTTACCCGCCATCCAGAGTGCACAGAGCTCACTTCACATCGAGACCGCGAAGAGCTCACCCGCCATCCAGAGTGCGCAGAGCTCACTTCACATCGAGACAGCGAAGAGCTCACCCGCCATCCAGAGTGCACAGAGCTCACTTCACACTGAGACCGCGAAGAGCTCACCCGCCATCCAGAGTGCACAGAGCTCACTTCACATCGAGACCGCGAAGAGCTCACCCGCCATCCAGAGTGCGCAGAGCTCACTTCACATCGAGACCGCGAAGAGCTCACCCGCCATCCAGAGTGCGCAGAGCTCACTTCACACTGAGACCGCGAAGAGCTCACCCGCCATCCAGAGTGCACAGAGCTCACTTCACATCGAGACCGCGAAGAGCTCACCCGCCATCCAGAGTGCACAGAGCTCACTTCACATCGAGACCGCGAAGAGCTCACCCGCCATCCAGAGTGCGCAGAGCTCACTTCACATCGAGACAGCGAAGAGCTCACCCGCCATCCAGAGTGCACAGAGCTCACTTCACACTGAGACCGCGAAGAGCTCACCCGCCATCCAGAGTACACAGAGCTCATTTAACACCGAGACCGCGAAGAGCGCAAGAAACGCACTAAGCTCTAATGGATTTTTAAAAAGAAGTTCGGGGTTACAGAAGGTAATTGGACTACCATCACCACCCACAGGAAAGATGACATCATCAACAAAGAAAATATCGGTGACAAAGATGGGAGCATCGCCACCACTGTCTCTGCCTGTGAAGGAAAAGAAAAATGGGTCACCACAACCGACTGGAGCGGCAAACGAGTCATTGCAAACAACACGAGTAGCGACGAAGGAAACAGGAGCGATTAAAAAGACCATATGTCCAACAACCCGCCCTCAGCGCATATCCAAACCCAAAATATTGAAATCGTACTGACATGAGGAAAATGTAGATCGCATCAACAAAAAATCAAATATCAAAAGATCAATCCTTTCAATTTCTAAACAAGTCCATATAAATATAATGCATCAAAATATCCAAGCAATAAAAACCTCTAAAACGGGACTAGAGACTTTTCTAGATAAAAAAGACGACCAAGGCAATCAAATAGATATAATATGTTTAACAGAACACTGGTTGAACAGCGATAATTTAGAGTCAACAAACATTTGTAACTATAACCTTAAAAGTAATTTCAGTAGAGTAACACATAAACATGGGGGGTCAGCTATATTTGTAAATAATAAATTAACACAAGACGTAAAAGCTAGAAATGATATAAATAATCTAAGTAAAGAAATAGACATTGAACTAGCAGCTATAGAATTAAACTATGCGAACAACACACGGAACTTAGTAGTGATCTCCACTTATAGATCGCCATTAGGAGATTTAAATCATTTTATGGCCACTTTGGAACACATTCTAGAAAAAATTACTTCAGAAAATAAAGATGTTGTCCTAACTGGCGACTTTAATATAAATACTTCTACAAAATCAAGGGAGAGTGAAAATCTAATAAACTTAATTGCTGCATATAATTTAAAATTAACAATACAAGGGCCAACTAGGATCGATTCTAGATTCAATACGGCCAAGACAATAGACAACATAGCGACCAATCTACCCAGCTATATGTTCTCTACTGAGGTTACAGAAAACAATCTCTCAGACCACACGGCTCAAATTATTTCAATAAAACTAAAATCAAAATTTAATCCTCCAAGCAAAACAATTAACATTCGAAAATTGAATAAAGAAAATACGGATAATTTTAAAGACATGCTTAAACACACATCCTGGGAGGAAATGTATAAACTCGATGATCCAAATGAAAAATACAACATGTTCTCATCAATCCTTTGTGAAAGTTTTGATCAATGTTATCCAGTAAAAAGTGTGAAAATAAACCATAAATTTATAAAGCAAGAATGGATTTCACCAGGAATTAAAAATTCGGCAAAGAACCTAAAATTTCTTTATCAGCTACAGCTTCACTACAAAACTGAAAAATTAATAACAAAATACAAACTCTATAAAAAAATTTACAAAAAAACTATAAAAGCAGCAAAACGACTGATAATAAACAAAAAAATAAAGGAGAAATCAGGTATTGATAGAACAAAAACCATATGGGAGATAGTGAAAAGGCACACTAATAAGTCAAAGATTCAACAAAACAAAAACATTGTCATAAATCATGAAAACCAAACTATCAAAGATCCCATAAAAATTGCTAATATTCTAAATAAAGACTTCGCTAACATAGCCCAAAACCTTGATGTAAATTCTTCAGAAAATGCGTTTAATAGGCATTTAACTAAAGCAAAGCGACCCGTAAATTCATTTTTCATGGACAGTACATGCGATACAGAAATAATTCAAATTACATCAAAGCTAAAAAACAAAAGGTCAGCTGGAGTAGACAACCTCCCAACTTGTATATTAAAGAAAATTGTTACGAATATCTCTCTACCGCTAGCACATATTTTTAACGACTGTATTGATAAGGGAACCTTTCCAAAAAAACTAAAAATAGGTAAAATCACACCGTTGTTTAAGAAAGGGGATAGAAATAAGTCGGAAAACTATCGACCGATATCAATTCTACCCAGTATATCAAAAATTTTTGAAAAACTAATTCACACTAGAATAATAACATACCTTGAGAGGGAAAAACTTCTTACAGAAAGCCAGAGCGGATTTCGGAAAAATAAATCGACGACTAACACAATAGATAACTTCATTCAAAACACTATAAAGGGATTAGAGGATGGTGAACAAACCATTGGAGTTTTTTGCGACCTGGCAAAGGCCTTTGACAGTATTAACCATAAAATACTATTAAGTAAACTGGAATATTACGGAGTCAGAGGACCTGCCCTAGATCTACTCAAATCATATATGCAAGATAGGGTGCAACAAGTTGAAATTACACATATGAATGAAAAGAGAGAGGAAATAAAACATTTATCAAATCCAGAACCTATAATAAATGGTGTTCCACAAGGTTCAATCCTAGGTCCACTTTTATTTATAATTTACATTAATGACCTCCCCGACACAATTGTAGCTTCAGAAATCTACGCAGATGACACAAATATTACAATTACAGGCAAAACCAAGCTAAATCTTGAAGAAAATGCAAAATGTACTCTGTCAAATGCAACAAAATGGTTTTATGATAATCATCTGCTAATTCAAGAAACAAAAACAAATTATATGCATTTCAAATTAAAAAATGTAATAAATGAAACACCATTAAAAATTGTTATGTCAAATAAAAACGAAACTAGTTATCTAAGGGGAGTTGAGCAAACTAAATTTTTAGGAATCATTATCGATAAAAATCTAAACTGGAAAAGTCACTGCCAAAACTTGTTAAGTAAACTCAACTCGGCATATTTCTCTTTAAAAACCATCGTAAATTTAACAAACACTAAAACGGCGAAATTAGTATATTATGCAAATATCGAATCACATATACGGTATGGGATTCAGTTCTGGGGCAACTCAACTGATGCATCCAAAATATTTATACTTCAAAGAAAAGCAATTCGGGCTCTATTTGGACTCAAATACAAAAATAACACTTACATCAAGCCAGATTGCAAACAACATTTTGTAAAACATAAAATTTTAACGATGCCTTGCTTATACATTCTAGAGTCGATACTTGCAATTAGGTCCCAAGAAGAATTAATACAAAACAACAGTGATATTCATAAATACAACACCCGACAGAAAAATAACTTTCATGTAGATAGGCACAGGTCAACATGTACTCAAAAAAACTCTCTATTTTTCAACACAAAAATGTATAATGCCCTGCCTAAAAATTTAAGAGATATACAAAAATACTCGCTGTTCAAAAAGCAAGTGAAAGAACTGTTAGTAAGTAAGGTATATTATTCGGTAGATGAGTTCCTGCTAGACAAATAAAAATAAACATATGTTTAATAATAACAACAATAATATTATTGTCATTATATTATTATTATTATTAAAATTATTAATTATTAATATTATTGTGTACCTGTCTAATTTCATTTTTTGACATTGAATCTCGTGAATGTGTAATAATAAATAATACTATGTAACTAGATTTAAAATATAACTGTAGCATGTAGATGTTAATTTATTTTATTTTTTTAATTGCAATGCTATTAAATATGTACTAGGTTACTAGATTTAGTTCGATGTAACCTTTCCACATACTCCACTGAATGGTGTCGACCATAGGAGTCCTTTCAAATGTATGTACCTCTTTAAAATGTACTCATTGAATATGGAAATAAAACTGAACTGAACTCATCTTTGCCTGTCACAGACCTTACAGACATTTGCAGTGATCATAGCCCAATAGGTATTTTATAAACTTTCGCATAGAAGATTTCATTGCTGTGGTAATGTTATACCTAAACAGCATAAATCTAATTTCCAATGAAACCATGGACCGATCTTGCTGAATATCTACATTTCAACGACCAGTATAATAATATAAATTTTGTGAAAAAATTGGTTTGATCCGTTACTTCGTTTGGCAAAAAAGAATAAAATACAACGACAAAAAAACAGAGATTCGAGCCATAAGTGTTAAGTGGAGACGCTCGCTACGCTCGCTGAGTCAAATACCTAATAGTTTTCTATCGATATATTCTGATGATCTATTCTAAGTGTAATGTACTGTTGGTAACAAATTTATTTGTGATCTAACAGGCTTAGTAAGCTAAATACATTCTATAAATACAAAAAAAAAATCCGAAGATGGTCATTAGGCAATTTTTGTGTAATTTTTGATGGAATGTCACACAATCCTACAATGTAGGAATGTCCTACAATGAAACCTATGATGAAACAGTGTTGATCTGTGGTAAAATCGTGAAAATTTGACTTTGTTAAAAAATATGATAATAAAAACTTATTTCTAAATAGGTAAAAGCTATTAATTATTCAACCATCCTCCAGCTAGCAATAGCTACAATATTTTTAATATATTTTTGCATTGTTCAAAAGTGATAAGACATTATAATTAACTACGATATAATACGAGTAAACGATGATTTTTACTTCATTTCTATCTATTATTTTAGATTATTTGCATCACATAAATTAATATTTTTAAAGATCTGAACATCTTCAACTAGTAGAAAATAATATGGTATGATCAATATTTACGTTTAGTCCGAATCTTGCAAGTTGATGGCTAATCATCTCAGTGATCCACATTGTTAAGCCTTTTGTTTGACTTAATTAATTGTGTCGTGTTCGATATAACCTACGTCTTCGAGGTGTGTTTTGTACGTGGCAAGAAAATAATCTGTAACGGATCTGTTAAGTCAACTACAGTCTCGCCATCTAGCGCAGGAACGGTCAATTTATTATAGAATAAATCAAGTTGACTCAAATAACAACTCGTCTAGAGCAGTTTTAATAAAATTAAGGTAATTTTTAAAAATGGAAATAATATATTGTATAACATATTGTAATATAATTTGTCAATCTGATTTTTTTTTATATAGCATAAAACATTGAAATAAAAATATTGAAAGTAAAATATTCTTTCAAATTTTTAAGAAAAATAAATATCGTAATAAAAATAAATAAATAAATATCGATTTTGAAAAAAACTCCTTATAAAAACAAACTGGCGGCCCAAAATGTGGTAAACTTTCGTTTATGAGTTATGTAGGAACGTCAAAAATCATTTTTTGAAATAATTAGTTTGGGGTTTTGGGGCTGTGCATAAAGGACGTCACGCTTCAGGGGGGGGGGGGGGCAACAGTATGGGACACAGTGTGACAGGGGGGAGGGGGAGGGGGGATTCTGGAAGCAGTAGGACGTCACGTTTTGATTTAGATATTTTCAAACATTTTAAATTTCATTTGATGTGTCGGGTCCGGAAATTTCGCTAAAATCAATATATTCCGATACATTTTACAGTAAAAAATATTCTGTTAAAGGGGGGGGGGGGGGGGTAGAGACAGATTTGTGACGTCCTTTTAGGGGGGGGGGGTCTCGAAAAGTGTGACACAGCGTGACAGGGGGGAGGGGGGTGGGGTGTCAAAATATCCCATTTTTAGCGTGACGTCCTTTATGCACAGCCCCTTTGGACCCATTTCTACAGTAAAGTGACTGGAGTATCATGCTCAAAAGAATGTCCAGAGTCTACTGGATTCCGTCCATAAGATTATTAGCTCACGGTCTTGTGGTGTTGAGGACTGACATCTGCAAATATCTACTTGCGGACGTAACTTCTGCAGAGCTTGAGACTGTTTGACTCTTGTGGTACGGACCTCTGTTTTTCTCTCTTTCACGATACACAGCACAGGCCACATTTTTTCTTTGATCAAGCTAACATTTTGCTCTGGTCGTTGCAGACCCTAATTTTTTGGAAATCCGTTGATTGGTTCAAATTTGAAATAATTATCTTCCGATTGGCTGGTCCGATCAACTTGAATATTTGACAGGTTTTAAGAGCAACAATGTCTCAACTTTTACAAAGTTTCAGCCAAATCCTTCAATTGGTTTAAGTTTAAATAATATCTTCTGATTGGTCGAATATAAAAATGTTCCGATTAAGTTCAAATTTTGAAAAAACTATCAATACCAACATTATTTAATTTTAAAATATAAAAATGTTCCGATTAAGTTCAAATTTTGAAAAAACTATCAATACCAACATTATTTAATTTTAAATATTTTAAACCCAATCACAATTGATCTTAGAGGATTTCTTAGAGGAGAAACTGTCCAAGTCCAATTTTTTCAAAAACGTGATTTTTATATCTAAAATTAGAGAAAAAATCGCTTTATAAAGCCCCATTTACACGGTGCAATTTCTTGAACAACTTCCGTGCTACAAAAGTTCTGCACATGTGCAGAGTCACTTTTTCATCTCAAAAGTGACATTGCGCACGAGCAGAACCTCTGTGGCACAGAAGTTGTACAAGAAATTGCACCGTGTAAATGGGGCTTTAGAGATACATTTTTCAACTTACCGGTTGTGTTCAGAAATAAGCCAGTTAAGCAGAAAATTGGTCAATTAAACTCAAATAACTAAATTATGCTCAAATTTTATTCAAAACGTACTAGATAATGTTATTAGGAACAAACGAGTAATTTAATAAATGTACAATATTTTTCTATAATGGCTCATCTCCTTGGGTACTTCCAATATGTACCTAATAACATAGCCATTATCTCAGTATGACATTCTTATATGTGAATAACATGCCTAGTTAATGCAAAATTGTAAAATTTATATGTACGCAGATGACACTGTTCTAGTATCTGCTCATACAAATTTCAATACATTGTTGTTGTGGACTCATGATAATGATTTGTTAGTAAATAGTACAAAAACTAAATTCATTCACATTTGTTCACCTTCAATTATTGCAAATAGGTTAGATCCAGTTACATTATTGTGTCATGCTATAATTGTTCACATACTCTAGATTTTGCTTTGTGTACTTGTACTGATCTGATTGAGGAGGTTGATAGGTACTTGTTTATTTTAGGTATAACAAACAATAATTGATCAATTCTTTTCCTGGAGACCTCATATCAATAGCTTAGCTTCCAAATTACGTTCTTGCTCGTTTCAATTGTTTCATTTACAATCTTTTTTACCTGTTAGAATTTTAAAATTAATATATTGGTTCTGTTTTAGTGGAATCTGTAATTTCTTACGATTTACTTGCTTGGGGCACCACATCCAATGTTCACCTTCAAGACATTCGATCTATACAGGATAGAATGATCAAGAATTTGACCACTCTCTTAATGTACGAACATCTCAATTTCCTTCCAATGCCTGATTTGTATAAGTATAAATTAAAATTCACAATCAAATATTTTTATTCCAACGAACTTAAAATTATCTATAATCATCCCAGGGCCACTAGATCAATGGTAAATCCCGTTTCTTTAGTAGATAGAGAAGAACAGGAAAGAAGGAGGAAATCAGAGTGTTTCTATCAGGCATTGAGGAAGTTGCTGTGGCATGTGTAAAATGATAATGTATACAATGTAATTCCTTCCAATTCTAACATACGGGGCAGTGACGTGGTCAGCGGGAGGACAGGAAATGGATCAGCTTCAGGCAGCGGAGATGAGGTTCTTGATGAGTGTGAAGGGAGTCACAAGAATGGACAAGATCCGAAGTAAGAAGATAAGAAGTGAGCTGAGGGTAGAGAGATTGGGGTTTAAACTGGGCAGAGAGAGGCTTCGGTGGTTTGGCCACATGAAGAGGATGGGAACAGGGCGAGTGCCACGGCGGGTGTTTGAGTCGGCTACTTCGGGACCACGTAGAGTAGGAAGACCAAGAGAGAGGTGGATTGGAGTTATTAAGGAGGATCTGTTGGAGAGAGGGGAAGTTGGAGTGAGTTGGAGGCAATTTGTGGAACAATTGGAAGTGGAGGAAGAAGAAGAAGACGAGGAGGAGACGCTAGGCGTGGCCAGCCGGTCTCCAGTAGTCCTGCGGCCCTAGTGTTGGTGGGAACACCCACCCCCTGACCCATTGAATTGGAACCAGCGGATAGATTATTATTATTATGAAATAATATGAAACGCTCATGTTTCTGGAATTTTACTTGGGAATGATAAAGGAAATAATACAGGCTTCGTAGAAAAATATTAAATAGTACCTAATGTTTATTTCATTTTCAGATGGCCTGACATTGTAAAATTACAAATTCTTACAACATTTTTTTTCATTTCTTGACAGAAATGTCAGAATAAAATTATTACTCCTATCAATTAAGTAAGAACTACTTTTAAAACACTGTTGGCACCTGAGCAGCAAGCTATAATACACTGTTAATATATTTTTACAATATAAGTACTAGTCATTTTAATTAGAAGAAAAGATAAGAAAACATTAAATATGGGTTATAATCGAAATCTTTGCCAACATTATGGACCATGTTAGAAAATACTTAAATTTAATAGTTTTCTTCAATAAAACTTTACATTTCATAAAGTTCCAGAAGAACAATGATTAGTAATTTAATTTTGTTAGTTCTTTAAAATAATTAATAAACAAAATATCTTAATTAAATAACAATTAACTAAAATTAAGGTGAGACGCCCTCCAACACATTAAAAGTATGGATAAAACGATTAGTAAATACATAACGTTCATTCACTCAAAGATAAAGTTGGAACTAAGAGCTTTAGTGTTTGCTTACAGGTATGTCAACTTCTGATATGAGATGGGCGACAAACCACATTAGGCATATTTAATTTATCTTGGACATTGAAACTGAGGGAATACCTCATTTGAAAGACTAGAAATTGAAGATATAGAAAAAATGCAAATACAAATAAATTCAATTTGTACTGAAGGAATTTTCAGCAAAAACGTTGAGAAGTAGCAAACAAACAACAGGGTTTCACTAGCACAAATGGCATCACAAATGCAAATGGCTGACTATCAGTAGATTGGGGTGATATATTTTGTTCACTGAATTCGAACGTTACAAGTAGAATTGCAGGTGTCCATTTCAATGATTCTTCAGGTGCATAATAATATTATAGACAATTTCAAGGATTCAAGAATTATTCATACTTTTAAGGCTTTTATCAAAACAAATCTATTTTCCTCAAAATATTTATACCGTGTTCCAAGAAAGTTTACATTTTTTCTACAAAATATACTAAAGTTTCAAGAGCAGAATTAAAAAGTTGAAGTTCAAAATTAAGGAAAATTCAGAACTCTTAGCCATTCCCAGACATCTGTATGTTACGACTGTAATTGATAGAGCTTTGATAGAGCTTTGCTACAAAATCGAGAAAATTTACTTTCTTGCCTTTTACTTCCAAGAAATTCCTCTTGGAAAGTGTGGTTCAATGTAAGCTTGACTTTTAGTTCCGAATGAATCTTAAGAGTGACCGCTGCCTAAACGAGTCCGAAGTCCGTGTGAACGGTGACGTCGCAGTTGTTCTGCTTCTCTGCGGCGGCCATGTTGACCTCGACGAGCGTGTCGATGCTGTTGATGCTGATGCCCTGCAGGATCTTCTGCGCCGCGATGGACTTGAAGTTCACCGACAGGTCGCTGAGGCTCGGGAACGTGCACAGCTCCTTGTCCTTGATCTCGTTCAGCGTCTTCGTGCTCGAGGAGTTCTGCGACGACAGTTTGTTCTCGGTCTCGCTGGGCACGAACAGGTTGTTGAACGATCCGGTGGAGTCGAACGTCTTGTCGGGGCTCGTCACGTTGGCTTTCGAGCCGAACGGGTTCTCGGACGGGAATACGTTCTTGAAGCTCAGTCCGTCTTTCCCCATCAGCGACAGAGCCGAGTTCGAGAGCTTCCTCGTGTTGTTCATCGTCTTTACGCTAGAAGTCTGTGTGGAGGGCGATTGCAAGTTTGGGTGATTTTGATGATTGCTGTTTTGAGGTGTTTTCGTTTCCTCGCTAATTCTAGATTGATTATTTACAAAACTACTCAAGTTACTCTTCCCTTCTTCGGAGTTTGTGATGGTTATGTCGCTGCATGTCAGCGATTCCACCGAGGGAAATCGGCGGATAACTTCCGGCTTTATTTTGTTCTCTTGACCAAAGCCGGACTTCATGACTTCTCGAGGGCTGTACAGAGAGGTGGGTCGCTCCAGCTTGGATCGTTGCCGCCTTGTACTGCCTTCCTTCGTCCCCCTGACAGCGCAATTCTCTTTGTCCAACTTTTCCGGCTCGTTGATAATCAAAATGTCGTCGTATTCCTTCTTCGTCTTGTTGATTCCATTCTCGAACGTGATGAGCGAACGTACCGGTGAGTTCTGCTGCTGGACGTATATCTTAGTGTTTGAGCCGTTGATCGTGGTGGTCGTGGTGGTCGAACCGGAGGTAGACGGCGGCGGCTGATTGGTCGAGAACTGAAGCGTGATGGAGCTCTTGTTCGTCGGCTTGTCCGTGGTCGTGGCTTGAGCTTTAGCCGGCCGCATCGTCGCCGTCTTCATCGGAGAGCCGTTCGGAGTCGCCCGCGCAGACGAGCCAGACGTCGAACTCGCATGGCGCGGAGAGTTCGACACCCGCGAGCTCCGATATTCAGCATTCCCGTTCTGGTACGCATTCCCGTTTAGCTGCGAGTTCCCGTTCACATAGCCGTTACCATTCGTCTGTGCATTGCCATTCTGGTAATTAGTCGGCGAGCCTCCGTTCTGGTAAGTATTTCCGTTGATGGACGAGCTTCCGTTGTGATAGCTCGCTCTGCTGTGCCGCCTGACTGAGGGGGAAGCGTTGCGGTGGCTCGCTAGGTAGGAGGACCGCTCGAAGGGCACCGGCGACGTCTTCTGCGATGTCCGGTCCGATGACAGAGTGGTCGCGCTGCTCTTGCACGGGCTAAAGTTGGAGCCGTGCGGATGGAGGTGCGGGATGAGGGAGTGCGAGGAGCGGGGAAGCGTGGAGCTGCGCGATGAGGGGGAGCGGTGGCGCCGCGGGGAAGGCGCGCTGGTGTGCTGGCGGCGCGGCAGAGTGTTAGCGCGGGACGAGAAGCCGCCGTCGTCGTCGGTCCACGTGGCGAAGCTGACCGCCGAGCGACCCAAGCTCTCGGACATCTGTCAAGTGAATAGGACATTAGTTACAGATGTTTCATGGTCAACTGACATTAATACTAGGAAAACACTCAATGTAAAGCGTTGATGAGGGAGCACCGGTGCGTGCAGATTCTAGTACCGGAATTCCATACTAAATGCACAGAAAACTTCATTAATATGATCCACTCAATCAACATAAAAGTATCTGATTTTCAATGGAACTGAACTGTTCTTTGATAAGAACTTTCCATCTAATGGATGGTTTTAGATCTCGTATGGTTCCGAGATCCTTCAACGACGCCGAGTGACTCACGTTGTTGGCCTCGGCCATGCTGGTCTGCGTGCCGACCGAGTGCAGATGCACCACGCGCTGGTTAAACCACTCGGCCGGCGGGAACTGCGCGCTGAACGTGGCAAGCGGCGGCACGCTTGTCGCTCGCTTGCTGCGTCGGAACAGTCGAGACAGCAGCGACGACTTCTCTGTTGACGGAAAACATTTGGCGTTAATCACTTCTCCAAGCACATTTGCACTTTCTGCAATGAATTTGCCTGCACTGCCCAGGTCAAACTGATCAACCATCAACCAATATTCTGAAATTTTGTCTAATACACTAGGGTTGCTAACCGCCCGGAATTTATCAGGACACTCCGGAATTAGACAATTGTCCGGATATTGTAATCCAGAACGCATAAAAATGGCCCGAATGCACTTTCAAAATTCAAAAATTTTCCCGGGCCTGTGCGGCCCGGACTCCCATGGTGCTGTGGAGCCCTTGCCTCAGCCCCTCATTGATTTCCTGAAGATTGCCTTTTCTAAAGCATACCTAATTGTTTTCCCAAAAATATCATATTTGTGTGATCTTTTTTACTTCAAGAATTTTAGAACTGCAATGTCTGGAATTCAATTTTTATAAAGTTGGCAACCCTGCTATACACTAATGCATCGTCGTCATAAAAATGGTTGGAAATTTGTTTTTTTTTGATGACAATCCACAGGGCGATGAAATTAAAACTCGTTAGATTTCTGAGATTTTGAGAAAAAGGATTCATGATTGTAATTGACTCAAAACTCCAGGAAATCTAGTAACATTATTTGATCATGGATGCATTTTGAGCTGCCCTTGGACATTATTTTAGTCTTTATCATTACTGCATTAGAGATAATAAGTAACTGTTCGTACTTTAGCCTTATCTCACCACCCTATCAGAAATAAATATTAACATAAAATGCTAATGTCTAATTACTATGTAGAAAACTGCTTTTCTGCAAGCGACAAAACACTCTTTTTGTGAAAGGCTTCAACACAGCAAATTATAGGTATGTATTGAATGTACCACAAACACTCTCTCATTGTTGAAATGAAGTCCTATACTGTACATAAACTGGCTCGATATCTTGACGTATAAACGCATTTAAACAGCTTTTAAGTTAGCGAAAGTCCATTTGGAAGTCCTGTAATAACCTGACTGAAGCTTCAAGTTTCCCAGTGGATTTTGTCATCTTGAAAGCTGTTGAAACGAGAGAAGTGAATAGCCCTAGAAATTAAGTCTTTCTTCCCTAGGTTTCTTAAAAATATATTACTTATTCTGGAGTTTAAAGTCGCACTGTTCTGCAACTAGGATAATGGTGACAGATAATTGATTACGATGATGTTTGGAAGATGATGAAGAAATATTGGTAGTTGCTTATTAGAATAGGGAACCTTTCCATCATTTGCCTCGCGTCTGAGGAAAACCACAAAAATATCTTGGTTGCCTTTTTATTCACTTTTGAAAATAAATATATAGTTCTGTACATCACAGGTAGAAGGACGGAAGTCAATTTCAATAATTCTTGGGGGGATCTAAAAATCCTTATCCAATCATACTGTGACATGAATCATTGTGTAAGAGAATACTTCAACTACCTGTATTCGTTGACATCAGTTAAATGGCAATTGATAGGTTGATTAATTCATTCCGAAAGTGTGCACCGCAGAATCGAGGAGATTGACTTCCGGCCTTGTGCCTCTGAGTTACTCACTGGGCGACGCCGTGTTGGTCGTGGTCGAGTCGGTGCTGGGATAGTACTCGGTGGAGCTCGAACTGTCTGACGCCGGCAAGTGCTTGGTCGCGATGTGCCTCATGGAGCCACCGCGGCTCGCGGACGACAGTCGCTTGGCGCTGCCGAAGAAGCGGAGGGAGTGGCGCCGCTCCAGCCGGCCTGTCGGGAAGCTGGAGCTCCGCTTCGGGACGCGCGCGTACAGGATCTTGTCGTTGGCGTTGCCTGGCGGGAACGAACAGCGAGGTTAATGAAACATGCAAGTGGCTGAGTGGTTGTTCTCTATTTGAACAAGCAAAATAATATGCTACAGCCTGAATTATATTATGTATATGACTCATGATCAAGATTCAAGACATTGAAAGAACAGGACAACTAAGTGACAAGTATTAGGTACTATTTAATTAGGATGAAGATGATTGAGATAATTGTAAGAGAACAAAAACGATTATAATGTGCTACATTATTAATTAGTTAAAGTTTGGCTCTCTCATGGATTCATGATGACTTCAGACCGATTTGTCAAACTCAACCCCAACACAAATTAACATCTTCATAAATTTGTTTAAAATATCATGATTATGATTTACGCTGATTGATTTTAGGTCAAACTGAACACTGATTACACGTTTGTTTTGTTTTTCAAGAACGAGTTTTTTTTTAGTGATAATTCGCCTGAAATGTCACTGAATGAAAACACATTTGACAGTTCCCTGTTTGTTTACATTTGAACATCACATCGGCGCTTGACAGTAGATTCAAGGTCGTCCTTCTTATGGGACTGGGGAATGGATTTTAGTCTTGACTTGATACCTACCTAATGTAACTATACTTGGCAATCGTCACAGGATTATAATAAAAATTACGAATTGTAAAATAAAATATTGGAACGTTTTATAAAAAATAAAGTTTGTGAATTGTCCTATTGACTTTTAATGTGTAAATATATAAACCACGAACTTATAATCGGAGAAGCGAAGAAAAATATAAAAAAATTATTTGTTGAACGTAAAAGTTGACAGATGTTTACAAGCGGCATCGACACCTATCTTCCTAGGAAAAGGTTTTTAAAATGCCAAGTTTTGATGTATAAATTATTGAAACAAAACATTTTCATACACATTATTTCAATTATCTAATCTTACGGAATCAGCTGATTTAAAATCGATGATTTCTCATCTTTAACAAAATGTATTAACAAAGTAACGAACTATTTGTTTAAAGTTCTTGAATAAGAAGTATCAAACTTGTGCGTTCATTAAAAAAACAACGCCAAATAGACGGAACTATTTCCAAGTTTGACAATGATCAAATCTTCTTGGGATCACAACGAAACGCGATTCGTCCGCAACATCAACCTGCGTGGTTGGTTACAATCCCCATCATCCTTCCTCGCAACAACTTGGCGTGGATATCTGCAACATGTGGGCAGTCACGTCACACGCGAACCTATGCGAAGGGAATCCACCAGCTGCGTGCGCAAGTGCACGTACTTGCAGCTTTTACGCCATCAATTTGCCCTCAACGACCTTCAAATCGATACTTTTATATTTTTAACTAAATTATTAATTGCCATCTCATTATTTTTTTTGCACTACGTAATAAGTTTGTAAACAATTTTTTTGTATCGTGAAAGAAGATGATAGTTGGGGGGGGAGGGGGGATTTTTAATGTTTGGACAGCTTTAAAGTTGTCTAAAGTGCACTTTAGAAGCCGGCATAAGCCTAAAGGGCTGTACTTTTATGTTCAAATAAAATTGAGATTTTTGAAATCTTATAAGCCATACAATTTATGAATGTCTCAAAATGTTGAGTCTAGAATAGTCATAAAAACGACTCAATTTCTAAGGAAAAATATGTATTTTACAGTTTTTTAGTTGTTAAAAGCATACTTCAGTCAAAGTCGGGTAAACACTATTGTTTGAGCTTTCGTACTTTACGTTGACTTTTGACATTGCAATGTACAAATATCCGTCGGAATGGAGCCTTTTAAAAATAGATTACAGACTTGAAAAACACATAATTAAAATTATGTTACATATTATCTATATATTGCTGCTGGCTCCAAGGTATTATATCATGTCATATTTGATACTCAGTAATTCATGTTATTTGAAGTAACCTTTACGCACGCAATTTAATTTCTAATTTTGATTTTGGAAGCGCAAATTACTTTGTATTTCAAGGACATATAAAATTACACCCAATCCGTCTCTAAAGCTAATCTCATAGTTGAACAATAAAACTACTACTTGCTCAAGACTGTACTTACATAGGGGCCATATAAGGTATTGCATTTTTACTTTCAACTTGGCTTATTTTTCTTCTCATAGTGAAAGACTCCGACCACTGGCGAGATGGTCATCTTTTTATTGTTATTTTCTTTTCATTTTATTTCTCTTTGTCTCTTTTTTTTACAATCAAGTCTGTAAAGACGCTTCAAGGTTAGCTCGGAGTTGTACTTTGAACTCAAATGTACTTCAATGTTGAGATATGAAGTGTAAATGCAGTGCTTTGCATCGCACAGAATTTACATCTGTACCGCATTCTTAGAACATACATTTTGGTCGTTTATCTAAAAATAAGAAGTTCCAATTTTTGTGTAGGGTGGTTTGGCATGAATAAATTTTATTAGTTTAAAAGTAGAAATTAATTTAAAAAATATATATACGCAGATTTCTTTTGAACTCACGGCAATTTTTCCAAAGATAGTTTATCCGAATTAAAACAAACTTTTAAAAATGTGTGAAAAATTAATAACGTTACTGTGAAACTCTAACCTGAGATTTGATATCAAATTTCACCCAAAAGTGACGCAAGATAGTTTTTCAAAGCTTAACACCTACTTTGATAGGATCAAAAGTTAATCATCATCTCATCATTCATCCGTCGCAAGTAGCTAATTGCGGAACAATGCGACGTTACTTTTAACTAAAGCGAAGATAATTTACACTCTTGGAACTGTGCAGAGTTTATTTATTCTCTCGTGTTTTCAAATAGTACTGGAGTTTATTGTTTCAATATTGTCTGTTTTTAATCGCCGCTTCGATCTTTCAGAAAAATCATCACAAGAAATTATTTCCTAGTAGAGCCGACTTTTACGTAAAAATGTACGACAATTATACATCAAATTACGAAACCGATTGTTCTCTTGTTCCCAACCAAAACATGTACTCCTGTGTTCAACTTGCAAACATGTTCTTGAAGCACAAACCACGTGACTAGATCGTGACGTCATCATCAACAACACTCGTCCGGGTTCGAACTGGCGTTCACCAAGGTGTCATCAATCAAACTTTCAGTACACGTAACGCCGGGAGAAACAGAGCAAAAAACTGCCGCACCAGAACGAAAACCTTTTCATACGAGTCGTTTTTTACCACTCTCATTTTCATAATTCTATATTTTAAATATTATCAGAACTCCCGGGCTAGCTTTCTAACCTCTAATATACTCCCGACGACATGAAGAAAACGTCTGGAGCAAGTGAAGAAGTTAATTATAATACAAAAAATAATCTTTCCGAAGATGATTGCCTATTCGTGCATTGGAGTCTCCATATTAAATCCCTATAGTAAAATTCTCGTGCGTTGAAATCTCCATGTTAAATCCCTATAAGAGTATTCATTCATTTTACAAATACACAAACAGATGCTGTCAGCTATTGGTGAATCGGAGAAATTCGGAATGTAATAAAAACAAACTCTCCCTTGCCTTTGTAACGAATTGTATAAGATTATTAAATGGAATCTTTTGCTCGAATTGACTAGAATACGCAGATGTGACCGTTGGAAAATATATTCGAGCTACAAAAGCGAGGAAAGTAGAGACAGATTCAATATGATATTCTATGAAAAGGTGTAAAATTACCGGCGATGATTGGCGCAATTTGCCAACTTAATGAAAAGAAAAACGAAGAGTCGAGGCGAAAATTTAGTTTTTAAATTACAGGCGAATGTTCCGAAGTCGAAATTAAAGTTCGAACGAAATTATTGTACGACGCGTAATAATGTACTACAATGTACAACATTATACTTGAAAATTAAAAATACAATAAAAACAAATTAATTTAATAATTAAATAAACATTTCTATATTACGATTTATTTTTCTATTTACAAAAATTGAAAGTAACACGTGTCAAATTTGTCGTAAAAGCACAAAAGAGAAGAGTTTAATTTGCTTCGTGTTTCCATACAATATGATTGTAAACACACGAAGTTGGTATCCGAAGTGTTATTTGAAAGGGGAATAGAATCTACATAAAATGGCCTCACACTAGGAGTATGTATCCGTGTTTCAATTGACCTTTACGAAGCAAAAAGCGTAGATATTCATGACTCTTGTACTTTTGACAAGAAACCCTACAAAAATGTATTTGTATCGTCCAATTCATGTAGATTTATTCCCCTTCACACTTCAGTACAGTAATAAAACTGATGCAATTTTCCTAAACCTGACCTAAACAAATAATTTCCATAAACTACAACAGAAAAGACTTTTCCCCTACCGTCAAATGCACTTCTGGCTTTCAAGTTAAACCTGAACCATTTCTTTTTATCAAGTTCAATCAACTTACAACGGTAAAGAACGCTGCACCCGATTTATAATACTCATTAATTTTATTACTGGATGCGTTTAATTGGTACTTGACAAGGGGAATGTGTATCTTGAGGGGGGCGGACAGACCCACCCATCTCATCCTCGAACCAATTTCAAGAGCGTCATAAAATAAAGGGTTGGTCTGATTAATGGAATGCACTTACACGCCCCTCAGAGTTCCATTGTTATACAGTCAGAGCCCCCTTGATATCGTGGTAAATAATGGCTTTGCAGAAGGAATTAAATTATGATGCATCATTTAACTGATCACAGCAATCGAATCAAATTATTACTAAGAAAAGAATAGATTATTGGTGTACAGTATACCTCGCGGAGTAAAATCTACATCAAAATGTTTCATTTACTGGAGCCAGTTTTTAAGCTGTCAAACGTTCACTTTTAAAAACGATTTTTTGATATTTTTGCTTCAAGTGTAATAGTGACAACTTACTACCTATACCTACGTATAGTATCTATTTATACTTATAAATCTATTTACACTTATAAATACCCACAAGAAATGTATGTATAGATTATAGACCCATTTTACGTATTTATTTATATGCTGGACAAAATGCCTTCTCATTTACAGTCTCGTTAATAACTTTGTTTTGCCCATTTTTATTTCTTAAAATATCATCGTTAGAGTAAATTATTTCCAACAAAGGTAATTTAAATAAAAACGTTGTGTACAACAAACCTAAGGCCATCTAAATATTGAAAGTTATGTGAAATTTCGGTTTAAAACAAACCAGAGAATCTTCGCTTTCGGCCCTGTTCGAAGAAAACATATATTCTACTTAAAAAGAAGGTGAACATTATTATAAAATGGGAAACCACAACATTTCTTGGCAACAGCTTTCTGAAAAGGTCTTATTGTAATGGCATGTACAAAACTCATCTAGTACCAGAATACGCCTAAGTCTATTCGTTGTGTACTAGAAGGCGATTCGACCTTAAAACCGACTTTAAAGTCTGTAAAAATATATATGACATGCGTCTGTAACAATAAAGAAGTCATTTGAGTGATAAAATGTGCAAAATATGTTATAGTAAAAATATATAACTAATATACTGAGAATAAAATGAATGCTCGGTTATGTTTGAGATCTCCAGATTAAAACAGAACTAAAAGACGTAAAACACTTTTGGCCACTTCTCGATAATCACGCTACGATGGTAGAATTATCAGAACATCTTCAAACTTCCGATTACCTAAAAAAAAATCCCCGATATTCTTGTCAAACTTTCAGAAACCAAGTCTAATTATAATAACATGTTTACGATGAAACGTGATTCTTTTAAAAGACTTGTATCGGAATAATTACGTCTCATTATGACTCTTATCCGCGGTTTGAGCCGCATTCCTGGCAGATCACCGTGGACCTAGCAAGACGATGCGCGCGCACCCGCAATTACGTTGCGTAACGCGTGTCTCGGTGCACGTATACTCTCGACGCGCAGTAGCGTGTGCTGAGCCATGCGTGGCAATAGGAAGTGAGAGTACTTTCACTCTCCAGTCCACCCCCGTGTCGACCTTGCTTGCAACATTGCATTGAGGAGGTCGGGAGAAGACAGGGACAACACGATGCAAAGTGGATTCCACATTAAAGCCCGTCTTCCATCATTGCGATGTTTTCGCCGCGACGTAGCTTTGCGGCACGATTTTTCAGTCACCGTCTTCCATGGTTGCGATGATTTCGCCGTCGCGTTATGTATTTCCGACTCCCCCATTTGTCCAGAGGTGGTTCAGCGGTAACCGCGCATGCGCACAACGCTGCGATAGAAATTCGCTGCGTTATTATTGAAGTTGGCTCTACTTTCAGCGACGATCCGCAGCGATTCGCGTGACGTCACGCGATGCTGCGATTCGAGCGCTGATTGGCTGAGAGACCACGTTGCGGCTGCGAATTCGCATTGCGATGAAAAAACGCAATGATGGAAGACGGGCTTTATACTAAACCTATAGTCACTTCACTTTATTAAACGTACTATTTATATTTTATTGCAATTTGCCGATATTTTATGTTACCTATTTAATAATGTCCCTAATGTTCCATTATTTTCCAAATTAAAATAAATACCTATACGATATCATTCATATGAATAAAGAATTTGTACAGAGGTTACTGAAATCATTAGATAGTTATGTAGGTTTATGGGAAAACAAGATAAAATAAATAATTAATATAATATATAATTATTAAATTGAACAATATTACTAAACAACAGTAACAATTCACATATAAAAATAATAATAGGAAAAAAGTAAAAAAGGTATCAGCTTTCGTCTGGACTTTCAGGACTTTCAATACTAAATAATATATTTGTTGGGATACTTGGCCTGCGGAATTGTAAAATAGTGCCTATAGCTATACAAGTCAAAAAAATAGTTAATAATATCATGAAGGCCAATAATAATATTATTCCCTTTTCATGAATAATATGAGCTATAAAAGAAACAATAAATTTTACGATCCTATTAACGCATTTTATTGATATTCCTCAAAGCGAAGCAAAGCCAGTAGTAGGAGGTATCTGATTATTGATATCATCATAACTCTCATATCGATTTATTGGCAACGCGAATTGATCGTTCAAAAGTCAATCATTTGTGATGCTTACACGCCCACCGAGCACGGCCTTCTATATCACTACTTAACGTTTTTCACACTCATTAATTGAATCCAACCAATGGAACGTTTTTCTAATTATTTCAAATAATGCGGGCAAATCAACGGTTTTTAGTTGTCAGAAGGTAATTGAGACGCTTTAGAAGGCCGTGATCAGTCAGCATACGTTTGAAATGTTTCACATATTGAAAGTTTTAAGTAATGCAGGAAATCGCTGCATATTAGATCAAGGATGCGAAGCGCAGTGGAGTCTTTGAGCACCTCCTTTCAAATATTAGAATGCTTCAATGATTCCGATTGTGCATGTTAGAATAGGAATCCTGCTCGTGACGTCACAGTGGTAGAAAAATGGAGGCTGCTATGGTAGGGGAAATGTGTCAAAGCTCTAAATAATAGCAATAAATCATATTTATCAGATGAATATTTAACTTAACCATGTGTAAAGATAAATATTGCGTATTATTATTAGCTTGTACTTACTTAAATATCTTTCTTTCACAAGTAATCACTCAAATATGAGATTTGGATTGCCGCTGTCAGATTTGTTTTTCCCTATACTTTTGTATAGGTTACTATGGCAACCTTTTCTCACGCAGGATGCCTATACCACTGTCCATATGATCATTTCGTAGAGCGTACGAAGAAGGCAGTGATTTCTTTTCGAATATTGGAATGTTTAAATTATTTAAGCCCCATTTACACGGTAAAATTTCCTGTAAAATCTTTTATAAAATCTTTTCGTAAAATCTTTTACAGAAATAGAACATGTTTTAAATCATAAAAGGTTTTACACAACCCTTTTACGAAGATTTTACCATCAAATTGGCTTGTTTACACGGTAAAATTTCTTTTACGAAAAGATTTTATAAAAGATTTTACAGGAAATTTTACCGTGTAAATGGGGCTTTAGAATGTTAATGTTTATAATAATAATTCAAAAAATTACTACATTCGGATCAATTAAAATTCCATTTCAACCCTGGTAGAAGGCCGGCTTTGATCAGTTTTCGAATAGGTATTGAAATGATTCAAATAATTCAAATGTTTGGCTGAAATAATTTGAAAAATCACTACCTGGATCAATGAAAAGTAAGTTCAGTATCGTGCTTCGAGGGCCTTGATTTCCTTGCGAAAACTGGAACGTTTCCATTATTTCGCATGTTTACTTTTGAATTAATTCGAAAAATCACTGCTTAAGAGGCAAACGGACGCGAACGGGAATCGCACGGTTCGTCAGAGTTTTTTTTAAATTTTGTCTTCCCACTAAATAATTTTAAAAAATCAGATAGTAACGACCCATTACAGCCCAATAGACTAAAAAATGCCCTATACTTGAGTACTTTATGACCTTTGGTGCAACCTCAAAGTGTTAAATACGATATTTGAGGTAAAATAATAAAAAATGATCGTATTTAAGGGGGTTCCACGGTTACGGCATAGGAATGAGAATTGGCTGTAATTCACACCAAAGATTAATGAAACCATATTACATACAACTAGCAAAACAATTTTGCCCCTTACGGTATAAAATAAATAGATATTCTTGATTGAAGATCATCTTTTCCCCCATAAGATAACACAGGGAGACATGAAATCATCCCGGAAAATTGGCCTTAAATTGCTCCTAAAACCGCAAGAGGAATGACAAATTATTGAAAATAGTCTCAAATTAAAGATAATAATTTTTAGAATAAGACTGCCGTTTGAAAATATGGGGTCACGGGCCAAATAAGAAAGAAAATGTGTACAATGTGTGAAATTTACCATAAATCTGGCAACATTGCACTACAAATATGAATTATTTTGGGACAGTTTAATTGGAACTTCAATTAAAACATATAATTGGAGCACACGGTAAGATATAATTGTTTTATGCTGTTGTTTGAGGCATTATTTCATCATTGATTTGTATGAATTACGGCGAATTCTAAGCACCTTGGCTGGAGCAGTGGGACCACTTTAACACTTTGAGGTCGCACCAGAGGTCATAATGAACTCCAGTGTGCGGCATTATTTAGTCTATTAGGCTGTAATGGGTCGTTACTATCTATTTTTTTTTAAGTATTTAGTGGGAAGACAAAATTTCAAAAAAACCGCTCTGACGAACCGTGCGATTCCCGTTGGCTTAGATCAAGAAGTCATACTGAAATATATATTCAAATATTGGAATGTTTGATTTTTTCGAATGTTTACATTCACTCATTTTATGTTTGAAAATACGGGAAATCACTGCATGAAGGGTACAGGGAAAGAACGCTATGAGTCACATTCGGATGAAACTGAGCAAAACGAAGTTTTATGTTGAAACTTGGATCTATCTTTCATACAAATCGATATTTCAATTGCGTTTTTCAAGACTTTGTAACAATATTTTCTAAAAACCGAGGTAGGTATATTCTGAGAGATCATAAATTACACAATTAGAGTCATTTTTCCTAAAAATGGACTCATAGCGTTCTTTCCCTGTACCCTTCATAATGTCATCGCAGAAGGCCATGATTATTATTTTCAAATCTCGATACGTTTCTGTTCTAATATGTCGGATGTGTTACCTCCGCAGATGACGTCCGCCAGGTTGGTCTGCACGGACTGATGCGTGACGTCACCGTCCCTGGTGGTCGACATCTCGCCGTGGACCAGCGTGAGCGCCTCGTCGGGAGACATCAGCAGCTGCCGGGACTCGCGCCGCTGTTGCGAGGAGGCGTCGCGGCGCCGGCGCTCGGGCGTCACCACGAAGTAGCCCTGCGCAGTCTGGTACACCTGCAGACACGGCAAATGCGCTCGTCACGACAGTTCCATGTTTGTTTTTTGTTTGAACACCTCTTTTATTGACACACATAATAATATACAATAAACACTCTTCCACTAAGTCCCTAAAAGGGACTTATCTGTGGTATAAATACATAATGATAATGTACAGTACAGTTGATATTCATACAAAAATAATACAAGAAAAGAAATCACAATCATGCATAAATAATGATAATTCAAATTCAAATTTAAAAGGATCCTAAGGATCAAATTTTTATTGCAGTAAAAAAATGAATAATTGTGCAGGAGCCATTTTTACGAAGTCCTTTACTTGATTGTAATTTTCTAATTCTCTTAAATTGCCTGGTAATGTGTTAAATTTAATATTGAGGGTGTTTGCCATACTTGTTGGTATGAAGGGGGATGCTTTGCACCATGAAATTCAGCTGTATTCTATGCGTATTCCTTCTTCCATTTTTCCGCGGTATGCTTGACAAAGGTTCTTATAAATAACGCGTCAATTCGCTTTTCGGCTTACCAAAACTATAGAAAACGCTCTGGTAACGCGTTGATAAGCGAGCATGCGAGTTGACATGCCGGGTGAAAGTTGCTGCTATACACACATTGGAAACGGCTATGAAGATATTCAAATTACTCTGAAATTTGTTTGAAGGAATTTGACATATATTTCATAACAAGCATAGAATGCTACAATCTTTTGAAGTCTTGATTGATTTGTCTGAAATTGTCAAAATCTCTTAAAATGTTGGTCCCAATGACCATACAAAGTTTGAAGATGATCTGTCAAACGGTTCAGACATGATCCTGTAACATTAGAGTGTGTGAATGGTCGACCTGGGCATGCGCGACATACCTTCCTGTCGGCGGAGAGCTTGGCGAGGGCGTCGTAGATGACCTCGACGGAGGGCCGCTGCATGGCGGGGAAGGCGACGCCGAGGGTCGTCCTGATCTTCTCCAGCACCGCCGGCTGTCCCGACGACGTCAGCTCCAGGATCACCCAGCAGAGCGCCTCCGGCAGCGGCGTGAACTGACCTTGAGGCAGCGTCTGCACCAGACAGTCGTCGATGTCACCTGCAAGCACACGGGGCGGGAGACATTAGTACCAGACAGTCTTGCAAGTCATCCCTCGTTCACAAACACCAATTAGCTAACTTATACAAGACTGCTAGTCTCCCTAAGGGTTTTCACAACATAATTCCTTGAAAAACCGTGAATTTTCTATTCGACCCTAATACCCCGTTCCCACTACAAGTTTCAACTGCAGTTGAAAATCTCAATCGCAGTTGAACATCAGTGTGAACACAACGCAATCGAGTTCAACTGCGATCGAAAACTCGATCGTGTTTCCAGAACTCAGTTGAGATCTGAACTGCAGTTGACCAAAGCAGTTCACAGGAAATATGCGCGCACCACTATAAAATCTTTGGACATTTGACACCTAACCTAGTCCTACCTGACATTTTCGTCATTGCCGACATTCCCGTAGGTATTGTAAGTTTGCTCCTGTGTTTACTTAGTAATTTGTTTATTATATTGGTGTTGATAATTTGCGGCAAAGCAAATAAATAAATAATTTCACTTTCGGTGAGCGCCATGTTGTTGATTGTTCAAAAACAGCTGTTTGTCAGGTGGGTTGCATAGATTACAGGGTTCAACTGCAGTTGAGCTAGAGATTCTGTGTGAACGCAAGTGTCAGTTTTGGGTAATCAACACCATTTTTATTTGAACTGCAGTTGAGGTCAACCGCGGTTGAAACTGTAGTGAGAACAGGGTATAAACGTATACCAATAGAATGCACTAGTAATATAAGATGGCTGAAGAAAACAGTGCACCCACAGTCTTCTTGACGCCAGAAGGCCGTGATCAAAACAAACTGAATAGTTCTCGCAAGAATATGAATGAATGTGCTGTCATGAATATGCCGATTGTATTTGATTGTTGACCTTGACACTGAGGTACGCACGATTTAGGAATAACTTGTTCTGACTGAACCACGGATCTGTAAGATCAGTGGACTGAACTCGTTGAATCTGTCATACCTAAAATTTTAATTTTCACCGCTTCGCGGCGTACTTCTACTTTTAGGGTCGAATAAATATTTGGGAATAATATTAGTGTGGATAAAATATTATTTTTATATACCTGCTCGAAAAGGATATTCAAAAAAATCAACGAATTGATTATATTTTTAAAACTTATACATGCATCAAATATATTTTCGTGTTATGAATAAAATATCTCGGATAATGTGTTCGTCCTTGATTCGAATAAAAAGCATGTGTCTGCTGCGACTGCGCACTGCGTGTTACCTATTAGGCGCGGAACGATTAAGCAAAACGTGGCTAAATGCCGGAACTCGACCTGTCCGCGGCGCGTCTGCAGTCGATAACCAATCAATAAACAGACGCGACGCAACCAGTCTGGCTGCTCTCTGACATTGACATCAAGACCAGCTTCATTTCCCATTTCCAGCAGACAGGAGTTACAGCTATGTCATTGCTCATGGACAAGTGGTGGGATTGTTTCATTTGAGTGGGAAAGAGAACGGGACGCGTACGGTATTTCAAAAACTTTTTTTTCACACTAACAGAATTTTGAAAAATTAATTGAGCGAGCGAAGCGAGCGTCTCCTTTTGGCTCATTTGGCACGGACCTCTGTTTTTTTTTTGTTTTTTTTGTTTTGTTTTTTTGTTTTTTTCTGTTACTGACGATATACAGGTCAGAGTTTTTCTTCGATCGAGCTGAAATTTTGCACACGTGTTTGGACATTCTCTGGGCGTTGCAGACCCTAATTTTTTTGATATCTACTGATTGGTTAAAATTTAAATAAACATCTCCTGATAGGTTGAACAGTGAAAATGGTCTTCGACAAATCTGATCAAACTCATATTTTGGCTATACATGTCTAGAGTTTTTCCTCGATCGAGCTGAAATTTTGCACACATGTAGAGACAAACTTTTCTGTTTGCAGACCCCAAATTTTTTTGAAATTTATTAATTGGCTAAAATTTAAATAAACATCTCCTGATGGTAGGTTGAAAAATGAAACTGGTCTTCGATAAATCTGATCAAAATCATATTTTGGCTATACAGGTCAGAGTTTTTCTTTGATCGAGCTGAAATTTTGCACACATGTAAAACCAACCTTCTCTGTTTGCACACCATATTTTTTTTTTTTTAATTTATTCATTGATTAAAATTTAAATAAATATCTCCTGATAGGCTGAAAAATGAAAACGGTCTTCGATAATTCTGATCAAACTCATATTTTGCATGATCATTAAGACCAATATTGTCTCTTATTTTACAAAATTTCATCCCAATCAGTTAAGAACGTATGAACTTATTGACATTTTTAATATCTGTCAGTAATGAAGTATCGAAATGAATGTTTTCCAGTGCCAATTGAATTGATTCTGATTTGCTTTATGAACCAGGTGCTTAGATGCTATTTTAAAGTTTCGATGAAAAGCATAATACCTACTTTTAAGTTGATATCATAATCAGTGCTCGAAGAAGGCCGGTATGGGACGGTATGATATACCGGTACTTCTTTACACATTTGATTTCATATCGTTACTTCTCAGAAAAAACGGAATGCTTAAAATCAGATATTCTTGGAAATTTACGTAATTTTAGATTCTAATTTACTCGTATTTCATGGTTATCTTTTGACTGCATATTTCAAGCATAACTGTGAACTATGAACATCCACTACAAGATAAAGTAAAATTCATTATTTAATTTAGTTGTTTCATCAAGGTAAAAGACTAATCTAACTAATGACATGACAATGGTTGTCAGTGTAATTCTGGAATCTGGACCCTCATCTAATATCGTACCCCCCCCCCCCCCCCCCCCCTCCCGCCCCCTCACGTGGTATTCTTATGTTACCATACCGCCACTATTTAATTCCTACTTCGAGCACTGATCATAATCAATTCAATATGGTTGTATATGTTTTCTGTGCGTTGTGTACGCATTTCCGGTTCGAGAATTTGCACGTACCCGTGCTCGCTCATCAACGCGTTACACTGAGCGTTTTCCTAGTAAGTACCTAACAAACACTTAGTACATAAAGCCACACATTGGTGTAGGAGTTTTCATAATATCTATGGTGTAGGTATGGCATTATTTAGTGCAGTGGGTTTGAAATGTGCTTTGATTTTTTACAATTCTGTTGGTGTGAAGAAGAAAATGAAAAACACTCTGGTAATGGCGACGAATGAATGATGGGGAGATGAACATATTAGAGTAAATAACGAAATGTACAGCTCTGCAAGAAAGTAAAACACAAAGTAAGTAGTAACTTCTATGGAAGTTGTCACATGTTGGTCTTGAAAAGCTTGCAAAATTTCAACAAACTTTTCGTTCAACAGTCTTAGGATTTTGTTCGAAAAATCAGACGGGTTTCACATGTTTGCAAATTTTAGCTCGTAACTGTAAACTCAACGATGACCATTGCACCGAATCGGGAATTTCGAAGTTATATAACAGGGCCCCAGATTGTGGGTAAACGTAGTGAATGGTTGATGCGAGTTGATGTAAACATCTCGATCATCTTGGAGTTACTCAACAGAATCAGCACAGTGAGACGGCTTTCCACTTTCCCGCTCAACTCTGCGCAGATCCGCTCAGTGACGTCATTGTCTCGCTCAGCGCTCAGTCAAGGTCTATTGACACGGGGAAACTCGGCCACTAATGAGCCAGGAATGATCACGAGACCTTGAGAACTTGTCATCTGATTAGATTATTGATTATTGTGGTTTAACGGCGCGTCAACGACGAGGTTATATTGCGCACATTAATTTTAGCATTTTTGCATTTAACTTTGTTGATATAAGTGGTGGACATGGGGAGGGGTCGACCTAACGGGCCCGATCCGGGGGAGTCCAACACTGGTGGGGAGGCCAGGCCGGAATGGGGACGGACCGGGAGGTGTGAGGATTCGGGCCGGCGGAACCCGATTTCAGGGGGATCACCATCTCGAGGGGGAAGGCCGGCCCGATGGGGACCGCAAATTCAAGGGAGGACATGGTTAAGCCAACCCTGGCTGCTCTTTGTCTGGACCTCACCACTGAT
The DNA here is from genome assembly GCA_934045905.1 of Leuctra nigra. NCBI lineage: Eukaryota > Metazoa > Arthropoda > Insecta > Plecoptera > Leuctridae > Leuctra > Leuctra nigra. The sequence goes on along the minus strand of OW203769.1, from coordinate 27,629,184 downwards.
CTGTCCGGCATGGGTAACCCTTACACATGAGCATATGCTCGCCGGCGTAGCTGCAATGGATCATTGGCCAACGCAAACCCCACCACCGCGCTAAGGTGGCAGCCATCGGTGGGGTTGTCATCTGGAATCGACGCCGAAGTGAGATGTCCCAACAAAATACTCGTTCTGATTCTCAATTCTCACTTTTTTCACGAATTGGATTCCTGCAATCGGAGAATGAAGCTTAGTCCATCACTAGAGGGCGCCTAAATCGATGTGTGGCAAATAAACTGTCTTAATGAATGTCTGTCCACATATTTAAAATTGATATGTGCGCGATTTTACTTTTGCTAATAGATTGATACACAATTGATCAGTTATTATTGAGTCCAAAGAGGACAGAACTAAATGATATGACACCACTTTCAGCCACTTATATCTAGGATTTATCAGCCCTTTCAATTGAAAGAAGAAAACTTTTACCTGCTTTTACTAAACAAAACACCGTCATATAGTTATGACTTCCACTAGCACAAGGTGATGATTACGTAAAATGGAACCGGAGCCCTTCAATGATAAAATGCTGATGGTGATGTGTGATAGTACATGATTTCTTAAATTTAAATGCCGTGCAAAAATCCTTTAAAATACAAGTGATATCTATTTATTAGTACTAATAAAAATGCGTGTGCTTCAATAAAAATGTTAATTGGTTGATGAAACGTGCAAAATACGATGAGATTAAAAATATTTTATGATTCAGATAATATTTCATAATTATATTCGAAGTTATTACATTTTATTACGGTTCGCAATGATCTAAATTATCTTCCCACGTTTAATGTTCGGTCATAAGTTCATATTCCTACCCATCGAATTATTACACAATAGATAATCCATTGTAATCGACCTTCCGTTCCGGATTCCATGCATCAAAACATCAGAACCCAGTAACACAGTTGCTTCAAAATCAAACAATTCCACGAGACATCCAAACAAACCACAGTTATTCAGAAGCAAACTTGAAATTGTGTCGTCCCGAGAAAGCTATTCGGTTGTCAAATTGAAAAACAAATTACAGTAATCAAGCGTCTATGACTTATTAATTCTTATTTTCATCGCGAATCGTGGGAAGTTTTGATTCCACAACCAAGTCCGTGTTTTCGAACGAATTACGGAAGGCATGGAATTATTTGAATAATTCGCACCGTGCGCACGGGCAACAGGTTTGACGGGAACTTGGCGGGAAAGTGGCACAGTGGATGACACTTGGAGAGAAATGTCAACGTGGTTGATGTGATACAGATTGCATTCAAGGTCATTAGACTCAGCTGTAGATATTATGACATTGCTGTGTGCCAGAAGGGAAGGGGGATACATAAAATGCTCCATTTATATTTGGCAGACACCACTTTCAAGTCTCATCAAACCGATTGGTGGAGCTTCTTTAGCTTCTTTCGGGTATAAAATACACAAAACATGGCTCCATTTCGTTTTGTGTGTTTTGTTTTTTGAGAATGATTTACGTTTGTTAAAGTGATAAAATATGTAAACACAAGATGTATGGAACCTTTTCATAAAAATGTGTACCATGTCTTAACTTTTCAAAATATCATTATTTTTTTGTCTAGATTCACTTGAGGCTTTCCTCACTAAAGACGATGAGCTAAGTGCCTAGGCCAACATAAAACAACGGCTTCAATATACTTTTTATGATCTTTGTGAAGTTCACAAGAATTCCCATGATTCAGGTAAAGACAGATACGATCAAGAGTACACGAAGCTCTAGAGATTCATAGCGTCAAATAAAAGACAGAACTTTATAACCCCCAATGAAGGAGTATCGTAATAACATTACAAAAGCCGTGAATTCTCTGGTCTTCCCATGTGATGCGACTTGACATTGTTCTGGGAAGACAGATTTGAACACGCAGCGCAGTTCTCAGGGAAGAAGAATGGAGATTGCGATCGCAGCGCGTGACGGGGCATATGTAGAACATGTGGTGGCGGAAGCAGGAACTATAGAGCTAGTTCCGGAGGGTTCAAGGTCGCAGCGTGCGCTCTCAATGACAATGTTACACAGTCTTCTCGCGGGGCAAAATAAATCATATGCAGGAAACATGTTTTTCATGAAGAAAAGTACACACAAATGAGTAAAGATTTCAAATAATTATCTTCATACACAATTTTGTATTTTTACTAAATAAATTGAAAATAAACGTCTCCTTGTAGTGGAGCAAGTTGGCTCAGGCTGTAAAGCTCTGGACTTCCACTCCAGGTGGAGGTCACGGGTTCAATTCCCGTTTCCCTAATACCTTGTTCACACTATGTATTTCAACTGCAGCTGAAATCTCTTTGGTCAACTGCAGTTGAAATCTCGTCTGCCTTTCCAGAACAAAATTGAGATTTCAACTGCAGTTGAAAGTCATGAGTGGGAACAAGGTATAAGTCGAGGGGCAATGATGGGAAGGTTCCCTACTAATAGGCCACGACCGCCTCCATCCACTGTCCATCCTTACCTATTCTTCATCATCTCCCTATCATCATCATAATCATTCATCCGTCGCCATTAGCCTCGCTGCAGAACAGTGCGACGTTAAGCCCCAGTAAAATAATCAATACAAATAACAAGTGGGAAAATGACGTAGAGCCTTGTAGTAAGCGGACTCGAACTCGGGTCTGTAAGACAAGATTGAGACTTAATAATATCTCGGAAAATTAATTTCATTTTCTCCCCTGATACGCTAAACTTAACAATATATCTGGCTTACTTACATCCAATAAACAATTGCTACAGTTTTGTAATTGGTTTTCTTCATCCCTTTGTTTTTTCTTCCCTATGCTGTATCGTGTACCAAGAACAGTGACGAAGTAATGGAGTTAGACCGGGGTTGAAACATCCCCTAGGTCCGTCTGACAGGATCAATAGGGGCAGTAAATCATCTCCCAGTTCCTTCACGTCTACAGAACAGGGTGTGATAGAGAACATCGCTGGGCGAAGCGAGCGTTGTCACACATGCATGCAAATAGCACAATCCGGACCGTTTTGGTTTTAAAAAACATCACTGCAGTTTGATTTTTTCTGATTTTTTTTAGTTTGAGATAAAATAGGTAAAAATCAAATTTTATTTAGAGACCTGAGCAACCCAGATAATGGACTGCGAATGTTTCTATTGTTTTTGTTTGTTTTCAAAACTAATGTGCAAATTTTTGAACCGAACCCGTCAACGGAAATGTTCGACTATGCGAAATCAAGGGAATTCTTCTATTGTTGAATCCATTGTGCAGTGGCGCATTTCCGCATGGTAAACATTTTCAACAGACCCGAGAAGTCTCCGAAGATTTTCAGGATTAGAGGAAGTTTACAAATCCCTTCTTAGATTCTGCATAATTGCTCTAATTTTTCTCAATTTAATTAAATTACACAAAATTATTCATTATACGTCTATTTGTAGATTGTTGGAGCATCAGACGATTCAAAACTTTACTTCCTGATTGGTCGTTCATCACAAATCTTCGAGAAAGCCTCTTAATTTAATTCAAATTAAATGAATTCATAATCAGGTTGTGATGCGGTGAAAATCGTTTGAATTCACAGAATTTTGTGAGAAATTAAACTAAGTACATCTCATTTGAATGTTATACTTCCCATCTTCTGAAGACGAGCTCAATGCTAGGAAGCTATTGTAAAAGTGTATCTTCATTGTTTGCTTCCATGAATTTATTAAATTTTGCATCAAAGTGAAAACCACAAATCTGAGTTTGCGGAACTCTTATTAATTATCTAAGTACAGCGTGAACGAAAATTACTCGACGAAACGTTGTAAACATTGTCGAGAGGAGGGGGCGGGGGAGGGGGGGGGGCGGTCAATCCTATTGATGTGTTATAATTTGTGAAACTATGGATTGTCTCTGATCAAAACATTGGCCCATCTAACTCAAAATAATCTCAAGAAAATTACATTAGACGGAACATTAAAATAACATTAACTCCGTACTAAAAGTAGTTTATTCTTCACCAACTACTATATTATTCTAAAAATAAATAACCCATTGGTCTTGGATTTGTTTTCAATTAAGAGTTTAAAAAACCAAAAGTCAGCGTGCAGACAGATGGGGCATTTCTGTTCGACAAAGTCTGCCGCCTTAATGACCGGATGGATCTTGTTTTTTGGCCATTTCACCTCCCTTTTGAGTTTTGAGTACCCCCCCCCCCCCCCCCCTACACACCACTCAATAAAACCTGGAGTCCATGTGTTGCAGTTTCGTATTTCTAAGAGCTATTAAAATATCAAGACATACCTAGTGTACAAGAGACTGTAAGAGAGTGGAAAGTTGTCTTTAAAAATAAATACTTCAATTTTTACCCCGTCGAGGGGAGGTCTTAATTTCGGAGGAAGATCAAGTTGAGAAAACCTAAAAGTTAACATACAAAAGATGCCAAACAATTTAAAATTGATTTGTTTTAAACAACAAGTAAACATTGATTTGCTACACCCATTTTGGGGATTGGGGCTTAGCCCTTGACATATCCAAATAGATGTTAAAAGTGCAGTTCGAGTGCACATGCACTCTTTCAGTCTAGGTCAAGGGTGTCAGTATCATTCAATGTCACCGCCTCCATGATTTCCCTCACACCTGCGTTGCGTACACGAGCGCCATGCACAGGGATCGAACCCACGATCACAGCCGCTCTCGCCACTGCTCCACCCACAGTGGCGGCGCAATGCAATTCATTCATTCCCAGAGGTTTATTATTACAATTGAACAAAACAATACATACATTATTTATCACCTTAATGTTTTCAAAATTTATTAACAGCAAACCAGAGTAATTAGATATAAATAATATGAAATAAGGTAAAATTATGAATATGTAGGAAGGTCATTTTTGACATGGGCGCAAACAAGGGGTTGGATGGGTCAATGATGAACTCTTGTTGATTTCATATATCTACATACGAGTATAGCTACATACTTCATATTTTGTACATAGCTATTTATTTTTATTTTGTTGTTGGTGGTGCCTGTTTGATAACTGTGGGAGCCTGAGTCTTAGGTACAAATATTTTGCCAATAGCGTACGTTTCTAATCTAAATTTAGAAATGGCGCTCGCCACTCTCCTAGCGGCCACTGGGTGAACCGCGAAATTGTGGACAAGAGTTCTGAAAATAATGGCCGCCACGTTGTGTTCTTATGGCCATTGCCGCAGTGATTTTCGTCATTATTTAGGCAAATGTGCGTTGGGTTTGATAAGTTCGAGATTCCCGAGCCCATATAAACATATTGTGAAGTGAGAAACGTTGTGTTAGGCCGTTTAGGAGCCATGGATTTAACTGAATCAGTTAAAGAAAACTGCGCCTATTTGTGCAACAAGTGCTGTGCTACCGGCACTTGCAACAGTGAATTTCTCGTTATTATTATTTTAGAAATCATGTATGCAAATGTTGTATTTAACCCAAAGAAACATATTTTAAAGTGAGGAAAGTGAGTTAGGTCGTGTGTGAACCGAGGATTTACCGAAATCATGTTAAAAATGACAGGCCGATTTGTCACGTAAACGTCAGTGGGCGTATTTTGAATTGCGTACTTTTTTGTAATAATAACATACAATAAAACTCAAAGATATACTGAATGATGATATTAAACATTATTTATTACACAATTACATTGATAAACATCCATTAATCACGATTTATTCCATTTTACCTATGCCGATTCCCAGCTGTCACTTGTATTTTATCTGCCATACTACAATATCAAATCATGCCAGCAGTTAACCAAATGGGCATGTGACAAGAATGTCCGTACTTTTGACTGGATGCGCGCGCACCCAGAGCTGTGACGTCACGACCAGGCTATTCGAAACGTACGCTATACCACCCATAGTTTTTAACAGTTTACATGCAATATAGTAAATGGCAAATTTAAAAGATTTTATATTTTACCAAGACTTTTGTCAGATTTGTTCTGATCATGAATGTTGTGTACTGAAAGCAAGCAAAGAGTTTGACCTTGAAGTGTGCAACCCCGGCCGCCATATAAGGCGCCATCTTGGAGAAATGCACACGCGGCTTATTAGGCGACAAAGCTGCCGGGCGGCGAGCGAGCGACCTATCACGGAGAGAGTGTGAGAAACTCCGCGCGCGATCATGAAGTGTTATTTCACTCCAATTCATTACGTGTTTCTTACTCGGGTTTAAATATACAAAGTCGGTAGGAATTAGAGAAATAAATCGTGACTTTGAGAGAAGCAGATTGTTGAACGGGTATATTCCACGGGTATATTTGTACCACGAGCGAAAGGGGAATATGATCCACAGCAAAAGGATGTATTTCTAAGTTTTAATGATCAAATAGTAAATTTATACTGAATTTACTGCACAAACAATCAGATGTAGTACTGAAAATGATTGAGACAGTTGAATTTCATCCAAAAGTTACCTGTCCTGAGTGAACTTTTTCCTGGCGACTTCGAAATAGAACATAATAAGAACGGAGCCCTTTTGTGTGGATTCAACACGCCTTTAGGTACAAGTTGATGAGTAAGAAGTAACCAACAGAGCTCAATTATTTTATATTAATATATGTACTTCAGAGGTAGAAGGGCGGAAGTCTCTTTCAATTATTCTTGAGGTGAGCTCAAAAGAACAGAAATGCTACCGAAGGTACTCATTCCATTCATACCATATTATCATATTTGTAAAGGTGACATGTCGAGGGATTGTGTAAGAGAATACTTCAATAGATATTATAGATATTGAATAAAATATGTATCAGATTTTTTAAGTTCGAATCCACCGCTTTCTTGGTGTAAATCTTGTGTACTGCCAGTTCATGATTTTGGCCAGAATGCTATAAATTATTATACAGTGTAGTGTCCTAAAATAAAAATATTTTGTCTGATGTCATTTTGTCTGCAGTGGCCGAGATTATTAATGACATCAACCAATCATAGCACAGATCTCATTTCAAGGCATTGTTGACAATGACATCATTATTAATACGCAATACTCCATCCATTGTCAAACCCCAACAATCATGTGTCGATTTCAAAGCTGACAAACAGGGCATAAAGTTCAGAGGGCTTATGTAAATCTTATGTCATGAGATCATAACAATAACAATACAGAAGAGAATATTCCACCGCACAGCCTCCTGGATTCTCAACTGGCAGCCATTGTTAGAAGGCAGTGCATGATTGGAATACTTCCAATCCGGAGTCCCAACAAGGCGGTGCGAGATTTATTATCTGTTTGTTGTTTTCTGGTTGACCTTCCATTGTTTCATGTTGAGCGAAGAGTGCAGTATCTTGCCGGTGCAATGTGGCGGGTTCACATGATGCAGCTAAGCAAGTGACACACTTGATACCGACTTTCATACTTCCTTTCTCAATCTCCGTAGAAACCTCACATGTGCAATTTAGCGGGGTAGTGGATTTCGGTTAGAGGATGTCGAATGTTACATTTTCTGTAATTTTCCCCTAAACTAGGAAAACGCTCGGTGTAACGCGTTGATGAGCGAGCACCCGAATGCGCAACATCTCGAACCGAAATTTTGAAACGCACAAAACATAACATCCATATTGAATTGAAATATGATACACTCAATCAACATAAAAGTACCTGCTTTTTATTGTAAAATAAATTATTAGTAAAATATGAGAAAATTGTAGTTTTACTAAATTTGAAGTTGATCTGACCATTTTGATTTTCGACCAATCAGAAGATATTTGTAAAATTATAACCAATCAGAGGGAGCTCTCAAAAATAGTATAAAGTATGTGTGCCAAATTTCAGCTCGATTGAGAAAAAAATGTGACCTGCGACGCCGGGCCAAACTAACTGACTGACTGACTAACAAACACACAAAAAACAGAGAAGTGTCCAAAAGTGCAAAATTGATACGCTAACAGATTCTCTAACAGAAATGTGCTTGATTGCCATTGCATTTTGAAACATTGCTGCTCATAAGTTCCTTCCGATCAACTTCTGATGAGTTAGCTTAGCGCATTACATTACACGGAGCTAGGATTCTAAAGAGAGCAGACGCCCTGTTGTCAATGACATGGTGTATAGAACAATAGATCAAGTGCATCGCAATTCCAACACATCGCACCTGACATCTGCTCAAGGACATGTTCCATGGAAATGCGACTCTAATTGCTGATAGACCGTTTAGAGACACGTTTGTTTCGATAACGGGCTGCCGAAATGGGAGACGCTCTCAATAGAAATAATTGGGACATTAGGGTTTAGATAATTAGACGATTTCGTTACCAATATGGAGGGTGATGACGGAATTGACGCTTATAGACGTCTTATGAGACTTCTTGATTCGCGACAAATTGTGAATATCATACAAATGCCAGAATTTGAATGTGATTTTTACCAATTTATTATCTTCCTCAATTGTTTTCATTTAGTAGGCCTGCTGATGTGTTTTATTTGTGAAATGTACCTCAGAAGCAGATGGCCGGAAGTCCATTTCAATGATTCTTGAGGTGAGTTCAAAAACTAGCCTTCACCCAATCACATTTGTAATTTTGACACGAGTCATTACGTAAGAGATTAATTCATTGTTATGCATTTGTTGACATCAGTCAAATGACAAGAGTTTGACTACACCATTCCAAAAGTGTGCAACCCAAGGTACGAGGTCCGAGATGGACTTCGAGGTATTTATTCTCGTCCTTGAAATTCAGGCTAAATCTCTTGCTAAAGCCAGCTAAAGCCTAAGACCACATTCAGAACCAATGTATGAATGCATCATTAGAACCGGCGACTACCTTTCTCCCGTCACGTCGGCATGACAGGCTACTGTTGTACCGACCTTGATTGCTACTCATCATTAGCGGCCGGTTCACATATGTCCCACATGGGCGCTTGTCACAACCAGGGGTGGTACACAACCAGAGATCTCCCGTCACGTCGGCATGACAGGCTACTGTTGTACCGACCTTGATTGCTACTCATCATTAGCGGCCGGTTCACCTATGTCCCACATGGGCGCTTGTCACAACCAGGGGTGGTACACAACCAGAGATCTCCCGTCACGTCGGCATGACAGGCTACTGTTGTACCGACCTTGATTGCTACTCATCATTAGCGGCCGGTTCACCTATGTCCCACATGGGCGCTTGTCACAACCAGGGGTGGTACACAACCAGAGATCTCCCGTCACGTCGGCATGACAGACTACTGTTGTACCGACCTTGATTGCTACTCATCATTAGCGGCCGGTTCACCTATGTCCCACATGGGCGCTTGCCACTACCAGGGGTGGTACACAACCAGAGATCTCCCGTCACGTCGGCATGACAGGCTACTGTTGTACCGACCTTGATTGCTACTCATCATTAGCGGCCGGTTCACCTATGCCCCACATGGGCGCTTGTCACAACCAGGGGTGGTACACAACCAGAGATCTCCCGTCACGTCGGCATGACAGGCTACTGTTGTACCGACCTTGATTGCTACTCATCATTAGCGGCCGGTTCACCTATGTCCCACATGGGCGCTTGTCACAACCAGGGGTGGTACACAACCAGAGATCTCCCGTCACGTCGGCATGACAGGCTACTGTTGTACCGACCTTGATTGCTACTCATCATTAGCGGCCGGTTCACCTATGTCCCACATGGGCGCTTGCCACTACCAGGGGTGGTACACAACCAGAGATCTCCCGTCACGTCGGCATGACAGGCTACTGTTGTACCGACCTTGATTGCTACTCATCATTAGCGGCCGGTTCACCTATGTCCCACATGGGCGCTTGTCACAACCAGGGGTGGTACACAACCAGAGATCTCCCGTCACGTCGGCATGACAGGCTACTGTTGTACCGACCTTGATTGCTACTCATCATTAGCGGCCGGTTCACCTATGTCCCACATGGGCGCTTGTCACAACCAGGGGTGGTACACAACCAGAGATCTCCCGTCACGTCGGCATGACAGGCTACTGTTGTACCGACCTTGATTGCTACTCATCATTAGCGGCTGGTTCACCTATGTCCCACGTGGGCGCTTGCCACTACCAGGGGTAGAGTAACAGACGACAACTTTGACCTTCCTGGCATGTTTGTTTCCGTTAGGTTGGCATGATACATACTTGTTGTGGTCATTGTTGTTGATATTTTCAAAGGATTGTTGCTTGCTAATGACATAGAAAACATCAAACTTTGACTGTGTATTCTGACAGCTAAGACTTATGACTTTTTTAGTAGACAGTGAGAGAATGTGAGAATCCATTCCGTATATTATTCTCATTATTGTGTAACGCATGGATAAGCCATCCTTCGTGTTGCCTGCGTATTAATATATGCGTGTGCAAGTTGCTGCTCCGTTAAGAAAGACAATTTGACCCAGGCGTCAAAGGAGCAGTGACAATATCTCGGATATTTCACCGAATAACATTGAAAAATCTTTCATAACAAGTCAATGTCAAGAACTCTTGCAGTTCTTCACAGATTTGTCTCAACATTTTCTGAAACAACTAAAAAGTTTGTCCCGATGACCACGTCAAGTTTTAAGCTGAGCGCTCAAGCAGTTCTTTTAATTTTTAACCAATCTCAGGATCTCTTTCCCAAAAACTATATATATCCGAGGGGTGAACAACTAAAAAAATCAGTGTACACTTTGAAAAAAAATCAAAAAAAATCAAAAAAAATCAAAAAATCAAAAAAAATCAGAAAAAATCACATCAAAATAAAAAAAAATAAAAAAAATCAAGTATGTAAAAAAAAAATTAAAAAATCAAAAAAAAATCAAAAAAAATCAAAAAATCAAAAAAAAAAACAAAAAAAATCAAAAAAATTAGACGAATTCAGAAAAAATAAAAAAAATCACAGCAAAATCAAAAAAATCAAAAAAAATCAAGTATGTAAATAAAAATCAAAAAATCAAACAAAATCATAAAAAATCAAAAAATCACAAATAATCACAAAAAATCAAAAAATCACATCAAAAATCAGAAAAAATCAACAAAAATTAACTATGTTAAAAAAAAATCAAGAAATCATAAAAAATCAAAAAATGAAAAAAAAAATCAAAAAATCACTTAAAAATCAAAAAAATCAAAAAAAAATCAAAAAAATCACGTAAAATTTTTTAAAAATCAAAAAATCATTAAAAAAATCAAAAAATCAGAAAATCAAAAAAAATCATAAAAAATCAAAAAAATCAAAAAAAATCAAAAAATCACTGACAAAAATTAAAAAATCATTAAAAATCAAAAAAAATCAGAAAAAATCAAAAAAAATCAAAAAATCAAAAAATCAAAAAATCAGGTGTACATTAAAATGTCAAGTTGTTAACCCCTCGTATTTATCTATCTAATGTAATTTGTGTGTGGGAAATGTTCAGATGCATTGGTTGAACCTATAAAAACACAAACAAACGACACACAGAGAAAGAGCTACACGCTTACGTTTTCGCCATACCTTTTGATACGATGTCAAAAATATACTTGGAAGCGAAGATCAACCCCTCAAGATACGTATTCCTCAAGAAACTCGGTATTTTTAATCAGATTCTGTTCCTCTTCTTTTGTGGTACGATATTTCAAACGTCATTAACCTCCTTCCATGAAATTCAGTACACATTTTGCATTCATTATTACTTTATTTTCATATTTTTATTAGATATGACCTTCGACCCTTGATTCTTTCATAATTACCCGATCTCTAAAAAATAATTACGTACCAAAATATGTAATTCATTAGAAGTTTGAATGGACACGACCTTTGTACTCCGAAGTATGAGAACTTACTAAATATCCCAGTGAATGATCATGACCTCAAGCAAAGCATTTGCCGAGATTCTCCTTAATATTATTATTCTAGTTTTATTAGTTGCTTTTCCGGTTTTTGGCGTAATATAGTTCACGTAGGTTCCCTGATCGAGCAGAAAGTTTGCAGATATATTGTAGTGAATACGTAATAGAAAATTTAAAGAAAATCCTCTGATTGGTTGAAACGTGAGAATGAACTGTTCATCCAATCAAGTAGACATTTTGCGACTTCACGAAGACCAACATTTCATCATATTTAATACATTTTCAGCAAAATCGCCTATGAACGAGCTATCCTATGAGTTATCGAATTTTGACGAATTTATTCCATCTAAATGGTGCATCCACCTTGACCTCCTCCCCCCCCCCCCCTCCCCCACAACCTCACATCTGATATATTCAAATGCTCGCTTATCAACGAGTTACTAAGAGCATTTTATTATTTAGATAAAATGTAATTCCTATTTTGGGCGACAATGAACGAAATACTTCAGTGACAATAAATATCACTTGCTAGAATTATAATGAGTTGTCCCAGGTGGAGAGATGACGTCATTTAATCTGCGCGCGCAGCAACCTGTAGAATGCGGTCTGTGTGAATACATTACATTGTGATGTCAGTGCAGGGGGGGGAGGGGGGGGACAAGGGCAGCGCCCTTTACTGCAAGAGTCATTTGCAGATGATGCTGCTGTACTAGAGGTCATTTTCCCGCGGGTTGCAGGCACTTATTTGGATACGATTAGAGACGAAATGGGTTGACGAAATGATTTGAAATTTTTATCGTGATTAGATAAAAGTCTCAAACTTAGGGTTATCCCTGGGTACATTTTATATTTTTTGTTTAGTTATTAGTAAAAATTAGTTGATTTTAGGTGAAAAATTAGCAATTTTCTTGTCTCGCTGGGTGCCGCTTGAAATTTAATTAAACAAATGTGCCAAGTGATATCCCCAAGGCCCGGTCGTTCAATACAGTCCTAATCAACAGTTTAAAAGTTAGCAGAGTATTGAAAGACTGGCCCCAAGTTAGTCTTTTATCTAATCATGATCAATATTTGAGATCAATTGGTTAACGGGTGACTGTCTCCAATCGGATAGGCACGAAGCAAAAAAAATATCTACTAATATACAATCAGACTGATCATGTGAACATCCTATCAAAGTTACACCCACTTATGAAAAAAAAAAATCTCCCTTAATTTGCTAAAACGGCCGAGCGCTTGTATCAATATTAAAATGTAATTTATTTTTAAACCCCGCTGCTTTCTTCCACCTACTAATTATTCCCGGTATGTCCAACTCTATTAATTTCACAACATTTCCTTCTACTCTATGCAAATGGAAACCCTGAGTCCCCATACAAATCAAGTCAATCAGTAAGACATGAGCCCTGGCACAGTTACCATATGAAGCTGCTGTGAGGTCGACAGTCAGCTGCCAGATGACTTGGTTGGTCTCCATGGAAACAGACCATTCATGACCTGGACCACAGCCTCTCTCTAACGCTCTGTGTCACGCGTTGATAAGCGAGCATTCGTATTGCATGCGAATTCGCTTTGGAAACGCTAGGAAGACAATCATGCGTAGAATTTATTTCAATACAGTTTGAATTTCTGTAAAATGTCAATAACGTTGGAAGCTCTCGACAGATTGGTTGGAAAATTGTCAAAAACTTCTAAAATGTTGTTTCCAATGACCATGCAAAATTTGAAGTTGAACAGCAAACGATTCAAGTGTCAATTTTTAACCAATCTCAGGATTGTCCAAAACAAAAACTATACATACGCACGTACTAAATTTCAGATAGATCAGATGAAAAAGAGCAGCAGGAACGCTCGCTACCCTCGCTTATAGTAAACTTATTTTTCGGTGAAACCAAGATACTCGAAAATTAAAAAATCTCGAAATGAATAATTATAAGACCAGGATTATGTAAAAAAATGTCTTGAATTTTACTTCATTTGACCTGAAATGCTAAAACAACAGAGATTCTATTCATGTTTTGAATGGTCGTTCAATAGACTAGACTACTATGCAAATCACTGGGAACTGCTGATCCGCCCATAGAAGAAGATTGCTGAGGTAATCGGCTGCCAGCTTAGAAGATTCTTCCATGAATTATTAAATCGTGTGGTTTTTATCTTAAATAATAAATGTGTGTGATTAAAGAATAAAAAGAAGAGTGTGTTGTAGCGATTTAAAACAGGATGTTCCACTGAAAAAATTCGAAGTCAAAAATAAATAATTGATCAAATTTAATAGGTACCAAAAAAGTGTGGATCTCCAAGATCATTTCAATGTAAAATCGTTGTGTGCTCTGTAAAGCGTTGATAAGCGAGCACCGGTACGAGCATCATCTCGAAATTATTTAAATGACCTTAAAATACCGATAACTCTTTAATTTCCTGATTGATCAGATGGAAATTTTTTAATTATGACGTACCTAATGTTGGTCGTAAAATCTGTGCAATTTGTTTAACAATTTAATTTCCACTAATCATAACATGTTTTCTTTCAATTTCAACCAATAAGGGAATTTTGTTCAAAAACAATACAGTAAACCATACAGGTCTGACATTTCATTTGAGTTCGAAAATGTGAAAAAATAAGAAAACTCATGCTCTCAGAAGTTTCGTCCGCAAGTAGATATTTGCGGATGTCAGTCCTCAACACCACAAGACCGTGAGCTATTTAATAACCTTATGGACGGAATCCAGGGGACTCTGGACTGAGTGATATTTCGCAATGGACACTTGCTATCTCGTTTGGTTCTCATCTGCCCTGACTCACAATGGACCACATCCCAATGATCTGACCGAATCGGTATTTATACCTCGCTGACCTCCGAGGACCTGTTGCACGTCTTCGCCAATCCGCACTCAATGAGGCGGCAACACCCACACTTTCATTTCTTGCATAATTACACCTCAATGATTAGTGGATCATTAACGCGGGAGGCGAGAGCTGAAAGTGCATTCATTCATGATTGTCACACTTTTGCAAGCAATACTCATGCAGAGACTCTATTCGAACAAATAAGCGATACGTGATGGAGCCACTTCTGGAGGAACTTTTTAATTTACTTTTTAGATTAAAATAAAAAAAAGGGCACTTTTTTATTTTAAAGTTCGTGTTTTCATAGGGCAGTGAAAAAGGAGAAACAATTTAAATTTAAATTTTATTACAAGTTTACTTTTTCAGCCATAACAAACAACTAAAGCAAATTTTCCATTATCCGCAATATAGCCAGTACCAATGAATCCACCAGAGGTCAATCGTGTTCCTTATTTTCTCGAATCGTCGTCAGAACATAACGCCCTAAGTGTGAATTACATGAACTACCCTTATAGAAAATTCTGAAAAAATACTAGATTTGTTGTCAACTTCAAACCATATTAACTTATTTAGCGATCGTAGCGAGCGACTCCTTTCGGCTCTTTTGACGCGGACCTATGTTTTTTGTTTTTCTGTCCGTGTCACCATACAAATCGCACCGTTTCTCCGATCGAGCTGAAATTTTGCACACTTGTAAGGATCAACTAGTCGGTTGGCCAAACACATTTTTTTCGAAATCCGTTGATGGTTTGAATTTAAAAAAAATATCTTCTGATTGGTTGATACAAATACTACAATTGGTTAAAAAAAGTATGAAATGTTTTCCGATTGATCGAAAATCTAAATGTTCAAATTAGGGATGGAGAAAATATCGATATATCGATATATATCGATATCAAAAAAATATCGAAATATCGATACCTGAATATATTGAATATCGATATATTGAAATATCGATATATCGATATATTGAAATATTGAAATGTCAATATATTGAAATATCGAAATATTGAAATATCGAAATATTGAAATATCGATATATTGAAGCCTTACCGCATGATACAATTATGTTCTTAATTGAAGTTTATACCTACTATGGCAAAATAATTCTTATTTGCAGTGCAGCGTTTACAAGATTTATGGACAATTACTCAGATTATTCACATTTTCTTTCTTATCTGGCCGGTGACCCTATATTTTGGAACGGCTGTGTTATTTCTTTTTACATTTTCTTTTGAAATTCCTAGCAGTTTTAGGAGCAATTTAATACACTCATACGATATATCAATATTTCCATACCTATACATCTAAATATTATTTCCATATCAATATTTCGATATTTCGATATTTCAATATATCGATATATCGATACTTCGATATTTCGATATTTCAATATTTCAATATTTCGATATTTCAATATATCGATATATCGAAGTATCGATATATCGATATATATCGATATATAAATGATATCGATAGTCGATATCAAAATCCAAGTTCGCTCCATCCCTAAGTTCAAATAGTTCATATTTAGCTTGTCTATTAAGCTAAGTTTACACGGTGCAATTTCTTGAACAACTTCTGTGTCACAGTTTATCTGCTCGTGCGCAATGTCACTTTTGAGATGAAAAAGTGGCTCTGCACATGTGCAGAACTTTTGTGGAATAGAAATTGTTCAAGAAATTGCACCGTGTAAATGAGGCTTTAGAAGTGAGAGCAGTCATTTTGGAAGAGATCCTTCTAAATACTCGTCCTCTAGTGGCCATCCTACTACACACTCTCATAGCACCTTGCCCTCTTCTCAACTGAGTTTTCATCTTATTATTCTGCATCTTCTTGATATGGACCGGTTTCAGCACGGAATTGTTGCTATCAACAAGCCAGCATGGGTGAGGTTTAAAGACTTAACTGTGAGCCCAACTCTTCAAGTGGAAAAGCATAAAGATGAGCGCTTGATATTAATTATCTTCCCAAACGTGAATAACGAGTTACATTCAAATGATCATCTTATGTTCACGTCATACGTTGTGTAATTTATTGATTTTCGTAAAGAAATAATTAATATTATCTGTTAATTATTTCAAGCCATTAAGTATATAACGCAGCTGGTTAAAATAACGGAGATTGATAAAATTAATACCACCAGAAGTGTACATGAATTTTTTTAAAACGATGATTAGTACTATAAGCATTTAATTTGTTGGCAATATGATTGCCATTTTAGTAGTTTTAATATTATAATAATATGCATTAAATGCATAATATTGTAAAATATGAATATGGTAAAATATTATTATTTACATGTATATCTTCATTATAATGGGATAAAATTTGAAAATTATTCCGAATATGAGTTTGTAACTACGTGTAAAGCTGGGTTCCCATACTTCGCATCGAATTCGCTTCCGGTTCGCTTCCCTTTCGCAAAATGGCTACCTTTTAACAAAGGAAATCGTCCATGTTTACATTCGCATGTTCGCGTGTTTCGGTTTCGTTAAAGTTGAGCAAATTTTAACTTTGACGAAACCGAAACGAAACCGAAAAACGCGAACATGGGAATGTAAACATGGACGATTTCCTTTGTTAAAAGGTAGCCATTTTGCGAAAGCGAAGCGAACCGGAAGCGAATTCGATGCGAAGTATGGGAACCCAGCTTAAGGCTGCAAACACACGGGGCGTTTTTTTCATGCCCAGACGCGGCATGCAAAAAACCGCCCCGTGTGTTCGCTCCCATGCTACCTATGCTCAATGCTCAATGCTAAATGCTACCTATCTTCTCGGCGTCTCGCCGGCGTGCGAACGCTTTGGCTGAAGAGAAAAACGCCCCGTGTGTCTAAGTAAACAATGTATTCCAATAATCAACAGATTTTATGCATTACTTGGGCACTGAGTGTGGGAAGGGTTGTATGCTTAGTCTTCATTTAGATGATTGTTTAGGAATACACGGTGACAGCACATTCTAATAGACGATGATACGACATTGCATCCAATAATATGCGCAGTCGGCTTCAGTCGCAGAGTCTTATTACCAGTCTGGACGCCGTTGTTTTTATTCATAGAATCTGGATGCAACGAATGTTGAAAAACAAAATAATATTACGAAAACCTCAACAATGTGAGAATATTTTCCAGTAGGCCGAATCGAATGAAATCATGACCACATTGCAGCCAACGCAACAAAACTAATAAAACGTCTCCGTACTTCAATCAAGAGTTCTTCGTATTATTTTAATCAACGACAACCTCCGATGCCCGAACACAAAAGGTAAAACACAATCAACACTCGAAATCATCCAACAACAATGCAAGTTATTCGCCAACACAACTTGCTAAGACGCGAATGAATATTGAAATGTGAATGGTATTGTCATTAACACAGTGATAAAACGTCTTCGAATCACTGAAAGCCGAGGGAAAGGATCGAGGAGCAAAACAATGTGATGGATGCGCGAATAGGCGATGTCATTTCCATGCTAATTGATTGAGTAATTGGCCTTTCACTCGGACCTCAAGACCCGGGTTCGTGTTCCCAGACACTGAGAGGGACAAATCCTTGCCGTGTCATTGCATGTGTGTATGCAAGAAGTTCGTATGAAACTGAGATAAACGAAGTGTTATGTTGAAACTTGTATCTTCTGTACAAATCGATGTTTCCATTGCGTTATTCAAGACTTTGTGGCAATATTTTCTAAAAAACCAATGGAATAATCTGAAAGCTCATAAAAATCACTGCAAGATTACACATTAATAAACTAATTTTTTTTAATGGAATTATATCGTTCTTTCCCTGTATACCCTTCAAATAGTAAGAATGCAAAGAAAATGTAAAACATAAAGTAACGAACAGTGGATTTGACTTTTATTGTAAACATACATTTTGAATCTTTTAGGGATATCAACCAATGAGACGATAACAATGGGATAGTCCAATAGGCAAAATAAAATGGTCAATTTCGTGTAAATATGTACAAGTTTTTGAATCAGACAACTGATGTGCTCTAATATGCTGAAACCTATAATCGTTACAATAATTCTACTGCTTCACTACAAATCTTCCAAGTACGTATTTTCACAATCTTGAACTTATTTTATTGTCATAATCTTGCCATATACCTTGATATCTTGCAACACAATGTCTCTCCGCCTTACATCCACGGTCTACAGGACAGCAACTTCCACACAGCACAGTTCATTTCATTGACAAGGAGAGCAGAATCTACATAAACAGGCTCCATTCCTTGGGGTATATATGCTATTAACAGCCACAGGAAGATAAAAATATCAACCAATCTTCGTAGTGGACTTTTAAGAACCATAAGAGTCATTTCCATTTCCATGATTTATTAAATTGATATAGTCCTAACCAACTGTTTTAAATTTAGCAGAGCACTAAAAACTGGCCCTAAAATGTAATATAACCCAAAGATCAGCAGTTTCATACATTCTCTCCCCCTCCACTCGGGCGCAACTTCCTGGCCTGGTACAAAGCCACATTGTGATCACTCTACACACCTTGGCTCGGTACACATTGCGAAATGTTGGCCCGCAACAAACACCGAGTGCGCATGATCACACATCGGCAGACATCTTGCGCCATGTTGACTCTCGTCTTTGTGAATGAATGCGAAGATGGAGGCAAATATTACACCAGCTTGCGGCATTCACAGTTCACGCTTTGTACCTGTCACTCAGTTCACGTGACAAGTCAAGGGTACAGGGGAAGAACGCTATGAGTCACATTCGGATGGAACTGAGATACACGAAGTTTTATATTGAAACTTGTATCAATCTTCCATTCAAATCGATATTTCAATTGCGTTTTTCAAGACTTGTGGCAATATTTTCTAAAAACCGAGGGTATATTCTGAAAGTTCATAAAAATCACTGCAAGATTACACCTTAAAATCATTTTGTTCAATAAATGTACTTCTCGTTTTTTCCCTGTACCCGTCATGTGTGAGTGAAACCGACCCGAGAGGAGCGCTCTGAACTTGAAGTCCGGAGGTCCGAGTTCGATTCCCGCGGCAGGGACTCCTGACTGGGGTCTTCGTGATTTCCATCAGCCACAGGCAAATGCTCTACAATAGGCCACGACCGCTTCCTACCCACATAAGTTCGTGGAAGATCAACAAAGAGGGTAAAAAATTACAACAAAAATGGGACCTGATTTCAAATAGGATCTGCGATTTATTGTTGAAGTGTTTGTTGTGTATGACGTCATAGCAGTAGCAGGGCTCTGCAACTGAGCTAATAATGGCGACGGATGAATGATTATAACGATGATAAAGAACAGGCAAGGATGGACAGGAGGAGGTCGTAGCCTATTAGGATGGAACCTTCCCATCATTTGCCTCTCGATGACGGGAACCACGAAATTATCTCAGTGAGAAATGGTCAATATTTGAGCTAAAATGTCAATAAATCCTTAAGTATTGGAACAAATTGAGTCAAAATTATATCAGTGTGCAATTAACTCTCAATTCTCAATGACCATGCAAAATATCGTCTTGATTGGACCAAATGGTAATTTTCACTTTTGAACGAATTAGAGAATGAATTTCTATCAAACTGTTCAGATATCTGATTATCATCGCCGAAATTAATTACAGCAAAAACGAATTATGTAATATAAGATAATTACATACAATTATGTAATTTCTATACTTATACCCCAAATTGAATTGATTTAGTTATCGCCAGATCGTCTGGATGTTTCTTCGATTCAGAACCAACGAGCCGAACTGAATCCAATAATCGACGCAATACATTTCTTATGACAAATTGGCCAATCATCGAGAATTAACGAACCGATTGCCGCCAGCAAAAACACAACCCGCCTGATCGATTCATTTGTTTTAAATTTAACAGTCACAAAAAAATCAGACAGAAGAACCTGCTTATTAAGTAGGAACCTAATCGAAACAATTGCAGCAACAAAAACATCAGACGTTGCTCAAAAACAATGCCAGTCTCTCAGCGAATTCGTTGTCATTGACACTTCAACAGGTCATTTGCCAAGCTGATGCCACTAGATTGCGCATAAATCGACTCTTATTCGATTTCACTACACAAAATTGTGTATCAGAAAAGCTATCTTAAAAAATACAGAAATTCTGCCCTAATATTTCAATTTAGTTAAATGCATTTGTAGCAATAAAATTGAAAAGAGAATTTATATTTATTTTAAGATCAGATATAATATATTTTGATGCACCTGTAGGTATAATAATTAATCATTAATAACTTCTGTTTAAGACACCGCGCACTTTTGTCCACTTCTCGATCAAACATCTTTGACAATTCAAGGTCACATTGACACATCATTTGACACAAACTCAACTCTTACAACATTTGAAAGTAACCTCAAATAATTTGTTTGTCAAATTATTATAATTATTATGTCGTCATTCGTATGTCCTTTCTAATGAGAGATTTCTATACAAATGCTATCTTGTCTTGTATATTTTAGTCATATTTTTGTTTGTAATTGTTGAAAATATGTTTTTCGGCGTGGGATATTAACAAAGGTCGTACATGTTTGCAGGCTGTTGTCATTATTCATCAAGCCTCTGTCTTCTTGTCAGAACAGAATGTAGAAACGACGCGGTCACCCAAAGCGACAAGACTTCAATGTCAAACCTAGCGTTCACACTTTTCTGACGAGTCGAAATCCAGAATTACTCTTATTTAATCTTGGCTGGAAGCGACGTTGTCAAGTGTCAGGTAATTACAACTATTAGTTACTTGTCCTGGCGCCAACGTGTGGTTGTAAAAGTAGATAAGTGTGGGAATTCTTAGGTTGAAGTCCACGATTGTCAGAAAGAGCGAGCGATTTTGCTGCGTTTTGCAGACACATTTTTGGATGCGATTGGAGACGAAATGGGTGGACAATGATTTGAAATTTGAATCACGATTAGATAAAAGACAAACTTAGCCCTTGGTACATTTTTAATTTTTTACGCGATGACTCGAGTCATAGTCTCAGATCTTCATAAATTTTTGTGTACTTATTGATAATCATGCCATACACAATCCCTGAAAAAATTAAACACTTCTCGTGTCTAGTTTCTAAGATAATTTGAGTTTTCTCCCCTATGTTGTCTTATAACAACCAAGTAAAATCGTGTCATTTTTAAGCTAAAATGAAGTTCTAATTTTTTGTACCGTTAGATTTAAAAAAACTTTTTTTCTGGTAGACCTATGGACATACTATCAGGAAACAATTTGAAAACAATACCAACGTGTGGTATTTTTAAAGTTATACACCAAATTCGACATGATTTTAGTTTTGTTCATTCTCAAAAGACATAAAATTGAAAACTTATTATTGGGCGGGAGTTGCAAACTACAGGACATTAAATGCGTCATTTATACTTAAATATAGTTGAACTGTTGTAAAAAGATTTTTGAATTGGTTATTTCAAAAATAAACTAGGAAAACGCTCAGTGTAACGCGTTGATGAGCGAGCACGGGTACGTTCAAATTCACGAACCGGAAATGCGTACACAACGCACAGAAAACATATACATCCATATTGAATTGATTATGATATCAACTTATATGATGATATGCTTTTCATCGAATCTTTAAAATAGCATCTAAGCACCTGGTTCATAAAGCAAATCAGAATCAATTCAATTGGCACTGGAAAACATTCATTTCGATACTTCATTACTGACAGATATAAAAAATGTAAATAAGTTTATACGTTCTTAACTGATTGGGATGACAGTTTGTAAAATAAGAGACAATGTTGGTCTTAATAATCATGCAAAATATGAGTTTGATCACAATTATCGAAGACCGTTTTCATTTTTCAGCCTATCAGGAGATATTTATTTAAATTTTAACCAATGAATGGATTTAAAAAAAAAATAGGTTCTTGAAACAGAAAAGGTTGTCTCTACATGTGTGCAAAATTTCAGCTCGATCGAAGAAAAACTGACCTGTATAGCCAAAATATGAGTTTGATCAGATTTATCGAAGACCAATTGTCATTTTTCAACCTACCATCAGGAGATGTTTATTTAAATTTTAATCAATGAATGGATTTCAAAAAAATTAGGGTCTGCAACGCCCAGAGAATGTCCCAACACGTGTGCAAAATTTCAGATCGATCGAAGAAAAACTCTAACCTGTATATCGTCAGTAACAGAAAAAAAATCACACAAAAAAAACAAAAAAAAAAACAGAGGTCCGTGCCAAATGAGCCAAAAGGAGACGCTCGCTTCGCTCGCTCAATAAGAATGTGCTATATCGAGTGGTCGCGCCACGTAAATCGAACCCAAATGTACTGATTCCTCCATGACCGCGCCACTATGACGTATCTGAATGACAACAAACTGCCGTGTCATCTCAGCCTGACGAAACAGCGATGACATTTCGTCTCGAATAAACACAAGTATTTACACAGAGCCAGCTGACATTGACCTCCCGTGCAAGTGTTTGAGGTAATTCTCTGCCGGCAAGAGCTGTTGAGTGTGTGGGTGGTCAATCATGGATCAAGTGGCAGTCTAGAGCCCGGCTTAGGTTACTTCCAAATCATATCTAGTTTTAATATGCATGTTAAAACGTATATGCCTTTCACATGTTTAAATTTATATGTTCAAAATCAGATGTAAAATTAAAAAAAACACGTACATTTAAGATTTTTGAACAAAAATGTGAGCTGCTTCTTCCAGAAATTGCATTTTGCGGTCGCTAGTGTCTGATTCTGTAACTTCCCCTTGACATCACAACAATGCTATTCTTACGGCGGTGAAGAGGTCTCACTTGAACTGCAGTTACGTAATAGGTGTCCTGGTTCTTAAACCATTTCTCATTCATTCGTATTCGAATACTTCAACAAGCATTCGGCAAGAGATTTTTAAAAATCTCTTCTGGACTGAAGTAACTCTAGAAAACGTCAGCCCTTAGGCAATACCGCATTAAAGCTATCTATTACAAAATTACACATTCCGTACGTCAATCCTGATATCTATTGGTTCGGGTACTGGTTCGGGTACTGGTTCGGGTACTGGTTCGGGTAATGGCTCGGGTACTGGTTCTGGACTCACCGACGACGGCGATGACGTAGTTGTTCGGCGGCATGAGCACGTTGCGCGTCCACGCCGCGCGCACCACCTCCAACGCGCACGCGCTGGACGACACCAGCAGCACGCCGGGGGCGACGTAGCCCTGGAACTGCAGCAGCTTCATCGCCTCCATCAGCGACGCGTTCCAGAAGCAGCGCAGGTTCGCCTCCAGGAAGCTCTGTGGGACAAGACATATCATGGTCAGCGTCGAGCATAGAACAGAGGGTCGTCATTGTTTGTGGTATAATCAAGTAGATGGATGGAACGATATCCACGTTCTAGCTTAACAGAGGGTCGACGTTTTTAGTGGTAAATAATCATGTAGAGGTATGGAAGGGCATCTACGTTGATGAAAGAACAGAGGGTCGTGATTGGTAGTGGCATAAGGTGGTAGGGGGAAGGAACAAGGAGTCCGCTAATGAACAGAGCTTAGGGGTTGCTGTGACGTAAGCTAGAGGGATAAAACGGCATCCACTTACATGGCAGCGTAGAGGATATTGTTGTTAAAGACGGGACAGAGGGTCGTGATTGTATGTGGAAAATACGCTAGTTGAGGCGTACTTGTTGATACAGACAAAACGTCCTGCAGATGATTAGTGGTATGCGTTGGAAGAGGGAAAGAACTACGTGAACGTCGATCACGAGAACAGAGGGTCGGGATTGTTTCTGACGGCATCCGCGTTGAGGGCAGAACAGAGGGTCGGGATTGTGCATTGAGATTAAAGACGGTCGTTTTGCTGTGACTTTTTAGAAGTTACCTAAGAAGGTAACACATGAGTTGTTCATGATATAAATTTACCTTGCAACCAGAGAACAACATTATGTAATTTAACGTTAAAATTTCGTGGTATTTCCACTACCATTTTGTAGACATAAAATAATATATGAATATGAATAAAAAATATTTTCACATTTGACATGTTTATGAATTCTCTTTTGCCTCATTCAATTTGTAAGGAATTTAACCAAATAAAGGTGGATTCTAAGCACATTTAAAAAGCAGTAAATCATCTGACATCGCTGCATTGTTAACAAACTTTCCTCCGAGGAACCAAATCATCTGAACCTGGATCCATATTGTTCTCGTGTAACTTGGGGTTTGTATGAGCGAGCGAAGGCCTCATTTTCAAACTTTTCAACTGGATTTCTCATTCTTCCGCAGAATCACATTATTTTGTAATGTATTAAGTCTTATAGCTTTATTTATGTACCCTTTTAAACGTAAAATATGCTTACAATATTATGATTTCCCAACATTTTAGCTTGCACCGTGGTAAAAATATGTGTTTACTTTTATATTTTAAGCAATGCAAACAAATTAATTTCCCCCAGGACGAACATCTTGGAAATTTTACAGATTAGAACTTCTAAATGGAGATAAATCGATGTATTTTTG
Organism: Leuctra nigra; assembly: GCA_934045905.1. Taxonomy (NCBI): domain Eukaryota; kingdom Metazoa; phylum Arthropoda; class Insecta; order Plecoptera; family Leuctridae; genus Leuctra; species Leuctra nigra. The sequence goes on along the minus strand of OW203769.1, from coordinate 27,604,108 downwards.
CAATGTGAGTGATTCCTCTTCATTATTAAAGACTTCTCCGGAGTCTACTCATCACAAACAACGAATCACATGGTGCCATTGCGATGGTGTCAACCACGAGGGATGTCCCCCCCCCCCCCCTCCCCCGGTCTGATTCCATTCTATGACGTCAGCCCCTCGAGGCGGCTCCAGCTGGGGATGAGGCTCTGATTGATTCCAAGACCTCTCCTCTCTTTCATCCCTTCTCTGCGGAAGTAGCCGCGTGTTGGGGCGCAACTTCCGCTCTGTGGATCCTTTAGTTGGGTTTTAGTGGATACAAAGTTTTACGAGACTTCACAACAATCTGAAGTGATCAAAACCAATGCGGTGGCTTTGATGCTCTATTTTATTATACCAAGAATACGCCGAGTTGCAGCGTTGATAAGCGAGCATTCCAAATGCATGCATGACCTTGACCAGCCTCTTTCAGATTGTCCATCAGTAAAGTGAAGGTAAAATAGTAAAAACAGTAAAACAGTAAAATATCAATTTTCCGATGAAAACAAAACACCGATCTTGATGGAAAGCAATGAGTAAACGAGCAGGATTGTAATGATTTTGAAATAGAGATGCTCTGATTTCCGATAACATCTATCTGACGGCATAGTGGACTTTTGGCAAGTTAAAAGAATTGATCTGAAGGAATGTGCGCCGTGGAAAATATCCAGCCGCACCGTGGCTCGAACCCGGGAGCTCGTACTTGCCGGGCGAGCGCGCTACCCACTGATGGTTATACCTGACTATAGAGTCGCCTAATCCCCCAGTCGAGAGGCAAATGCTGAGAAGGTTCCCAGCCAATAGGCCACAACCACCTCCATTCCCACTGTCCACCCTTAGGTACCTATTCTTCATCATCGCCATAATTAGCCCAATCGCAGAACAGTGCGACGTATTCACAAAAACCAACTATTTCTTCTCTTCCTTCTCCGATGTTACAAATGCCTCCACCCCAATAGAAGCTACAAATCAACCCCTAAGCAGTACCGACATCTGTATGCCGACCACCAACTACCCTCCTTCACCCCCTGTTTAAAGCGCCTATACTTATCCCCCCTCCCCCCCCCCTGGTTAGTGACGCGAGACAGAATGCATTCTTGCAGTAACCACGCACAAAGCTGCACTCTGCTGTTGCATTCATCGTCACGTTGCAAGTAGACCTGTTGCAATTGCAATACTCTGCGCGAGAGTAACGAAACATGTTCGGTTAAAAACCCTCCTAAATCAGCTTACTCAAAGCTTTAAGAGAAATAGAAAAACTTGGATTTGCTTTCTCGAGTACGTGACTAGTTCACGAAGACAATTCTTTCTGACGTGGTTTATGTTCAAATTTGAAATCGGAGTGGGGTTGCCAACAGGCATGAAATAAGAATTCAACAGAATGCATCTAAAACAATGTGTGGCCAAATGTGACACGTAGATAGGAAACCAAAACGAAACGATCCGCGAGCCGAAAGAGTCAAGAGGAGTCGCTCGCTTCGCTCAGGTACATGGGATTTTGCAGGAGGTAGGCGGTGACTTCGAAAGTTTCCCAAAATTTGCATAAAGAGAAAGAGCGTGTAACCAGTCATGAGTGCATTGGCTAATAAAATGTGCAAAACTTATGAGTCCAATAAAAAATTACAAATTCTATAGATTGATTCGCATGTATGTATAAAATGATATTATTTTATGGCTGAAAACCAAAAGACATGACGACACTAAATATCTCTTTCCGATCATCACGTATACAGCTCAAGAATTTTTAAGAAGGAAGAGGGGGGAGGGGGATGACAAATTCGCGTGCGGCACAATTTTCAAATCATGTGAAACCATGACCCGTTGTTTATTCATCAAACCTAAGAAACTACGGCATTTACCTCAGCCAAAATAGCTTACTCAGTAATTTGTTATGTAAAACTAATATAAATATCTGAAAACAGCTTGGTAATCTGTGTAAACAAACACAAAGGAAACGGTGATTAATTAAGCGGTGTGACCCGTGATGCGCGTACAACAAAGACAAACATCTCCAGGAAGCCGAATGCAGACAAAAAGCACCTAGCCTCATTCTGACGACAAAAACACTCTTCATTTCCGACAATGTCACGCCACGGTCTGCGGCGGAGTCACCTATTTCTGTCCGGGACTCGCGGCTTCCGGTGATGAGATGAAGCTCCTTGCAGCTTCCCCAACATTTGCCTAGGACTGAGGAAACCCACGAAATATCCGTCAGGAACGACTGTATGAGTTTGCCTGAGCCATCAGCCATGTCTGTCATCTCTGTGCGTCATCATGCAGCCTCCACGTGGCACACACGTGTACCTGGTTGAGATGCAGCCAGAGAAGTGCACGGCGCTGCACCTTGCATGCACCGCCGCCTAGACGCATTAACATGTCTGTCACGACTGCAGAGATCAAAGCCTCCAATGTTATGAAGATAAATCCATCACACAGAATTATACGGCCGATGTCAGCTCGAAATAGTTGCAGGTTGAAGAGGACCACATTGACTAATTGTGATGTTACAACTCTCATGACAGAATGGGAAGAGAAAATTAAAATAAGCCATTTTTAATGGCTTTGGCGGATGGCAGAGGGTCTGGTGGGCAGACTTTGGAAAGACTGCACTTTCAAAGTGAGCAGTAAAACGACGTATACATCCCAATAAAAGTAGCATAGTACAGGCTATTAACTTCCCAAGTAAAAATAAAAGTCACATTAATTAATGTTTAATTGCTTTAGACAATTTATAATTAATAAATACTTTTGGATTTTTATATTGTTATTAGAATATGTGTGAAAATTATTGTTTGTGAAAATAATTTTTTGGAAATTAAAAATTGATACGTTGCTTTTTATAAAATAATTTTCTTCCCTGGCAATTTTTAACATCAAATTAGCGAGACGTCTCAAAAATGTAAATTTTCTTGAGCCAAAAACAGGTCTGCTATAATACTTGGCAATTTTAGTGAATCATAGACTTTTTCTTATGAGATTCTTAGGATTATTACATCCTTTGTGACACAAGAAAGCATAAAAATAATACTTTAGGACAATGAACCTATAAGTATCTACGATATAAAGCATCGAATTCTCCGAAGATCTTTCTTTCCTCCTTACATCTGCTTCTCCATCCTCTTCTTTATCTCAAGTGCAGCGCAAAGCGTGGCTCTCTCAGAGCTTGGCATTCGGCCATCTCCATTCTAATTCATGATTACAGCAGATAAATCTTAACGACGTCGTCCGCAGACGCCGGGCGTCGCCCCTGGCGTCTAGACCGCCCGCCATACACGACGCCGACGCTGCTACTAGATATAGTTGCTGACTCCATGGAACCACTATTGTACGCGCACAGGAAACGAGAAATAAAAACGAATGACAAATTAAGTTACAATACTTTTTGGAGAAGTTCCACGGAATTATTATTTCTGGATGTGTTTTTTCGGTTTTATTGTATAGCAGCTTGAAAGCTTTATAGATGCATTGTCACTGAGCCAATTCACGTAACGATGGGACCGAAAATGATGAATCTGGATGCTCAAGAGTTCGAAACTCTGTCATATATTCAAGAGTAAAAGCAAAGTTTTTGATAAATAACTATGCCTTTCGGTTCGGAGCGAACCGAAGGTTTTTGAAATTACACGATCAATGTTTTGAATGAAGACTCAATGTCAAAACATAATTTAGCACATCAACAGGACAGCTAAGTGAATACTATAATTGAATTACAGATTGAGCAACATGAGCTGTAAACAGTTACTTGTAGAATATATTTCGTTATATTTATTCGATAAAAGTTTGTCTCAATTTGATCAAAGAACAATCCGGTAAGGAACAATGATTTACGCAATATCCTTAATAAATTAATAGAACAATCACCAGAACTTTCCAATCAATTGATAATATCAGACCATTAAACCATGCGGTATGATGCAGAAGGATCAATGATAATGATAGATTGATATTTAATTCCATTTGAATGTCAGCTAATGAATTCGGGCGTTACCTGATTTTATGCAAAGCAAATAATTGCTATTTTCCTGGTAATAATAACCGATAACCAATCAATTATCTTGTTCTTGCTAATTGTTGATCTAGTTCACGGCGATAAATCATATCTAACAGTTTCATATTCTCGTATTGCAATGGAAGCTGTAGAAAACATTGCCAGGTTTCCACTTCTGGGTGGTATTAAATAAAATTGTAAAAGGCATGCTTCGGATAGAAAAAAATATAACCTAGATGAAAAATGTTGCATCAAGAAAATGGTAAAATCAACCATTTGGAGACAATACAATACAATGCCTATGTCATTTTTAATACTAAAACTAGGAATGGTACTAACAACAGATATTGTTTTATGTTATATAAATCCTGTGTTTTATATTGCTAATTTTTAAAAAATAAATAGCTTTGGGAATATTTTTTTATTATTAGTGGTAATAACAAAATGTATAGCCAGTGTACACCTGCGTTGTAATATTTTTATTAAACTACAAATGATGGATAATGAAATCGTGTAAACTTATTTATGTTAACATTAGTTTCAGAGCCATTTATTGATATGTTAATAGAATCAGCGGTATATGCTCTGTACATTTTATTGGCAACGTTTCGCCGACGAGGCAGTCGGCTTCTTCAGGCAGGACTTGACTACTTGACAAGGGTGCTAACAAAGAAAGAAATATAAAATGTTTCCACAAAATTACTAAACAGGCTATTTTGTCTGATGTTTCAGACATCAGACAAACATCAGAAAACATCAGAAAACATCAGACAAAATAGCCTGTTGTAGTAATTTTGTGGAAACATTTTATATTTCTTTCTTTGTTAGCACTCTTGTCAAGTAGTCAAGTCCTGCCTGAAGAAGCCGACTGCCTCGTCGGCGAAACGTTGCCAATAAAATGTACAGAGCATATACCGCTGATTCTATTAACAAACTTATTTATCTCAATATCTCTTTTAAGTCTTTAACCTCAGTCCAAATCGTTTTGACAAAATCTAAATCCATTCCGGTTTCTACTCCAATATCATTTATAACTTACAGATCCTAAAATGCGTTCTATACCCAGGAAGGATGAAGATTCAGCATTGAACCCACGATCGTTCCCCATTACTTCCGTCTACGCCCTGACGTCCCGCTGCCAGTCAACTTACTAATCGTGTACTTTAGACAGATTATCGAACCTGATTTTCAGATCTAGTTTGCGGGTTACAAGTTTTGTTACTTGTTTCATAATCATTAAATTTGACAAAACGAACAGTTTTATCGCGTCTGATGTGTGATGTACGATACGAAAAACATGAAAACACTTTCGATTTTAATGACTAGGGATATAAAATATGTAAACGAATTAAGAACATAATATTAGACATCATTTAAAGACCAGGGCCATCAAAACTGCATTGCTGCAGAGAAATGAGCGGAAGCAAATTGCAATTTTATGTTCAACAAATTTGACAGAACATTTTCAAAGATAGGAGGATATCGTTTCTTCACTTCCGCCGTATGCGTGATTTCTCATTTTCAAAATTTATATCTACCTTATTTTTGACTAGGGATGTTCCACGGTCAATTGACATTTTTTTTATTTTTTTATTAAGGTATTGTCTAAGTTTTTTTCACAGAACGATGCGAATTATCAATTTTTTGTTGCGTATTTTTTATGTACACCCACGGATGCAATATCTACGCCTTTCCATAATACTTAATGGTAAAATGCGTAGTTTCTGTGTACATGCGATGTATGTTTAAAGTTAACTTTTATCCAAAGTAGTATTTGACCGTCAATTGACCAAAAAAGCATTTGAGCTGTCAAATCCCATTCCTATTTTTCAAATTTCAGCAGTATTTTTGAAACATAATGTCACTCGGTTCCAAATTTGCACCACAAATAGTGATAAGGATGAAGGCAAAAGAGCGCATACCTCTTATATGCATTTTTTTAAATTTTACTTGATTCATAAAATATCATTTCTCATTGCTGCAAAAACTTTAGGATGTTTTTCAGACAAAAGACATTTCTCTAAATCACTTTCTTCTAAACCTCGTAGGTATATGACAAATGTAAGGATGTATCTCAAACTAAAAAATTGATGTCTGTCGACAGAATTAGAATTTTTTTGTCTTTTTATGATATAAATATGATCAACATGAAATATGGTTTTTACTGATTCCCTACTGTTACTGTTTTGAAAAGGTTCCAGGAATATTTATTAACTGTCTAGAAATATATAAAATTTCATAGTATCGACATGTGTTACAAATGTCATATTGCGTGGTGACCTACCTGGAAGAGGAGGTAGCCGCTGTCATACATCCAGTACTCGGCCTGCATGCTGGCGTCGCCGCCGGGCGTCTTGGACGTCGCGACGCCCACCTTGTGCAGCTGGATCGCCAGACTGCGCTGTAGGATCAGCAGACATCGCGAGCTTACCCCTGACCCGCTCATGGCGCGGTCAGCAGCTCATCCGGCTGCAACACACAACACCAAGTATTATATTATGGAGCAATATTATTCTGAATACTCATACAAATCACTGCCAGATGACACCTTCAACTCATTTTTTCAAAAAATGGTCTTATAGCTATTCTTCAAATCCTCTCACAAGTATCAAAATGCTAGTGGAATTTATGACACACGGTTACCTGAACTCCACTATAGAATAAAGAAAGCAATCATTATTTATTATTCATTATTGTATCATTATTAAAGTACCTCTGGAGTACCTATGCAACATAATCCACTATAAATGCCATCACAACTACCAGAACACTCGTGGAAGCCGTCACACTGTTCTGCAGCTAGGCAAATGTCGCCGGATTGATTATGATGATGATCGGGAGAATACTGTGTGAGGAAGGACGGTGGGAAGGAGGCGGTCGTGGCCTATTAACCTTCCCATCATTTGCCTGTCGACTGAGGGAAAACACTCAGTCGGGAAGGACGGCGGCGGGATGCGAACCCGGAACGTCCGGAGTAAAAATTATACTGAATGCGTGTTCGTGCCTCAATGACCTCGCCTTGCTTGACACACAGAATCTGCCTGAGTAATTAACAATGATGAATCCATCACCTCTGATCACCCGCTCAAGAGTTCTCTGTCAACAAACACGAGATAAAAGTCGTCGCAACTTCTACTTCATCCCTCATCGATCCAGCGCGCGGTTTGATTGCACTTCAACCCTAATTGCACCCTAGTCGTGGGGGAGGTCTCGTGGATGACGCGTGGGGGAGGGGGGGGGGGGGGGGCGTCTCATTCCAATACTCACTCTGTCTGATATTCTCAGATCAGTTGCCGCAGCAACAGTCTCACATCGCAACTGACCGGGCGTAGAGACTTCATCAATAATGACTGCAGCACTCGATGGTGAACATTGGGGAGAACATTTCCTAGATATCGCCATAACTTTTGAACCAATAAAATTATGTAAAATGTAAAAATAACTTAATACATCTGATATTTGAGTCAACTTTATCAATAATATAGACATCCCACCATTCCGAGCCTGAAGATGGATGGAGTAAGCCATCCGAAACGTCGCAACCGGCCCTTTTCAGGGCCAACGTAAACAAGCAAGCAGAGTACTACCAAAGAACAGATCACAGCATATTTCAACGACTCTGAAAATCAACGAGAAATCATGAACTTTTAAACAAAATATTTGTGCCCAAACTCGGCTGAAAGTCCCAGTTTGGGCACAAAAGTTCAAAAACTTAAAAGTAGTTCGTGTCTATATTGACAAAGTCGACTCAAAAATCTGATGTATTATTTTTTTCAAATTTTACATAATTTGAATGGTTCCAAAGTTATTTAGGAAATATTATCGAGTGGAGCCGACTCTTGATACTTTGCAGACTTATCAGTTCATCTTTGCCATGTTATTGCTGAGTCATTGGGGTGGATGACGACGTGTCATTCCCAGTGAGCAGTGATGACGTCACTCCAATCAGAGTCACAGCCTTCTTGTCACAGATCAAGGACCACTGCCACTGTTGTTCCGAATGTCAAAGTGTCACTGACCCTGACACGGCAGTTGTAACGAAGATGTGCTGATAAGAGGGAGGAAATAGCAAATAATAATAATGCAAATAAACTTTTTTACCCGAAAAGTAAACATTTTCTTTCATAAAATATCAAATTGAAATTTCATGTGACATTTTGGCAGGAAAACCTATGTGTGACGTTGTGAGCCCGGTGATGTAATTTCGAAGTCCACAACAATGTGTTACCATGGTAAATACTTTGTTGCTATGGTAATGCTGAGCCCCATGACGTCAATGCCGATATTACTGTTTAAAAGGTATTTTAAAAACTATTAATCCCACAATAATAATGTTGTGTTTGTCTACATCCAGACGATACTCTCAATATTTCACGTTATTAATCATAACTTTTGAACCACTAAAATTAGGAAAATTATTAAAAATAATTAACATATTAACAAATATTTAAGTCGATCTAAACAATATTATAACATCAACTTGTAAATATAAACTCGTATAAGTTGTAATGTCGCTACTGCTTCAGCTTTGGCAGGAGTTTGAGCACAAATGTTGTCTTTTTGGTGTTCATATTTTCTCAAGTCGACTGCAATAGTAGATATGCTCATTACTTTTCATAATGTTCATAATTTTCTATGACATCTTGGAATATTATCTCAAATGTGTATCTTCGATTGCATCCGACTCGACTTTTTATTGCTACAAACATTCTTGAAATATGTGGGCAGATCAGATATTCTGTAGTTTCCACCGCCTTCCTTGTGTACTGTGTACTGACAGTTGATCTAACTTGATAGGGTAGATGTATTGATACGTGATTCTAAACTGATTGAGCTGCAACTGATTGACATCTGATTACTGATTGGTCCAGCCACTCGCCCCGAGGAGCGAGAAAACTGCACGAGCAAATGGATTCCAAGTAAAATGCCTTTCTCGCTGATACGTGTATTTAAATGATTTGAATTGATTGTCTGTGAATATTGAATATGGATTAGGACAAAACACTGCTGTCACTTAAGTGAAAATTTAATTAGTTAATAAATGCCCATAAAATTATTATGATAAGTATTAGACCAGATCAATAATCTGAGTAGCTCAGTTTCTAATAAATTCATTCGGTTTGATTACATTTTTTTTAAATCTTTATTGAAAATCAAGTTGCATGGGATTTTTTTAATACAATTTTAACAAAAGTTCTGATATTTTCATATCAAAACAACGTGCTTGAACTCTCTTTTGAAATTATTTGGAAATTGGAATCTATCATGGATAAACATATTGGAAGTACCTATCACAAAGAATTTTGCGCTCAATTAGCATCCAACTATCTGTCATATGAATTGCTTTTTCTTTACTACCTACTTAATATTCATGCATTCATCATTAAAAGAATTATTGTCGTCGACGCAATAACATAACATACTTGTTGCAAATAGAAACTGTGTTAGTTGAAAAAGTCATATAAAATGAATGCACTTAGCTGCACATATTGCAATGAGACAAACGTCATCCTAATAAAACTTGCTAAGAACCGACAAGTAGTAAAAACTTGAACTGTGGGTTCAAGGCCTTGAAAGTAGGTAAATTACTCTTCGTATAAAGTTAAACAAAACCTACTTTTACAAATAAAATAATGATTGAAACGTAATTATTTACACAATCAAATCGGCAAATAAGCGGATGATTTATTTTACTTTCATTCCATTTTGTTTTCAAATCTTTGTCACGATAATTTCTTTTCCCAAGGTTGGTATTTGACTAATTCGCCTGCTCAATCATTTAACTGGATCAGGTTGGCAACGACGCTGCGCGCGCACGACTTACCGGGTCGGCATGTGGTGTTTTGGTCGGTGAAAGGTTTTTTGGACCGCAAAACACACATGTGCGGGCAATTAGGGCTGCGTTTTTGACTAATTCACCACGAGGTACAGTTCTTCTGCGCACTTTCGATACCAAACTCGATTTATTACAATCGATTCGTGATTTTTATCGATAATCGACTATCGAACATCACGATAATCTTGGATCTAAATTAGAATTATATTTTCGAAAACATTCCATTAATTTAAAATCAAATTTCACCCCACGCTTTTTAAGATTATTTTCTTTTCAAAATTTCATCTTTGTCTAAAATTTCAAGTCACGATAACCTTTCAAGACTGGATTTAAACTGTGTAATTTCAAGGAAGTATAAAACAAATGCAACACAAAAGCAATTAAAAATTAACATTTTCGAATGGCAGTTACATGTCGTGCTTTGAATAATTGTTTAGTCGAAAAATGTAGGAAAAGTTTTAATTTGTATTTCGCTTCATCTGCAATCTAAATTGCAATTCCTAGAAAACTCCAATTTACATGATTTTTCAGAAAAATGCATTCTATTCATAGCCAATCACAATCTCACAAAATACTGTTGGAATTATTGGTGTGTTTCATTTTTTAAATTGGTTATTTGCATTAATTTTCTCAACAAGTGATGCACTGCTCCTTTCAATGTGATTTTCGAGATATAGTTGTATAATAATAGAGGTACTTACAGTTACCACACATGTAAATGAATTTCATTATTTTGCGGATCATAATAATAAGACATAACCGAAACTAATCTACACCAGAATGCGCTGAAATCAATTAGTGGCCGAATTAGATTTACTCTCAGTTACTAAGAATTTGAACCAAGAATCGGTGGAACAGACTTTAAAAAACTACAAAATGTCTGTCAATTATTTAGTAGGTATAAAAAACATTTGGTTGTAATAATGAAAAAGTACACTCCTGGACACTGAAATTGGCCCGCGGTCAATGTTCAAGTGGCACTACGGCTAATAGTGAGTTTGACCTTGAAGAGTTTTTTAATCGATTTTTATCAATATCTTTTTCCAGTGTAATTGTTAACAAAATAGGGCTATGGACGTGAATTCAGAACAGTTCAATGAATATAATTTCATAGCTTGGAATAAGTTATTAGTTTTATTTTGTCCAGCAGGCGTTTAAAACCCGAAAATTACTAATTTTCGGCTAATAACTTATTCCAAGCTATGAAATTATTTTCATTGAACTGCTCTGAATTCACGTCCATAGCCCTATTTTGTTAACAATTACACTGGAAAAAGATATTGATAAAAATCGATTAAAAAACTCTTCAAGGTCAAACTCACTACCCAGCCGTCGTACAAAGACCGGATGGATAGTGTGAGTTAAGGGCCGAAAAATTACTTTAAATAAATAATAAATACTAGCCTATGAGTAGAGATGAATATTGACTGCGGACCATTTTACGTGTCCAGGAGTATACATCGGTTGATAAAATGTGCAAAAAAGAAAACTTGAATATGATAGATAAATAGCCATGAACCAAACAGAACGAAAGTGCATAAAACACTTGTTTGGCCACCTCTTGACCGGGAATTATTGTTTCAATCTGCTCCCACCTGATACTTATGAATGATGTTCTAGTTTTAACCGACCTTGCCAATTGCCCCAGCGACTTCTTCGCAACCTCTACACTGATCGAGCCGGGCACCAACTGATCAATCAGCTCGAAGTGATCGATGTGCAATCAACCTATCAAGGTACAGTGGACTCCGAGCACAGTGCATTCATGGCTCATCAACAGCCAAGACGGAGGGGAATGGAATCCACATCAATGAGCTCCATTGCTTAGAGTTACATACGTTTATTTGCTGTCAAAAGTCCACTCCGAGACAAAAAAAATAAACTTCAAAGTAGACCTTTATATAGCAATCTCTGTAACTAAGAGGTAGAAGGGCGGAAGTCAATTTTCTCGATTTTGCGTAGCACACTTTTGGAATGATGTAATCAACAAATACAGTTATATTGAAGTATTCTGTTACACAATTACTCATGTCACCATTACAAATATGATTAATGCTCACCCGAAGAATCATTGAGTTGGACTTCCGGCCTTCTACCTCTGAGTTCATCGAGAGATCTATTCCCTCTCGTGGTCCAGACAGCATCAACGCTACTCGTCGCTGAATGAACGCGTTGATAAGCGAGCATTCGACATGAAGCACGGCTTCTCTTTCCGATTACCCATCAGTAAAGCGGAGTAGAAACTAAAAATCAATAGGAAGACGAACTGGATTGTATTGAATCTTTTATGCATTTTCAATGAATAATCTTATGAATAATTTCGCAGTAGCAGATTTATTTATATTGATTGTTTGAAACGGTGGTAAATATATGAGAGGATAGTTGACTTTATAACTAACATTTCTGTATTATTCATGTAAATGAATCTAGAAATAAATACAAAAAGACTTGGACTGATCCGTATAACTTCGTTTGACGTTTGACCAATACTCCAGTCACTTGATGATTTGACCCCAAACTAATTGTTTCTAAAAATGTTTTTGACAATATTATTGAGGTCTACCCACATAACTTATCAACGAAAGTTTACCAAATTTTGGGCCGCCATTTTGTTTTTATCAAGTGTTTTGTCAAAATCACAATTTAATTTATTACTTGAAAATGTGAAGGAAATTTTTACTTTCAATATTTTTTATATATTTTGCAATGTTTTGTGCAACTCAAAAAAAATCAGCTTGATCACATTCATTGTTATCCAATCATATTCATTTAAATACAAAAACATCAATTTAATTAAAACTGCTCTAATAAAAAAATATTGAAAGTAAAAATTTCCTTCACATTTTCAAGTGAAAAATTATCTAGTGATTTTGACAAAACACTTGATAAAAACAAAACGGCGGCCCAAAATTTGGTAAACTTTCGTTGATGAGTTATGTGGGTAGACCTCAATAATATTGTCAAAAAACATTTTTAGAAACAATTAGTTTGGGGTAGGACCCTTTTTTTCAGTAAAATGACTGGAGTACAAGGACAGTGCCAGCGCATAGATTCGAGTTGAAATGCTCGCCCAGTGTCGCCTCATAGAAAGCTGACCACCGAGCTCACTGATAACTTGATTATAACTCCGGAGCGAGCGTGGCAAAACCACCAAGAAATCTCTGTAATGGAAGACGACGCTTTTTCTGTCCCCTTGCTCGGACTTTCTCGCGTCTTGTGAAGAACACTAATTCATCGTAATGACGCATTTAATGACGCGCAGCCGCGTGGGTGAAATCATACCGAGTAGCCATCGCTTGGACGTTACGTTCCATTGACGTCGCTTGTGTGGGTGAAATCATACCGGAGTGACCATTGCTTAGACGTTACGTTCCATTGACGTCGCTTGTGTGGGTGAAATCATACCGAGTGGCCATTGCTTGGACGTTACGTTCCATTGACGTCGCTTGTGTGGGTGAAATCATACCGGAGTGGCCATTGCTCGGACGTTACGTTCCATTGGCGTCGCTTGTGTGGGTGAAATCATACCGGAGTGACCATTGCTTGGACGTTACGTTCCATTGACGTCGCTTGTGTGGGTGAAATCATACCGAGTGGCCATTGCTTGGACGTTACGTTCCATTGGCGTCGCTTGTGTGGGTGAAATCATACCGGAGTGGCCATTGCTTGGACGTTACGTTCCATCGACGTCGCTTGTGTGGGTGAAATCATACCGAGTGGCCATTGCTTGGACGTTACGTTCCATTGGCGTCGCTTGTGTGGGTGAAATCATACCGGAGTGGCCATTGCTTGGACGTTACGTTCCATCGACGTCGCTTGTGTGGGTGAAATCATACCGAGTGGCCATTGCTTGGACGTTACGTTCCATTGACGTCGCTTGTGTGGGTGAAATCATACCGAGTGGCCATTGCTTGGACGTTACGTTCCATTGACGTCGCTTGTGTGGGTGAAATCATACCGGAGTGGCCATTGCTCGGACGCTACGTTCCATCGACGTCGCTTGTGTGGGTGAAATCATACCGGAGTGGCCATTGCTCGGACGTAACGTTCCATCGACGTCGCTTGTGTGGGTGAAATCATACCGGAGTGGCCATTGCTCGGACGCTACGTTCCATCGACGTCGCTTGTGTGGGTGAAATCATACCGGAGTGACCATTGCTCGGACGTTACGTTCCATCGACGTCGCTTGTGTGGGTGAAATCATACCGGAGTGGCCATTGCTTGGACGTTACGTTCCATCGACGTCGCTTGTGTGGGTGAAATCATACCGGAGTGACCATCGCTCGGACGTTACGTTCCATTGACGTCGCTTGTGTGGGTGAAATCATACCGGAGTGACCATTGCTTGGACGTTACGTTCCATTGGCGTCGCTTGTGTGGGTGAAATCATACCGGAGTGACCATTGCTCGGACGTTACGTTCCATCGACGTCGCTTGTGTGGGTGAAATCATACCGGAGTGACCATTGCTTGGACGTTACGTTCCATTGACGTCGCTTGTGTGGGTGAAATCATACCGGAGTGACCATTGCTCGGACGTTACGTTCCATTGACGTCGCTTGTGTGGGTGAAATCATACCGGAGTGACCATTGCTCGGACGTTACGTTCCATTGGCGTCGCTTGTGTGGGTGAAATCATACCGGAGTGGCCATTGCTTGGACGTTACGTTCCATTGACGTCGCTTGTGTGGGTGAAATCATACCGGAGTGACCATTGCTCGGACGTTACGTTCCATTGACGTCGCTTGTGTGGGTGAAATCATACCGGAGTGGCCATTGCTCGGACGTTACGTTCCATTGACGTCGCTTGTGTGGGTGAAATCATACCGGAGTGGCCATTGCTCGGACGTTACGTTCCATTGACGTCGCTTGTGTGGGTGAAATCATACCGGAGTGGCCATTGCTTGGACGTAACGTTCCATTGACGTCGCTTGTGTGGGTGAAATCATACCGGAGTGGCCATCGCTCGGACGTTACGTTCCATTGACGTCGCTTGTGTGGGTGAAATCATACCGGAGTGACCATTGCTCGGACGTTACGTTCCATTGACGTCGCTTGTGTGGGTGAAATCATACCGGAGTGGCCATTGCTTGGACGTTACGTTCCATCGACGTCGCTTGTGTGGGTGAAATCATACCGAGTGGCCATTGCTTGGACGTTACGTTCCATTGACGTCGCTTGTGTGGGTGAAATCATACCGGAGTGGCCATTGCTTGGACGTTACGTTCCATTGACGTCGCTTGTGTGGGTGAAATCATACCGGAGTGGCCATTGCTCGGACGTTACGTTCCATTGACGTCGCTTGTGTGGGTGAAATCATACCGGAGTGGCCATTGCTCGGACGTTACGTTCCATTGACGTCGCTTGTGTGGGTGAAATCATACCGGAGTGGCCATTGCTCGGACGTTACGTTCCATTGACGTCGCTTGTGTGGGTGAAATCATACCGGAGTGGCCATTGCTTGGACGTTACGTTCCATTGACGTCGCTTGTGTGGGTGAAATCATACCGGAGTGGCCATCGCTCGGACGTTACGTTCCATTGACGTCGCTTGTGTGGGTGAAATCATACCGGAGTGGCCATTGCTCGGACGTTACGTTCCATTGACGTCGCTTGTGTGGGTGAAATCATACCGGAGTGGCCATTGCTCGGACGTTACGTTCCATTGACGTCGCTTGTGTGGGTGAAATCATACCAGAGTGACCATTGCTCGGACGTTACGTTCCATTGACGTCGCTTGTGTGGGTGAAATCATACCGGAGTGGCCATTGCTCGGACGTTACGTTCCATTGACGTCGCTTGTGTGGGTGAAATCATACCGGAGTGGCCATTGCTTGGACGTTACGTTCCATTGACGTCGCTTGTGTGGGTGAACTCATACCGGAGTGGCCATTGCTTGGACGTTACGTTCCATTGACGTCGCTTGTGTGGGTGAAATCATACCGGAGTGGCCATTGCTCGGACGTTACGTTCCATCGACGTCGCTTGTGTGGGTAAAATCATACCGGAGTGGCCATTGCTTGGACGTTACGTTCCATTGACGTCGCTTGTGTGGGTGAAATCATACCGGAGTGACCATTGCTCGGACGTTACGTTCCATTGACGTCGCTTGTGTGGGTGAAATCATACCGAGTGGCCATTGCTTGGACGTTACGTTCCATCGACGTCGCTTGTGTGGGTGAAATCATACCGGAGTGACCATTGCTCGGACGTTACGTTCCATTGACGTCGCTTGTGTGGGTGAAATCATACCGGAGTGGCCATTGCTCGGACGTTACGTTCCATTGACGTCGCTTGTGTGGGTGAAATCATACCGGAGTGACCATTGCTCGGACGTTACGTTCCATTGACGTCGCTTGTGTGGGTGAAATCATACCGGAGTGACCATTGCTCGGACGTTACGTTCCATCGACGTCGCTTGTGTGGGTGAAATCATACCGGAGTGGCCATTGCTCGGACGTTACGTTCCATCGACGTCGCTTGTGTGGGTGAAATCATACCGGAGTGACCATTGCTCGGACGTTACGTTCCATTGACGTCGCTTGTGTGGGTGAAATCATACCGGAGTGGCCATTGCTCGGACGTTACGTTCCATCGACGTCGCTTGTGTGGGTGAAATCATACCGGAGTGACCATTGCTCGGACGTTACGTTCCATTGACGTCGCTTGTGTGGGTGAAATCATACCGGAGTGACCATTGCTCGGACGTTACGTTCCATTGGCGTCGCTTGTGTGGGTGAAATCATACCGGAGTGACCATTGCTCGGACGTTACGTTCCATTGACGTCGCTTGTGTGGGTGAAATCATACCGGAGTGACCATTGCTCGGACGTTACGTTCCATCGACGTCGCTTGTGTGGGTGAAATCATACCGGAGTGACCATTGCTTGGACGTTACGTTCCATTGACGTCGCTTGTGTGGGTGAAATCATACCGGAGTGGCCATTGCTCGGACGTTACGTTCCATTGACGTCGCTTGTGTGGGTGAAATCATACCGGAGTGACCATTGCTCGGACGTTACGTTCCATTGACGTCGCTTGTGTGGGTGAAATCATACCGGAGTGACCATCGCTTGGACGTTACGTTCCATTGACGTCGCTTGTGTGGGTGAAATCATACCGGAGTGACCATTGCTCGGACGTTACGTTCCATTGACGTCGCTTGTGTGGGTGAAATCATACCGGAGTGACCATAACTCGGACGTTACGTTCCATTGACGTCGCTTGTGTGGGTGAAATCATACCGGAGTGACCATTGCTCGGACGTTACGTTCCATTGACGTCGCTTGTGTGGGTGAAATCATACCGGAGTGACCATTGCTCGGACGTTACGTTCCATTGGCGTCGCTTGTGTGGGTGAAATCATACCGGAGTGACCATTGCTCGGACGTTACGTTCCATTGACGTCGCTTGTGTGGGTGAAATCATACCGGAGTGACCATTGCTCGGACGTTACGTTCCATTGGCGTCGCTTGTGTGGGTGAAATCATACCGGAGTGACCATTGCTCGGACGTTACGTTCCATTGACGTCGCTTGTGTGGGTGAAATCATACCGGAGTGACCATTGCTCGGACGTTACGTTCCATTGACGTCGCTTGTGTGGGTGAAATCATACCGGAGTGACCATTGCTCGGACGTTACGTTCCATTGACGTCGCTTGTGTGGGTGAAATCATACCGGAGTGACCATTGCTCGGACGTTACGTTCCATTGACGTCGCTTGTGTGGGTGAAATCATACCGGAGTGACCATTGCTCGGACGTTACGTTCCATTGGCGTCGCTTGTGTGGGTGAAATCATACCGGAGTGACCATTGCTCGGACGTTACGTTCCATTGACGTCGCTTGTGTGGGTGAAATCATACCGGAGTGACCATTGCTCGGACGTTACGTTCCATTGACGTCGCTTGTGTGGGTGAAATCATACCGGAGTGACCATCGCTTGGACGTTACGTTCCATCGACGTCGCTTGTGTGGGTGAAATCATACCGGAGTGACCATTGCTTGGACGTTACGTTCCATTGACGTCGCTTGTGTGGGTGAAATCATACCGGAGTGGCCATTGCTCGGACGTTACGTTCCATTGACGTCGCTTGTGTGGGTGAAATCATACCGGAGTGACCATTGCTCGGACGTTACGTTCCATTGACGTCGCTTGTGTGGGTGAAATCATACCGGAGTGGCCATTGCTCGGACGTTACGTTCCATTGACGTCGCTTGTGTGGGTGAAATCATACCGGAGTGGCCATTGCTCGGACGTTACGTTCCATCGACGTCGCTTGCGTGGGTGAAATCATACCGAGTGGCCATTGCTTGGACGTTACGTTCCATTGACGTCGCTTGTGTGGGTGAAATCATACCGGAGTGACCATTGCTCGGACGTTACGTTCCATTGACGTCGCTTGTGTGGGTGAAATCATACCGAGTGGCCATTGCTCGGACGTTACGTTCCATTGACGTCGCTTGTGTGGGTGAAATCATACCGGAGTGACCATTGCTCGGACGTTACGTTCCATTGACGTCGCTTGTGTGGGTGAAATCATACCGGAGTGACCATTGCTCGGACGTTACGTTCCATTGACGTCGCTTGTCAATGACAACGTTTCTGCAATACAGACGTACGTACGGGAATAAACACATTGTAAAACTACAATGGCACGGAAATTAAATGAAAAAGGAGGGTCTTGATAAAAATGGTACTTTGGTTCAGAAGTTACAAGAAAATAATAGTGCAGGTCTGCTGTTATTTAAATAATCTGTTTTCCAGTCGCAAGGGGAGGGTTCATCATTCGAAGTGTGTTTACATTTTTACCACAATTATTTTAAAATATTGAACAGAATATACGAGTCTTAAATCACTTTCCTGACTCCTCGCTCAGAAGGCTGTGAATCATAAATAATAAATCATAAATCATTACTCCATTATTGTAATTCACATCCTTTTTATATTTTCTATTATAGTATTGTTATTCCGAAAGCACCTCCGCACAGGTCTATGGCTTATGGAGGAGCAACTATAAATGTTTACTCTTTACAAATAACAAATAAATGAAAATGAAATAGAATGAAAACAAGTGCTATCTGTGACTCATGCTGCTTTGGGTGAATAAACATCTAGTTTTAGCATGAAAATTAATGCACATGTGCGGTAATGAAATTTGTATTCGACTGTAAACTTACACTTAGTACGTATACTTATCAATTTCAGTTCTTTTGCGATTTAGTAATAACTTGAACAGAATTCTCACCAACTTCCATGGAAGCGCAGTGTCCATGCGTACATGCATCTGTCTGTGTACCTAAGATTTTAATTTTTGCCGCTTGGGCGTACTTATTTTAGTGCCGAAAACTGATACAAAACAAGTAGCGAAGAATTTAAAGTTTAAATATTTACTTTTCTTCTTTTAAATGTACATTGACAAGTATAGTGATTATTCTTCACAGCATCCTCTGTAAAATGCAGATGAAATGCCAAAAGCCCTTCACAAAGTTCTTCCGTGATGCTGTGATTGAAAGATGCACAACGGGCGTGAACGCTCAGATCGTACTCCACGACTTAGGTTAATTCTCCTAATCAAACCTCGAGAATCAATCATATTACTCCAGCTACCGAGCTGACCTATAACGATCGACAATTCAAGTGATTTCTCGCGATGATTTTACTGCACGAATAGTCGATCGTTACCTCCTGCATTTACATCACAATTGCCTGATGCGAACAGCGAAGCGAATGTTACCATTCAACAACCTTTGGCACTCTTCATTGTTGCCTTCTATCTCATGTTGTACGGGTCAAATCGATGTTGTATCTTCGAATCTTGTATTGTTTTGTAATATGCCAACCAAACTCTGAAATAGATTTCGCAAATGAAAATGCTGATTTTTGTGGACCAAATTAACATACACATAATTGGTATGAAAACTAAAATTTTCCCGGGGCTGTGTGGTCAAGAACACAGAAAATTCATTGTCTTTTGGTGTCAGAGTTTCAAAATATGGACACTATGTGGAAATAGTTATAATAAGAATCACTCATTTTCAAAACAACATTGATAAAGTTTCAACTGACAGCTATTCTCTGCCCTAACTCAAATCAAAGTAAAAAAATGAAGAGACACGGTAAGAAAGATACATGTCAATTTTATTAGTTTCGAAATAAACGAGGCTGAAGCTTTTCTCGATTTCTTGAGGGAATAGGTATTCTAAATGCTCATACAAACCACGACTAGAACGATCTACTAAATTCCCATCAAATTTACTTGTACATCGTTCTGCCCTGAACCCGTCAAATATAATTTTCCATTATTGATGGGAGAACAAAAAAGCTGTGCGAGCAAACAAACTCAAGTATTGTGACTGAACTTTCAATCCCAGTCTCTAGTGATTGTCTGCAGACGCAACTTCAAGACAAAGTCCGGCTGTCAACACCATGTGATAGTGATCGCTCGCTCTTCGCATTGACCTCCAGCATCCGCCCGATCATCTGCATTTACACATTGTCCATGCTTTCACTCGACGCGATGGGACTCATCCCCGGATCAATAACCTCAAATCTGTCGTCTGTCTGCAGATCCGACCGTGAGAACTCGCATTCAATCTCCTGTCGTTTATATTAGAAAATAATAATTAATACAGATGTTTTACTTTCAAAATCCAACATTTTCATTGTCAAATCTCGCATTGAAATCTGAACTATCGTTCTGGCGGGAAAAAAGCTCGTACAGTCACAATCAGAAGTTGTTTACCAGACTATGTCAACACGGGGATCTGGTGAACAGCTTCTGAGCGTGACTGTACATGTGGAATGACGTAGACGCCAATGTTATCAGCAGGTATTTACATACAAAACACATACTTGTGATTTTAGAATATGTCACAAAAGTAAAGAAGTAATTTTTATGTAGATATTCAAGGATAGCTAGAGTGACGTGAAGCTTAAAATTACAAACACACATTTTGAAATACACAAATAAGAGTATAATATACAATGACAAAAAATAGTAAATTATTTACCCAAAAGTAAACCAATATTTTCACTAAAAATAAACGGCCATAGAATGATTTTTTTTTAAAAAATACACTTTTCAGCCAAATAAATTGAATCCGGAAAATGCCAATATTTTACAAAAAATACAGAAAAATATCTACAAAATGTCAATACATACACATTTCTAAAATAACAGTCATTTAGTCACAAAGTGTTGAACTTTGGTCCACTTTGAGTTCCGCATCTCTAAATATATTTCTTTGTGACTTGACCTCTGTGGGGTCAAATTAACATGTTATTCTTTGATTGCATTCACGAGCTCAACAAAACCCTCATTGTCTTCCCTTTTACTTGGACATTATGTTGAAGATCTGTGGACTGTATCCATAGAGCGCGATCCGCTGTGAGAGAAGAATGTGTAATCTATTGATTGATCGCTGGAACAATGACTGCATTCATCGATACGAGTTTCAGTCCGGCCTGAGAGAGATGCCATCGCCGGGCTCTCAACGCGGACCTCTACTTCACAAGCAGGACGGACCAGGTTCGATTCCCGGTCGAGATTACTCTCTGAACAGCACGGGAGAAGGGGAATAGTCTACATAAAATAGCTCCATTTCCATTGGAGCATCCCACTTCCAATAGTTCCTATACCGGTCCGGCTTCTTTTGACGCTGACCTACCTAGATGATTATTAGATTATTAGAGTTTAACGGCGCGTCAACGACGAGGTTATATTGCGCACATTAATTTTAACTTTTAACTTTGTTGAACTAAGTGGAGGACATCGGGAGGGGTCGACCTAACGGGCCCGATCTGTGGGAGTCTGAAACTGGTGGGAAAGCCAGGTCAGAATGGGGACAGACCGGGGGGTGGAGAGCTTCGGGCCGGTGGGACTCGATTTCAGGGGGATCACCATCTCGAGGGGGGAGGCCGGCCCGAGGGGCCCGCGAATTTGGGGAGGGCATGGGACTAGGTCGACCCTGGACTGCACTTGGTTGGGGCCAACTCGTATGTGAGCCGGCCCCTTAAGCCCCACCACCACGTCAAGGTGGCAGTCCATTGGTGGGGACCTACCTAGATCTCCAAGGGTTGTGATATTGGCTGAACATTTTTAGAGGTCGTACATAATACCTATCTATACAGCATGGTGGTATATATTATACCTATAACACCATAATATACATGCACTCTTAAAAAAAAAAAAATGAATCTTCTCTCATTTTATTGATTTTAACAATAGCCTTAAAATATATCCTGTTTTTTTTTTGTCCATATTTTAAAAAAAAAACATCACACAATTATTAATATAGTACATTTGAGCACAAGTTCTTAACATTTCATGAAGTTATCTTGAGTACTTTTTGAATATCAGATACATAAAAAAAAAGAAAGAAACGCTTTGAATATAAAATTCAATGCTAGGGTAGAGAGAGAGATCTTTCAGATTATTAACTAAGATGTAACCACCTGAAATATTTGGAAGAATTTTTCGACAATGCTGCAAAAGCAATGATGCATTAAAAAAGAAAATCGAAAGAAATGCATAATATAAATTTTTATTTTCAAGCATGCGAATCTTCGTTCTTGTACCAAAGATTTACCAAAAAACTCAACCATTTCAGGTTGATCGGACCTCAACGTGAACTTTGACAACTTAAAAGCACATGATATGAAAGAAACAGAGCAGGACATACATTGGACAAACAAGGTATCACGTCACACTTCCATATCTCAGCAAAACAATCCAATTCATTTAAATAATAAATGTTGTGTCAACGCCTCATTGGTCAGTAACTATCCAAACACCGCAATCTCATAGATAATCTTGTTGACCTATAATCAGGATAGCCGGCAAATGGCTCGAACCCAAGACCTTCCAAACGGCACTCGACTGGAATGCGACATCAAACGCCAATAAATTACCATACATTAAACTATTGATAAATCCAGATGCCGTTAAAAACGCATCAATCATGTCCTAAACCATGTGATGACGTCATTTACTTGTCTACCACTCATCATTCAAGGGAACTCTTTTGGCTAGGTACATTTTCTATTTTATTCCTGGTTTTGACTCTAGGCAGGTCATGCCGTCTCTTCAATCGAGCTGAAATATTACATAAACGTAAACACTTGTCTGGTTTGCTGTATAATTTCTGAACAATTGCCGTTTATTCGTTATATTTTAATGATGAAATATTGCAAGAATTCATAGAAACGAACATATTTCGATTAATTGCGTTTTAAAATTATGCTCCTCAAATTTTAAAAGTTAAAATTTACTCCTCAAATTTGAAAAGTTAAAATTTTAACTTTTCAAATTTGAGGAGCATAATTTGAAAACGCAATCAATCGAGCATATTTTACTGTTAGAGGTGAAAACAAATGAACTCGACTTTGTTTATCAATAAATAAACTCAATATACGAAATATACCTGATAATCTAACTGGTATAAAGATCATCATAAACCCCACAGTAAGTACTCATGTAAGCACAGTTTTATTTATCTCATCCATGGTACAATTTATAGATAACTTCGTTTAATATCTCAATTCGATATTTAATGACTTATACCGATTTAAAACTTTTCTCCTTATTTCCTGCTGTTGCCGGTGCTCGCTTATCAACGCATCACACATAACGTCTTCTATTGATAAATTCAACTGCCTTTAAAAACACATCAATCATATTTCCAACGCCATACACGTCATTTACTTTACATCCTCTCAT
Source organism: Leuctra nigra (assembly GCA_934045905.1). NCBI lineage: Eukaryota > Metazoa > Arthropoda > Insecta > Plecoptera > Leuctridae > Leuctra > Leuctra nigra. The sequence goes on along the minus strand of OW203769.1, from coordinate 27,580,551 downwards.
CTTTCAAGCTTCCCGGTTGTAAAAGTTCACACAATGTAATCATCAGATAGCTTTCACACTAATCAGGGTCAATTATTGACCGTGACTCTAGGAGTTGACTCTATCGACCCTGGCAAAACCATTGTAGTTGACCTCTGGAGGTAATGGATGAGAAGTAAGACGTTGGAAGACGGTCAGCGTACCTGCTGCGTACTTTTAAACGATTTATTTGTATGTCAGCTGTGGTTACATGAAATAATTAAATTGTGGCAAAAAGCGATTATGATAACATATTGTGTGTCTTAAGCAGAAAGACCGAAGTCCACTTCTAGTGATTCCTAATTGTGGGACACCTCATTTTGAAATAGATACTAAAACTACTTGTGCACCAGAGTTTATTGCATGATTCCAAAAACCGAGGAAATGGACCTCGGACCTTTTGCTTCGAAGGTAATGGTTTTTGTAAACAATGTGAAAATAATGCAGCGTCGATGAGAATCTAGAAATGATATCAAAATAATCTTAAAATGTCAGGAACTCTTTTAGTTCTTTGAACTTGATAAAACCATAAAGTAAATAAACCGTTTTAAATTTCAACGTGATCGGATCACCTTTAAATCAATTAGAGGATTTTGTTACAAATCTATAAAGTAAATCAGACATAAGCGGGCATGAATGCAAAATGTCAGCTCAATCAGAGGTACAGTGTGACCTGTATGATCCACCACCTTTAAAAACACGAATTTAGAAGAAATCAAGAGGTATATATTGTAATTTTCGGAATTTTCAAGAAAAAAACTATTTCCATGATATTGTCGTTTGCCATAAATGTCATATTTACATCCTCTAAATAAACAAATTATTTGAAATATTCCACAGGTATTCTCAGCACTCTTAAAAAAGTGTTCAACAAATTGGGCGGATCGTTAAGGATATCCATTAAAGATAAAAACATAGTGGTTAAACTATCCATTTAAGTACATAATAGGTGAGCAAAATAGCGTTTGGTAAAAGAAATTAGCCTGTCTTATACTTCAATGAGTTTGTATGCGAGCTAATTTCAAAACTTTCAAACGTAAGTTTTTATCGTCTCTGTAGTAAAAGTGTATGGAAGAGATTTCGCGCTGGGCGGTGGGCGAGGATGTGATCTGAAGAATTCAAATCAACAGGTTGAAACAATGAGAGTGTCGAGGTAAAAACAAGAGAGTTTCGGAGAGTCATCGCTACGCGCATGTGCAAGAAGTAGAGTGGACTCGTGAAACGGGGAAGTGGTGTCAACATAACTGAAAGGAAGAGGCGAAAAACATGTCTTTTTTCACACAGTCCAAAACGAATTGTTTCAAGTCTTGATTAAGAACGAATAGCCAAAGTGTTGCGAACAAATAATCGGACTAACTGAAAGAACAAACTATTGTCTGTATTACCACGAGAGAAGGTAAAATAATACAAATAAAAATGCTCCATTTATTGAGGTAGAGACAGCTAAAACTGCGTACTATCTGTACCACTAGATAATGGAACAGAGTCTACATAAAATGATCCGTCAATTGAGGTATTCAAACGGTTTTACAGCTTATTATGGTGTCAAAAGTTCATAAATGCTCAACCAAAACGGACCTCCTCGTAGACTTTTGACAGTACACTTGACAACTAATTTTAAAAAAGCCTAAATTCTCCACGAAATAAAGCCTTCTTGTAAATTCTATTCCTCTTTTCCTGATCCAGCTTTCAACAAAAAGTAATAATGACACTTGACAATGACATTGGTAAAATAAATAAATCATAAATTATATTACTGTTAACTTCAAAATTATCTAACGTACCTACATATTAAATTCATTCAGTTTTATCTCAACACAATACAAACGTCCAACACAAGTAAACAAAACAAAATCCACAAACCGGAAATGTCAATTCATTTCCCATTAGACTTTCTCACTTTTCATCCACATCACATAGAATAACACTTATCAGCCTCTAATTGTAGCCTCCTTATTCCGTCCAGAGCACCTTATTCAAGAGTAACAATAAACAATACAACTTGCACTTTCATTGCCAGCATAATACCGGAGAAGAATGCTGCTAATTGCTTCCAAGACGTCAGCGTATACAATTCAAAAGCATGGTTTCTTCCACTTTCGTTTTCATAAAGACTAAATAAATACAATAATTATTTGTGAGCATTAGAGATTGTGTTAATTTGATATTAATTAATGATGGTAATGAAGGCTGTGATTATTAAATCGTTAGCTAAGTCCGTTGATCTCTGTAATAAATAGTTGTGTTCACACCTAGGTAAGTGTTGGTTGGTTGGTTGGTTGGTTGGTTGGAGAATGTAATTGCAGAGATACTTCAACATGTGGACGATGTTCAAGATTGGAATGTATCATCAGAACATAATTTCAACAAAAGTTTAAAAATTGATATTAAAAATTGAAACAAAAATTATAATACATACTAAAATTTGTATATTTCCCGTTTATTACCATCTAAACACGTAGAAACAAAAAAAATTATTATTTTAAAAATACCCATTTCTCTATCCACTTTTTATGGGGAAAATTACTACTTACCTATGGTGAAAATTACATTTCCCTTTAGCCTTTATCCATTCTTATATGGTGAAAGAAAATATCATACCATTTGTCCATTTTTACGGTGATTCTGGAAACTTTAAACGGCATTCTCGAAACCAAATAAATACAAAATACATTTCTTTAGTAGGGTTTACTTCAATATGAGCAAAATCCCCCAAAATCGTAAGATTTAAATAAATATATACTTACAAAATACCATTAATTGTGAATTAAAGTATGATTTTAGTTTGTGGTTTGACACAGTCGAGAGGAAAATCATTGTAAGGTTACTAATAGACCACAATCCCTCCTTCCTACCATCATCATCAGCTAATCACCCAAACTATCAATCGAGTCATTTACAAACAACAAATTCATTGACATTCTCAGATCATTGAATCGTGCTCCAAAACAATCACCATTGGAAAGTCTTTTCAATTACACTAAGTATTAATTGGTTACAAACCAATGGATCATTACTGCCGATAGGAAATTAATAACGCTCGCATTTGAAAGTAAAGCTCCGAGCACTGGAGCGCAACTGTACCTGTTGCTCCAGCTGTGTTCTCAGATTATCACATTACAAGAGTGTGTTTACACTTTTTCAGCGCAGAACAGCTTCGAGTGCAGAGTTCTCGATGACACACTTGAGCCGATGCAGTCTCAAGGAAGTATATTGATTAGAGATCATTTCAACCAGCGCTTCAATAGGAAATAAACAACAGGTTGTTAAGTTCAATGTCATGGACAAAAGATTCATAATCAAACATTAATAATACAAATGACGTAAATTTACAAATAAAATATTTATTAAAACATATGTACTTTATTATATTTCTTAGGTATTCTATTTTTAATATCACAATTAGGTAAAGTTTTAATTAAAATCGGGCAACAAACTTTTAAAAACAGGTTTGCAATTATATTGGCAATTAGAAATGATTTCAAATAAATATTAATTAATTATTGTATTGGTGAAAACGGGGAGGCAAGGGAGACGCCCTTGAAATCATTTTCAAACATAATTGTTTTGGATCTATTTGGAACGAATACATTTTTAGGACGTCCAACATTTTTAATTTTTCATGTTTGTTGATAAAGGAAACACAAAAAGTATTGCGGAAAGAATACTACGTGTAGGGACAATATTATTATAGTACAATATTTTGATAAATGTCTCTGTATTAAAAGTGTAATTAATTAGCACAAAAGTTTAAAGTGCAAAATTAAAACGTAAGAAAACAAAACATAACAATATTTTCATAGAAGCTTTCAGAACCCATATAATTTATTTGTTGTTGTTTCGTTTTTGTTCCTATCAAAGTCGGCTGTAACTAGCATTTAAATGTAATACAGCAAATACCGCATCATTTCATCATTTATAACGTATAAAAACGCAATAAAAATGAAAAGTGTAACATTTAAATTCAAAAACTAAATTACAGTTATAAAAGTGTATGATTGAAAATCTCTCTAATTTAAACCCAGCGCGCGATTAAACTGTAAACCATCCAGCATCAAGCAAACTATTTTAAACCACAGATCATAAGAGCATGGAGTCAACTAGCCACAGGTCACAGGTCAAACCACCTGTTGATAAGCAACAAGTATTTATATCACCGCTTTCTCGGCGGATTGATCACATAATTACTCTCTTTTAATGACCATACTTCATCGCATTCTTATCTACCATCTCGCTCTGGCAACAATGCCGTGTGTGATTTTATCGCAATGTCTCACATATCTGCGATCTAACAATGTACGAGAGAATGTCGAAGTTTTCACTTATTGAAATAAATGTCTGATCGCGTGTGATATTACGTCCCACAAGAAGGGGAATGAATATCTGTACAACAGAGGTAAAAGGCCGGAAGTCCATTTTTTCGATTTTACGTCCCACACTTTTGGATGTTTATAATGAACAATCAACAAATACAGTTTTATTGGAGTATTCTCTTACACAATGAGTGATTCTTGTTACCTTTAATAATGATTATTTGATGGGATGAAGGCAGAATTACTGGTTTATGAGCTCACCTGAAATGGACTTATCCATTTATTGGGGTACTTTTACGTTTTATAGTCTACTTAACAAAAATGTTCGGACATAGTGACAACATTGGACTTTTGACGGCATATAAAAGTCGTTAAACATCCAATAGAACACATTTATGTAGATTCCCTATCGTATAAAATAATCGTTTTCGATTAGACGCTTTATATGGAACTAATTTCTTTGAAACCACAATACTTTTGTGTGGTTTCCAGATGATTAACAGGAGATCGTTTCCCGTCTGATGTTTCCACTGAGGATGATTGGGTGATGATGATGATTACGACAGGGAAGGAAGCGGTCGTGGCCTATCAGTTGAGAACCTTCCCAGCATTTGACTCATCACTGCAGAGGAAACCCAAATCAAGAAGATCGAACCCGGGCCTCGGTAATAAGAGATTTCCTAAACAGCTCTCTCCGCCTATCAGAGTAATATATCTAAAAAGGTTTGTAAAGATAATGTATGTGAAAAAATGCTCATCTTTGTATACGACGTACATTTAATATCATGGGAAGATCAATTCACAATTACAAAAGTAATATTTCCAGACGACTAATTGTGATGGTTTGTTTTAAATTAGTCACGGTGGAACAAAACATACACTTTTACTTAAGAACAAAAAAGTTTTTGTAACATAATTGATCGCATGTGCGTATACTTCATAATTAAATTCAATTAAAACTGAATGACATAGCAATTTATCTCGGTCAGTAATATGGGATCCATTTTCTCGGCCTTCTGTAATTCGTCTCGTGATTTCCCATAGACGAGAGGCAAATGATGGGAAGGTTCCACTGTATGCCTCCTCTTTCAATCCTTCAGTTGCAGAAGTTGCAGAACAGTGCGACGTTAAAGACCATTAAAAATAAAAAATACGCACCGCATAAAAAAATCTAAATCAAATAAAACATCCATCACAACCACTTTAATTTCAATTTAAACCAACAATGAATGACTCACAACAAAAAAAGTTGAACTTTCCATTATCAACTTACACTTCTAATTAAGCCTATCACAACTATTGTGTTAAGCTGTCCGTCAAAATTAAACTCGACACGATTCATCCTAGACACTGATTGGTCTAATCTATGAATTAACCTAATTTACAGCCCACTTTCATGTTTAATCTCGTATCATGTCATTCCAAATCAAATTATCAGAGCCAATGGCCGAGAGAAAATATGAACTACATTAAAATGAGTTAATCAAATTTAAGTAAGCAGTTTTTTTTACTTTGGTTTTGGTGAGTAGAAATTGTTGGTCGGATCACGTAGATGTATTCTACTTTGATTTAATTGTTTAAATGTAAGTTGGTGTGATTGGATCGGGGAAGTGTAATTGGTTGTTAGTGGGTTACTAAGGTGGCTATGAAATTGAATAGGAGTTCGAACTAGGAAAACGCTCAGTGAACGCGTGCATAAGTGAGCATTCGAAATGCATGGACGACCTTGAACACAGATTAAGACGGATGGGTAGTGAGTTTGACCTTGAAGAGTTTTTAATCGATTTTTATCAATTTCTTTTACCATGTAATTGTTGATAAAATAAGGCTTTGTACGAGTCTTCAGAACAGTTCAATGTAAATGATTTCATAGAGATATGAAATTATTATTTTGTCCTACAGACATTAAGTGCCTGAAAATTAGTACAAATATGGCACTGTCTGTAGGACAAAATAAAACTTGTACACTATTCCAAGCTATGGAATTATTTTCATTGAACTGTTCTGAAGACTCGTACAAAGTCTTATTTTATCAACAATTACATTGGTAAAAGATATTGAAAAAAATCGATTGAAAATCTTCAAGGCCACGCTCACAACCCAGCCGTCATAACCGGCAGTAAAAAGAATAAATTTAAAAAAAATCTGGTTAAAGAAAGATACTGATCTTGCTAGAAATCAATATGTAACTGAACTTGATGGCATAGAATCTTTTGTGAAAAAAAATTGCGGAATCAGTTACTTCGTTTGTCCTTATGCGAGAAGAATGTTTATAAAGAGATCGCGCCAAGGTTTGAATGCATACGTTCGCTCATTGTTGTTATTAGACCAGTGAGAAGTGTAATTTGTTGTTGTGGGTTAGTGAGGTGAAGAGGATGCTGGTGTGGAAATTGAATAGCAAGATAAATCATCAGGCGTTGGGAAGATTTATAGAGATGTTGTTTGAAAACAAACATCACGTAATATTCAAGTGGACTGTTTAATGTATGCCGAGGACACCGAAACAAATTTGTGGGCGAACAAATTTGTTGGGATAGTGCAAATAAGCAAGAACTATGCAAGAGTACCTATGCTGAGAATTTTCGATTTTTCGAAATATTATCAGCAAATATACGTAGCCTTTCGAAATGTTTGAAAAATCCAAAAATTAATTCGTATTTTTATGATAGACATGCTTTCATAGCATGGTTTGAAAATTGTAGGTAAACATACTTTTTTTCTTCATATTTTGATGATTGCTTTCTTATGTTCTAAGTTTATTTAAATTCATAATTGTATAACAATTCAAAATTTGAAAAAAGATCTGCATAGGTACTACTTATTTCAAAATATATTAATTATTCATTATTGTAGATTTAAAAAATGGTTATCTAACGGCAAACTTCCAGTTGAGTCAGGACGACATAATTAATTTCGCACATTCCTTCCTAGTTGACTTTCCCTATCCCGATATCCTGTCCCCTGCTCAGACGGGTCCTGGATGACTAATGATCCTGTGTTAATGAGATATGCCCTGCTGTCGGGATCCTTGTACCGCAGGATCTAGGCCATCTTCACTTCTTGTTCGCGACATCATGCTGTGCGGCTGCAAGATCATATGTCGGTGATATCTGCACTTTCAATGTATGGACAGAATTTATGATGAGGAAGTTGACTCGAATTTGCGCGTGGTTTTCATTTATTTATTATCTAAGATTTACCCCCCCCCCCCCTCCCTAATTGAACTGTTTGTTCATACATAATTTTTCAATGTCGAGCTCTCCGTCTTCCAGGGGTCCTATTCTATAACATCATAATTCCCAATTCTACTGGAATCCGATTCGGTGTCATGTTAATCCATATGGACGTGAAACGGATTCCAGCAGAATCGGGATATTTAAGTTACAGAATAGGACCCTGGGTAAGTCTTGAATTCTGACAGTTTGTAATTTAGCATCAAATAGACTTTAAAAAAACTGTAAGTTCTAAAAATTACAAAGTTACAAACGTATCTTACACAGTGCGGTAAGTAAACTATTTATTTTTGCAAATACATACGCAATGCACTCGTTTCCATTTGAGGAAATATCACGCCAATATTACCTAACATTGCGCAGATTTCAGAGAATCCAAACCACACATTAATACATTCCTAGGAAACCCATTTTCTATTAAAACATAATGAGAATTCACTGCAACTGCCAATTTGTCTGTGCGGTCGACAAGAAAAAACAAAACAATTCTACAACTTTTACAAACGTGAAAACATGTATTTCTCGAAAACCCAGAACTCGATTTTCTTCTCAATTACCTTGAGTGGGAGTCGAACTAAGACCCTCCACTAAACCAAACCAAAACGCCATTGTCACTAAAAACAATCATTAACTGGATTCCAGCTCACGGGTTCGTGGAAACAGAGAAACTGTCAACAAAGTAAACGAAACCGTTTTATTATCAAGGAAGCAGTGAAATTATACCCATGTGCAGTTAGAAAACTTTTAATTTGTCGTGTAATTGGCGAATTATGAGACAGATTTCCATCTCGCTGGTTCCAGATAAGTGTAGTGTTGAAGTGGACAATAGGAAGACCTCCCAGGGTGGTGATATTATCTACACGGGTCACTGGTTCGAGTCTCCGTTCATGCAAAAACATCTCATCATGATGGCGTCTCCATTTCAAACTCATGTCTCGAATCTCTGTTAAACGAAGTAACGGTCTGGGGCCCTATTCTGTATTAATGGCAGTGAAGCGATAGGCGGCCGCGACGAGATCAAAAAAAGATATAGAATAGGCCCCCTGGTGTGTCATCAGAGGATGAACAAAACTTTAACATGGGAGGTATAGGAAAATAATTTCGAATTTGGTTTATAACTTTTAAAATAACACACGTTGGTATTGCTTTAATTTTTTTCCTGATAGTATACGTATGTTCATTTGTCTATTATAAGAAAATAGCCTAAAGATGAAACGATTTTCTTTTTCCACCATAAGATAACATGGTGATGACAAATCCATTTATCTCAGAAACTGGACACGAGAAGTGTTGCATTTTTTCAGGAATTGTGTTTTGCATGATTATCAATAAGTCACCAAAATGTCAAGTAAATCGGAAACATTGAGGTTTTTGATGTTCTACCTTAAGAGGGCTTGGTAGTGAGCGTGGCCTTGACGAGTTTTTTAATCGATTTTTATCAATATCTTTTTCCAGTGAAATTGTTTACAAAATAGGGCTATGGACGTGAATTCAGAACAGTTCAATGAAAATAATTTCATAGTTTGGAATAAGCTATTAGTTTTATTGTGTCCAACAGGTGTTTAGAACCCGAAAGTTACTAAATTTTCGGGTTCTAAACACCTGTAGGACAAAGTAAATCAAATAAACCATTACAAGCTATGAAATTATTTTCATTTAACTGTTCTGAATTCACGTCCATAGCCCTATTTTGTTAACAATTACACTGGAAAAAGATATTGATAAAAATCGATTAAAAAACTCTTCGAGGTCAAACTCACTACCAAGCCGTCTTAAATACCGTTCTCTCAATCAATTTCCGAGTTGATCCATTTGCAGCTTACCTGTGACTAAGCCTGTGAACAAAAAGAAACCGCTATTAGTGAAATGTACATAAAAGGGCTACTTACAAACTTACACTCTTTATAAGAGACCCTGGGTTCGAATCTCGTATACAACCGTCCTGATTGTGGCTTATCATGATTCTACCCTAAATAGAATGTTGTCGAATTAGATGAAGTGTCAGTACACAAGTTTACCACTCAAAAAAACATTTGCTAAGGTAACATTATAAGTTGATAACATTTTAACAGTGATATTAAATGTAGTTTGCGAATGTGATACATAGATTGATGCACATGTAATAATGCTCAGTTATGGTTCAAATTTCCAAAGAGAAGACATGAAACACTTTTGGCAACTCCTCCGCCATCACGTTATTCTCCACATCGATGACAACTCAACCAACTCAACCTCCAATGACCTACGCGTTACTTCCTTGCGAATATCGCAACCATGTCACCAGAACACTACGCCATCTTGCTCATATCTTGTCACACAATCGATCCAGCAGCTTCACTTCCTCGTCTCTCGTTAATGCCCGCATTGTTGATGATTTCGTCATTCAATTGCCGGGTCGAACGTATTAGCGTGATTGGTCATGATGATGATGGCATTGTTGTCTGCTGGTGCATTGTTGTTGTTGTCATCATTAAAAGGTTCACACAGAACGATTTTACATCTCCGCAGATATGCCAGAACTGTTCACATGTGTATTTAAACTTGATTCACGGCCTTGTAAAACTGCACTTTTAAGAAGTAATGTAATAGCCAATAGGAGGCTGTGCAAAATAAAAAAAACTGTATCTATATGATTTTTTTTTAGCACAGTTTGGGAGTAATTAACATAATTTCATTCTATAGTCAAAGTCATCCATGCATTTCGAATGCTCACTTATCCACGCGTTCAACCAGCGTTTTCCTAGATTTGCACTAGGAAAAAAACGCTGGTTGAACGCGTGGATAAGCGAGCATTCGAAATGCATTGAAGACTTTGACTCCAGCTTTTCTTTCAAATTATCCATCAGTAAAGCAGAGTGTACATTATACATCTTTTTCCAGTGAAACAAGAGACAGATCTAGCTAGAAATCACTAGGTATAGAAACAGGATGGTTTATGTGATAATTTGACCTGATGCTTACTCCGTTTGACATGAAAAGCAAAAAAGTGAGATTGCGTTTTCCACTTGCCGCACTGAGGCTGCACCAGGTTTGCACTGAAATGACGTCACCATACAAAAGTCAGTGAAAATACAAAACTAGCTTTTAATCTGATGACGTCATTTCCGTCGTGCGTTTTATCAAATATCATCCATGAACTTTATGAGGCGCGGCGAAAATAAAACCGCAATGTGCAAAAGCGCAGAGCGCTCAACGTGAACGGCCCTTTAGTGCGATTAGACGTGATTGTTGATGACATTGTTGTCTTGAAGAGAGGAAGCAATCGCTCCTAGACAATGCAAGTAACTAGGTATCTGTCCACGAGAGAAGGGGAATTGAGGCTCCATTTAATGTGCAATCCATATCGTATAGACTTTTAAAAAACAATAACTGATAAGAAAGTGCTAAGTGATAAATATCCGGCCGATACCGGGCTTGAACTGTGACATCTCACTTTCCGGGCGAGTGCTGTACCAACTGAGCTATTTGGTGGAGACATTCCTTAGTACATGACTATGATGTCATTCGAGATGTTGCCTCAAGGGGCAGTGGTGACCCCTAGCGAACAAACTACACACATTGCTATATTTCCTGGTCATACAAATTGACTGTTTACTAGTTATGCCAACCAAATAATTTATTACACCAAAAAACATTATGCTCTGAAAATTTCGAAATAGGTCATTTAAGGGTCAAAGAGTACATCTTAGATGATAAAACATCGCGCAAAACACATAAATCCATAAAAAATGAAAAAAATAACGATTGTCTATACTATTTCTCAATAACAGAAAACCAAAATCTAAGCCTGAAAATTCATTTTCCAGGAAGTTCAAGTAGAAGTATCACAATCATCACCCATATGTTCTAACTCTCCCCCACCCCCAACTGGCCTGCTATTTGGCCATTTGTTCCAGATCGATCACAATGTAGTGGGACTAATTTCACTCATGATCAATGTCATGTCTCCCAGCGGTGATCGATGTGATCTGCACAGCATCCTTAACGGTCCAGCACAAGAGATCGTGCGCAACATTGCCGCGCAGGAGCATTGCCAAGCTTTTATGTCTCTCAAGGTCATCAGATCAACTTTTACTCATACTTTTCCAAGACCTATCGGAAAATAACTTTAGGTTCGGTTATTAACATATTAAGATTAGGTACTATTGTTAAATTGCTATTGATAAATTACTACAATTGATCTCTTTTAAAGTATAGGGTATATTTACAATCCTCATCTATCACAGGAATGGACTTTAGGGCCGATTTTTCAATTCTCCGTATAATTTGATTATGACTATATTGCCATGGCAACAACCAATGACATTCCTTGAATGACCGTTTGAATGACCGTTTGAATGGCCGTTTGAATGACCGGCGGCGAGGCGTAAAATTTTGGCTCATTATTTACTCCGGTATTATGGAGCTTTGGGTGGTAGTTTTAATACACATTTCTCGGAATACTATTAAAAAAATGTAATGAATAGGTACCTGAAAAAAAGGAAAATCATATTTGTCATGAAATATATGAAAACAATCCTTTTTTCCTTTAAATATTTCTAAAATTTTCTTAGTATTCCGAGAAAAACTAACGACTGGTTTTATCCACTGAAGTAACGACTGTAGTATTGAAAACTGGTCCTAAATCGATTTGAGGCTGGTACGAGATAATTTGACAGTATATACACACTTGCACAAAGAAGTCGGATTCACTTGCACTCAGGATGTCCCGCTTTCGAATCCCGGGGTCGACCTTCCTGATTGATTTCTCTCAGTCAAGAGAAATATCTGGGAACGTTCCCTACTTATAGGACACGACCGCCTCCTCCCCATCTTCATCGTCTCCCAATCATCACCATTATTATTCATCAGTGTCATTCGTTTCTTAAGACAAATAAAAATCTCGGATTGAGCCAAAAATAATCCAACAAATCAAGATAAATCGTTTCTTATTTTTACAAAACTTGTAAAAACACATTTGTTTCCTGATTTCTAAATGCGTTGTTTTGAGTTGGCTCGTGATGCGTCTCCGCCTGCCAATGTGGTCCATTTGCGCAGCATCTCACTGCATCAACATGGTCGTGATCTGCGCTTGCATTTCCCCTTCACCACATCCATACAAGGCATTGGCCATTTCCCACGCTGCAAGCCTCGCACCCCCGGTCGACGCGTAATTAGCACACACGACCGCCAGTCTCGAGGCGTTAGGGTCAAGTTGTATTTGGATTCTACACAACTTTCGCCCTTAGCATCACGATTAACGCCAATTTAAGAGTCAACTGAATATTGTGGTGAATTCCTGTCGATAGTTACATAACTTTTTAACAATTAAAATGAGAAAAAATGAGAAAAATAGTTTGGTTATAGCTATTTTTTCCACCTACTTTAGGAGTAAGACTACCAACCAACTTTTAAATACAATTTATGTCCCCAAACTCATAGTAAAGATAAAATCGTTCGGGCAAAAAGATTCTATTTTTTAAAAACTTTTTTACCCAACACGAAGTAAAAGATAAAATATCAAAAGTCACATTTGAGTTCAGTTTGGACACAAATATTCTACTTATAATTTAGTGGTCTTACCTATTTCTAAGATCGACTTAAGAAATTTACCAAAGTTAAATTGTGCCGGATTAACTAACTTTTGGATTAAATTCAACTGCTTCAATAATTTCGAGGTATCTGATTGGCTGTGCCGAAATTTTTTATTTCCGGCATAACTTATAACTATTGATGGCTCTAAGCAAACTATTTTTCATATATTTTTTTTTAATTTGAAAGGCTCAAAATTTATGAAGATAGGAAACATTGGCATATTATGGAGATTGAAACAAGTTCTAAGAATATTTAAGTATTCATTGCGATGTGTTACATAAGGGCGAAATTACTATTTATAATAACTTGCTAAAAGTTCAGCCTCAGAGCGTATAATAGCTATAATTTTAGATAATATTTCCGTGACTTACAGTCAACTCATAAGGGTCAATTGTTTGGATTCTGCACAACTTTCGTAAGTTTAGTTTCTCGCTTTAACTCCCTTTAAATCTGGGCATGGTTTTACTTTCAAGGCAGATTCTTCTATTTCTCTTCTCCTTCTATGGTTTAATTGTTATCCTCAATGAAAAGTTGATTTTTATAACATCCAGTTTCAATTTCATCAATGTTCATGCATTCCATATTAGTATCAAGGTATGATTACCGTCTGGTATTATAAGTTTCTCCTGTCGCATTTTGAACGAGTGAAATTTTAGCAAAAATTAAACAGATTTGCTAATTTCTTGGATGATTTCATGGCCAATGTTGCACGTTTGAAGACCGGTACGTGCGTGGGAAAGATAATCGGCGCGAAATAATCGCAAATTGCTGCTGTAGTTACTGGAAGAGCCCGCGAAAAATGATCGATAAATCAGGAGAAGAAATAATTGGAACTTTTACTATCAAATTAAACTATAATATTCCTGTGGAAATTCGAAGGAAATCCGGTATTGTTTTGTTTAAATCGTTTAACTTTTCGCGATCACGCTCGGCACATTTTCAAGATCGTTCCAATATTTCAAATCGCCTCGCCTTTCGATACATTCATGATTCATGTTCGATGCACATATCTTTAATCTAATGGTCGAAACTTATTAAGTCCACACTACACTATTGAAATACAGATAGAATCATTTCACGAGGTTTTAAACTTAACAGTTAACGTTTTTTTACCGAAAGGCGGTGGAACGATATTTCAAATTTTGGAACGTTTTTAAATTAAAGAAGTCAAGTTTACAAGAAGGCGTTCGATAGAATATTGTTTGAATTTGAATTTTTGGAACGTTACGCTCTCAATTTTTTAACTACGAACTCAGGAAACTTGCAATGATTTCGAGATATAAAATGTTATTATTATTGGGCATTCGAATGGTCAAGAACAGTATTTTGTTTGTAATGACGATTCTATTAAAACCCGTATAATTGCATCTGGAGTGCATCCTCAATGCATCTATTTGACCTGCATCTCAATCTACATTCGATCGTCCGATTGCACAGCAACTCAGTCCTTTTGGATTGACGGAGACCTTGTGCATAATCCAGTTACGATTTAGTACATTTAAGGCATAGTTTTATTTTATAGTGAGATGTGGTTATCAATAATCAGGTATTAACATCGGCTTTACATAATATCTGTACATCAGAGGTAGAGGGGCGGAAGTCAATTTTCTCGATTTACGTTGCTCACTTTTGAATTGACGCAATCAAGCTTTATCAATCGATTGATTTGATTGATTCAATAAATACAGTTATATTGAAGTATTCTCTTACACAATGACTCATGTCACAGTACAAATTGATTGGATATCCGCAGAATAACTGGTATTTCAGCTCACCTCAAGAAGCATTAAAATGGACTTCCGCCCTTCTACTTCTGTGGTTCCATAACCCTACCTGCCAGTCTTCTCCTAGGATGGATTGGTCTTGGATCTCATGGATCCAAAAACAACAATCTAACAACAAATAGAAAAACAAGTAGAAAAGACATACCTAATAATGGAAATTATCGTCACACAATTTCGTTTTTGTACAGCCATCTGGACGGATATTTATTAAAAATTCTATATTTACAACTTTCCAAAAATTAAAATTCAAGAAGGCGAGTCACCACCTACTATGTACGATTCTTTGTTAAATGGCCGTTAGGTTAATTTGAATTTTAGAACGTTTTGTCCGCCAACGGCTAATACAAAAATAACATGTAATGGTAAGTATTTCAAAAATTTCACATTCTGTTTATTTTTCCGTATCTTTCAGTGTTTTACAAGAAAATTAAAACATCTCGAAAATTAAACTGTAGACTATTTTAGTAATGAAATGAAAGCCATCCAGATTGGTCAATTGTTTGACAATCACAGATCATTTGTGGGTTAGTTTCAAAACGCAATACATTAATCGGGTACTTTTATCTAACCTGGTACTCAAAGTAGTAAAACTCCCAACTGTAACTAATTATGTAAACACAGGACTAAAACACACGATATGTATGGACACAGGCGCGTAGGAAGGGGAGGATGGGAGGGGGATCCCTCCCCCCCCCCCCCCGATTCAATTCCCCTCCCTATGTTCTTATACATTTATATGTCAAGATAAAAATATGCTTAAAAAGTGTTAAAATCGCGTAAAAATGCACCAAATTCATGCCTGAAATTCTAAACTTTTCCGGGGCTGTGCGCCCAGAACCCCCATTGTCTTCGTAGACACTTCCAGCTCAAGTTCTTTTACAATATTATCCCCCCCCCCCTTGCAAATGTAGTTCCTACGCGCCTGTATTGACATCGATTTGAACCTATTTCGCCAAGCACAAGACGGACTCGCACATATCGTGTGCTCTGAGTAGCACATCCGCTCAGGAACCCAAGTCTCAGCGAGATTAGCATGATTCCGTGTTGTAGCCAGCGGCTCGGCGGCTCCAAATTTGGTAATCGTTGTACGTGACTGAAATACCACGTGAGTCAATCCTATTGTAGAGTTTGCCTCCATGTTTGAACTCTATGTGCCTTGACCTATTGGCGTCGTGAGCTCGGAGTAGCGTTAGCGGCACCCTTCAGCTGTGGACTTATGTTTCATTTGATTTCGCCTGCACTGACCAGGTCACAGCGGTCAACCATCTGAATGTTGCACTCACTCAAATGACACCACAGGTCCGTGGACAGTTTTTGAACAAAATCCTCTCATTGGTTGAAAAGTGAAAATGAAACGTTTGACTATACTCTGTTCCTAAGGCAGACACACTCATTGTTCTCGTTTTATGATGACGTATTAGGGAAACTTACAATGGACCTTACCCTATCGTAAAAACCTAAAAGTGTCAAAACATACCTCATAAATATATACATACCATTGTGGAATAATACTCCACCCCCTAAGCGAGCTAAGAGCTACAAGGTTGTAAACGACATCGAACAAGGGATGTGCAAAAATGGTCGAGGATACAATGAGAGCAAATGATTTTACGATACCTTATAAAAGAGAACAATGAGTTTGTCTGCCTTAGGAACAAACTGTATTTGGACCAATATTCATCAGATTTTAAACATTTTCAGTCAAAACGGTCAAGATCTCTAAGAGTTATTGACATTTTTTTTAAAATATTGATCTTCCTAAAAGTAATACATCGCACGTCTATCTCTTGCCTCCATGTTTGAACTTGATTCGTAGGTATGCGTCCATAACGTATTATTTATTACATAGGCATCAATCTTATATCAATTATTTCTAAAAAGATATATATTTTATAGTGGTATTCAACTTTATAATAGATTAGGTAGAAAGGTAAAAGAAGAAGAAAATATTTAAATGTTTAAAATTTTATGTAATTCATTTGTTTATAATGAATTTCCTGTTTTGTAAATGTATATTGTAATGAAAAATAACTTTCAAGCTAAATAAATAAATAAATAAATAAATACAATAAATAAATTCCCATTTTATTGTTCCCAACACGCATTTCTCGCATCCAACACTTTCCTGGTGTTATATCAATCTATGATTACTGACAGTTAATTTAACTTGTCATCGATTTAGGCGCCCTCTAGTGACACATGAGCTTTGGTCCTCGCTGCAACTCCAAGCTTGACCTTCATTAGCAACTCTGCAGACAAATGTGTAATCACCACCAGGATATTGACAAGTAACATGACAATTGAAGCTGACACAGAATGCATGCACACGCCCTTCTATCATTACATTACCGGATTAGAATAATGACATTTTCACCGGAATCCCCAGTGAGTAGTGACGTAATTGTGTCAACTTTCCTTACATTTCTCTGATTAGTGGGTAAACTTGTTCCTTGCAACTGTTGCATGTGGTTTAAGACGGCTGGCTAGACCGACAAGAATTTTACAACCTATTTATCGTAATGGTTTTAATTATATTTCTATAATTTTTATTCCTCCTTGGATCGAGATATCAATTAGAAAGAAGTAACAAATTTTACTAAATATTTCAAAATAAGCTTAAAATCTCAATAAAGCATACAGTTTTTAACCGATTTGTCTGAAAAATTGTAAAATCTCGCAAAATATTGGTCGTAATGACCATGCAGAAATTAAACTTGATCGGAGCTTTATACCACTTTTCAGCCAATCAGATGATTTTGCTCAAAATTTATACACGTGACTGTTCTATGACATTAATATGAGTGCAAAATATCAGATCAATTGGTTGATCAGGACCTGGGAAGTGCATGCAAAAACATAAATACCAGAACAGAAAGAACCAGCTACGCTCGTATAAAATATATAATCTAAGTACCTAATTGTTATTTTATTACTTCAGTAGAAATAACGATTGAATAGTATTCATGAGGCAAGAAAGACGAAGAAACCCCCACGTATGAAAAGAACGACGATAAACCAAACCCGGAAGAAAATGACGTCGAACAGCCGACTATTGTTGCTACCTGAACCCTTGCAGTAACAATGCGCCACAGGTGAAGTGCATTATGCAACTGCAGTGCAATATGCACGTACGTAAGTCTTATTAATGGTCGTGGACAAAAGCATCTGCAGTTGCGATATTCTTGACTGCCAATCATAAAAACAGCGAACCTTTCGCGACATAATGATGGAAAACACAAGTGTCGTGCTGATGGGAGGCCTGATTGGAGTTGAGACGATTTTCTATACTTTCGTAAGCAATTAGTCGCGACCTTCTGGAGGAGTTTGGAATTCAAATTATGAAGAAGACGAGTTTTCATGTGTACTTTCACAAAAACAATGGGCATTGCAATCGTGAGCATCAAGTGTTGACACAACCACTAGAAGTCTTTCGTAAAACATACAAAATGTCGAACATTTTGAACCAATCAAATTTCAATATGATTTCTCTAATCTAAGACATGGGAACATTCACGCAGTGTTCAAAGATTCAGCCCATCACACGTGAGCGTGAAATCATCTCAAAATGTCTGGTGCTAAATGTAACATTGAATCCATTTTCACGCACTTCCTCTATTCACAAACTAACGCCAACACACTTCCCTATGATGACAACAATGCAATCAAACATGAAATTACAACAATTTAAAAAAACATTCTTATTGACTATAATTTACTTTCAATTCCCCGATTTTTTTAAATAATTCATTCTTTCTGTTACTTTAAGAGAAGAACAATAGAATCTACATAAAAAGGACTCAAACTATTGAGATTTTAAATAAAAAAGGAAGATACCAGAAATTTAAGTGCATTTGATTTCTTCTGTCCGTCTTCAAAAATCAGTTTACCGAACTTCAAAACAGTTTGACAACTTCAATTGAAAGCTGTTGAAACAATAAAGCAATTGAGTCTTTTGGATTCTATTCGCCTTCTCTCTTATCGCATTATCTGACGATCCATAGAAAACCTGCCTCGAAAACAGTTGCAAATCATTTGTGTTCTTCTGTTAGTATTTGTCATGCGCTCTGGTCCCTCGAGATCATGCTTCAACTGAACGCTCCGGACTCGTGACTGCAATTGATCCCGAGTTCGACACCGGACTGACCCACACTCGCTCGTGACAAACAGTCGTCGCTTTGTGTCGGAGAATCTTCGTCTCGTCGTTCACGGGCTTGTAATTGTTTCGAACCATTTGTTTGGCAGCTTAGCCAATGAAACCAATGAAAATACGTGATTAAATAAAGAAATAACCAATGAAAGATACGATTTACGTTGACAGTTGTCGTTTTAAGTGTTTTCGTCGTTTCACCATTTACTTTTTGTACAAATGAGTTGTCTTTTTCTTGCGTCTTCGTCACGTCTTCGGCTGAAGATGGAAAAATCGTGACAAACGGCCCTTTTCAGGGCCAACAACACGAGTCTTACATAAACCATCAGCAACTTAATTCTCTTTTCCATTAAATTTACTTTGTTATTTGGTGATACAAAGAACCAGAATGTCATATTCATTATTGAATAACGTGTAATTTTAAATTAACGAGACAGAATTACACAGTTTTTCTTATAATGTTTAGGTGTTGTTTCAAGAATAGCTCTATTGGATTGATTGGGTCTTTAAAAATTAGAACGTTTCCAAATATCTCGAATAAATATGTTTCTCACAATGTACAAGCAATTTGCATGATAACGAGCCAAATAATGTGGTTTTGATTATATTTGTAGCACATAATAAAATATGAAAAGTTTGTTTGCACTTCTCTATCATCACATACGGCAGGAGATTTATGAGATTTATTAGTAGGTCTATATTTACTCTTAGAAATTGAATTTAACAGCAGATTCGCTTACTTCTTAAATATAGTAATTATCGAAACTGGATCATAATTTATAGGTAAAGATTTCTCTATAACTTATTTGATTTTGTAATCAATGTACCTACTTGAAGCATAACACAACGGTTTGTGCATTTACCATCATTTATGCTGATGATTACTTTTCAATTCCTTCAGAAATTTAAATTGCAACCTGAATGAAATATAAGTCATAAAAATCTTGAATGCCATGAATTTAGATAGAAAATTTAATCGAAAATTCATCAGTCTAGTAAAGATTAATTCAAGAAACCGTAACTAATCTTCCGTCCATCCATATCTGGATTTTAAATTACCACACCAGCAATTAGTCTGTAATTACTTTTGCTCGTCCCAAAACTAGTTTTCATTTTCAAACTGCATTTAAAGCGTTTTTTTCAAAGAACTTCTTCTTATTCTGAAATCGAATTCCGCACCTCAAGATTTAGCCTGCACTTTCAAAGCGTCTGAAACCGCAGTTCTCAATGTAAATACTCTTTTAGGAGCAACTGGAGCGGAACTAGAATCCTTTGATACACCGAAATACCCAAATCCACAACAGTCTTCTCAAATTGTCGCGAAAAAAAAAACACTCGCAGAAGAATATGCGTGAATTGGCTACAAGAAAGTGGGACGAAGCTATTTTTTTTATTTGCGACCGCATTTTGGAATCATTCTTACAATTCCTACGTGTCCCTAGTCCTAATTCACCAATTAAAGAATTATATGTTTTTTGTTGTCGATCGAAAACTTTCCTCTTTGGGTTTCATATGTATCGATATATGTTCGATTAATCACGTCAACGGGGTCAGTTATGATGTTTCGAATGGCTAGATCGATTCTCTAATATCGATACATCGGACACGCCCTCGATAGGTCGATTACATATTGGAAATCTTGTCATTAATAACCTAATTAGAGGGAAATACTTGAACCGTATCGATGAAGATGGACAATGTCGTAGATAATTCATTGATCTATGACAAGTGTCGACGCTTTTATATACATTTTTACCTACAAAAAGGTGGCCTATTATGTTTTGCATAAACTTGAAAAACCTACAATAAACCTAAAACTTTTGGATGAAAAACTTTAGGAAGTAGTAAGCGATGCACACACAGCAGTTTGTCGCGGTCTTCTGCAGAAACTCACTAACAACAGTGTCTTGAAATCCGCAAAATACGATTCTATAATCAGGCAAAAGCTCAAACTCCTAATAGTATTAGCAAAAACCACATTATTCAATTAGATGTTTTCACTAATTAGACAAAAAACAAAAAATTTAATTTAATGAAAACAATTAAGAATTGTACATAAAATGTATACATGAGTAATTTTCTATAAAAATTAGCACTTCTTACTAATAAGATACACAGTGGAATTATTTTCACACATATTACGCTTGTTAAGAATTGTTTAAAAAAAAAAGGTTAAAAGGGTTAATGTCATTTTTTGGGAATATGATGCTAGATTAAAAATAACATAACGACGTCTAGAAAAGAATAATACGAACGCTCAAATCATACATTTTATAAATTGTAAAAGAATTTCTAGCAAAATAAAAATAAAAAGTAGTTTAATACAATTAGAACCTTAAATGTGAGTTAGTGACTTCTTGCAGTCAGTCCACGAGATCGTATCACCTCCAACTTGCCGGCCACTATCTTACAAATGCCGGTGTAGAACCTCGTCCTTCTTCTTAATGCCTTCCGATTGATGAGCAATAAAATGAAACTAATTCTTCATCTTCCGACAAGATCGTGAGTCGGTTGTCAATGAATCCGCCGGTAATTACAAGTTGTTGTTAATTACGTTCGGTTTCAGTGGATGATGGACATCGCCCGGGAAGATCAGTCGTAAATATGAAATGTCGGCGTCCGGTAGTTCGAGACTGGGACGTCGGTAGTCACGATTTAGAAACTTCTCTTTCGTTTGTTTGCGTTTCGGGAGCTTTCAATCGTCGCAATTAGTGACTGATAGATTTCGAAACATCAAGAGCGCAATTCGTCCTGACTCGACATTGCGATTCTGTTCATGGACAGTCAGAGAGGCGAATGATGGGGAAGGTTCCATGATATTAGGCCACGACCGCCTCCTCCCCCTTCGTTACCAACCTAGTTGCAGAACAGTGCGACGTTAAATCAGTAAAATAAATCTATATCAATCAGTTTTTCAGGCGTTTATTTATTTTTACCGTCTCAAAATTGCAATAAAATTGTAGCGAACGACTACATAAAAACCCGCCATTTTTACCACCATTTTGATTGAAAAAATACATATTTACAAAAATTTACGTTTAAGGGAAAAAATCCCAAAACACTAATTCAGCGAATCGGAAATACGATTTCAATACTATTTCAATTTTCAATGCAGCAAAGTGAACAATCTTATTATTTTAAGATCAATTACTTTAATTTTAATATTCAATCACCTCATCGATTTCTAACAGTCCAAACCATACGTTCCAAAAGTGTATAAACATTACAACATGTAGTCCACAACCTACCTTACACTTCTTACTTTTTCACTACAATGAAAGTGTTGGCTGACCAATGTGGTTTTAAAGTTTAGAATGCAAATCAATTACATTCATAGAGATACCAAAACACTCTCTAATTGTTTGTTTGTTCGTCTACTTTTCACTTTTATCGTGTTAGCAATTCGTAAGTATAGAGTCAGAGTGATGTCGTATTGTTCTGCTACTAAAAGCAAATGGCGATGAGTGAATGATGATGAAGAAGATGCATGGTGGGAAGGAGGCTGACGTTGCCTATTAAAAGATAACCGTCCCATCATTCGCCTCTCGAAAGGGAATCGAACAACCTTCATTCAATTATCTCGGAATAGTAAAAGTAGTAAATGCAATAAATTTTCAATTAACCTACGACAAGTTTAAAATCATTTAGTACCTAATAACGATTGGATAGCTTTTACTTGTTCCTACATAGATGTGGGTAGATATATTTTACGAGTTTAAACAACCTACATCATCGAGTGCAATCATTTAGCCAGAGAAAATGCTGTGAACTGCATGGACAGGTCTCATGTTTCTCTCAAACATGTGAAGTTGCAGCGTGAGGAAAGTTCCTGTCTTGTGACAACCGCATGGCTCCTCCACATAGCTCACTGTCAACAGGATGCCTGTCTTGTGACAACCGCATGGCTCCTCCACATAGCTCACTGTCAACAGGATGCCTGTCTTGTGACAACCGCATGGCTCCTCCACATAGCTCACTGTCAACAGGATGCCTGTCTTGTGACAACCGCATGGCTCCTCCACATAGCTCACTGTCAACAGGATGCCTGTCTTGTGACAACCGCATGGCTCCTCCACATAGCTCACTGTCAACAGGATGCCTGTCTTGTGACAACCGCATGGCTCCTCCACATAGCTCACTGTCAACAGGATGCCTGTCTTGTGACAACCGCATGGCTCCTCCACATAGCTCACTGTCAACAGGATGCCTGTCTTGTGACAACCGCATGGCTCCTCCACACAGCTCACTGTCAACAGGATGCCTGTCTTGTGACAACCGCATGGCTCCTCCACATAGCTCACTGTCAACAGGATGCCTGTCTTGTGACAACCGCATGGCTCCTCCACATAGCTCACTGTCAACAGGATGCCTGTCTTGTGACAACCGCATGGCTCCTCCACACAGCTCACTGTCAACAGGATGCCTGTCTTGTGACAACCGCATGGCTCCTCCACACAGCTCACTGTCAACAGGATGCCTGTCTTGTGACAACCGCATGGCTCATCCACATAGCTCACTGTCAACAGGATGCCTGTCTTGTGACAACCGCATGGCTCCTCCACACAGCTCACTGTCAACAGGATGCCTGTCTTGTGACAACCGCATGGCTCCTCCACATAGCTCACTGTCAACAGGATGCCTGTCTTGTGACAACCGCATGGCTCCTCCACATAGCTCACTGTCAACAGGATGCCTGTCTTGTGACAACCGCATGGCTCCTCCACATAGCTCACTGTCAACAGGATGCCTGTCTTGTGACAACCGCATGGCTCCTCCACATAGCTCACTGTCAACAGGATGCCTGTCTTGTGACAACCGCATGGCTCCTCCACATAGCTCACTGTCAACAGGATGCCTGTCTTGTGACAACCGCATGGCTCCTCCACACAGCTCACTGTCAACAGGATGCCTGTCTTGTGACAACCGCATGGCTCCTCCACATAGCTCACTGTCAACAGGATGCCTGTCTTGTGACAACCGCATGGCTCCTCCACATAGCTCACTGTCAACAGGATGCCTGTCTTGTGACAACCGCATGGCTCCTCCACACAGCTCACTGTCAACAGGATGCCTGTCTTGTGACAACCGCATGGCTCCTCCACACAGCTCACTGTCAACAGGATGCCTGTCTTGTGACAACCGCATGGCTCATCCACATAGCTCACTGTCAACAGGATGCCTGTCTTGTGACAACCGCATGGCTCCTCCACACAGCTCACTGTCAACAGGATGCCTGTCTTGTGACAACCGCATGGCTCCTCCACACAGCTCACTGTCAACAGGATGCCTGTCTTGTGACAACCGCATGGCTCCTCCACACAGCTCACTGTCAACAGGATGCCTGTCTTGTGACAACCGCATGGCTCCTCCACACAGCTCACTGTCGAACAGGATGCCTGTCTTGTGACAACCGCATGGCTCCTCCACACAGCTCACTGTCAACAGGATGCCTGTCTTGTGACAACCGCATGGCTCCTCCACATAGCTCACTGTCAACAGGATGCCTGTCTTGTGACAACCGCATGGCTCCTCCACATAGCTCACTGTCAACAGGATGCCTGTCTTGTGACAACCGCATGGCTCCTCCACATAGCTCACTGTCAACAGGATGCCTGTCTTGTGACAACCGCATGGCTCCTCCACATAGCTCACTGTCAACAGGATGCCTGTCTTGTGACAACCGCATGGCTCCTCCACATAGCTCACTGTCAACAGGATGCCTGTCTTGTGACAACCGCATGGCTCCTCCACACAGCTCACTGTCAACAGGATGCCTGTCTTGTGACAACCGCATGGCTCATCCACATAGCTCACTGTCAACAGGATGCCTGTCTTGTGACAACCGCATGGCTCCTCCACATAGCTCACTGTCAACAGGATGCCTGTCTTGTGACAACCGCATGGCTCCTCCACATAGCTCACTGTCAACAGGATGCCTGTCTTGTGACAACCGCATGGCTCCTCCACACAGCTCACTGTCAACAGGATGCCTGTCTTGTGACAACCGCATGGCTCATCCACATAGCTCACTGTCAACAGGATGCCTGTCTTGTGACAACCGCATGGCTCCTCCACACAGCTCACTGTCAACAGGATGCCTGTCTTGTGACAACCGCATGGCTCCTCCACACAGCTCACTGTCAACAGGATGCCTGTCTTGTGACAACCGCATGGCTCCTCCACACAGCTCACTGTCAACAGGATGCCTGTCTTGTGACAACCGCATGGCTCCTCCACACAGCTCACTGTCGAACAGGATGCCTGTCTTGTGACAACCGCATGGCTCCTCCACACAGCTCACTGTCAACAGGATGCCTGTCTTGTGACAACCGCATGGCTCCTCCACATAGCTCACTGTCAACAGGATGCCTGTCTTGTGACAACCGCATGGCTCCTCCACATAGCTCACTGTCAACAGGATGCCTGTCTTGTGACAACCGCATGGCTCCTCCACATAGCTCACTGTCAACAGGATGCCTGTCTTGTGACAACCGCATGGCTCCTCCACATAGCTCACTGTCAACAGGATGCCTGTCTTGTGACAACCGCATGGCTCCTCCACACAGCTCACTGTCAACAGGATGCCTGTCTTGTGACAACCGCATGGCTCCTCCACATAGCTCACTGTCAACAGGATGCCTGTCTTGTGACAACCGCATGGCTCCTCCACATAGCTCACTGTCAACAGGATGCCTGTCTTGTGACAACCGCATGGCTCCTCCACACAGCTCACTGTCAACAGGATGCCTGTCTTGTGACAACCGCATGGCTCCTCCACACAGCTCACTGTCAACAGGATGCCTGTCTTGTGACAACCGCATGGCTCATCCACATAGCTCACTGTCAACAGGATGCCTGTCTTGTGACAACCGCATGGCTCCTCCACACAGCTCACTGTCAACAGGATGCCTGTCTTGTGACAACCGCATGGCTCCTCCACACAGCTCACTGTCAACAGGATGCCTGTCTTGTGACAACCGCATGGCTCCTCCACACAGCTCACTGTCAACAGGATGCCTGTCTTGTGACAACCGCATGGCTCCTCCACACAGCTCACTGTCGAACAGGATGCCTGTCTTGTGACAACCGCATGGCTCCTCCACACAGCTCACTGTCAACAGGATGCCTGTCTTGTGACAACCGCATGGCTCCTCCACATAGCTCACTGTCAACAGGATGCCTGTCTTGTGACAACCGCATGGCTCCTCCACATAGCTCACTGTCAACAGGATGCCTGTCTTGTGACAACCGCATGGCTCCTCCACATAGCTCACTGTCAACAGGATGCCTGTCTTGTGACAACCGCATGGCTCCTCCACATAGCTCACTGTCAACAGGATGCCTGTCTTGTGACAACCGCATGGCTCCTCCACATAGCTCACTGTCAACAGGATGCCTGTCTTGTGACAACCGCATGGCTCCTCCACACAGCTCACTGTCAACAGGATGCCTGTCTTGTGACAACCGCATGGCTCATCCACATAGCTCACTGTCAACAGGATGCCTGTCTTGTGACAACCGCATGGCTCCTCCACATAGCTCACTGTCAACAGGATGCCTGTCTTGTGACAACCGCATGGCTCCTCCACATAGCTCACTGTCAACAGGATGCCTGTCTTGTGACAACCGCATGGCTCCTCCACACAGCTCACTGTCAACAGGATGCCTGTCTTGTGACAACCGCATGGCTCATCCACATAGCTCACTGTCAACAGGATGCCTGTCTTGTGACAACCGCATGGCTCCTCCACACAGCTCACTGTCAACAGGATGCCTGTCTTGTGACAACCGCATGGCTCCTCCACACAGCTCACTGTCAACAGGATGCCTGTCTTGTGACAACCGCATGGCTCCTCCACACAGCTCACTGTCAACAGGATGCCTGTCTTGTGACAACCGCATGGCTCCTCCACACAGCTCACTGTCGAACAGGATGCCTGTCTTGTGACAACCGCATGGCTCCTCCACACAGCTCACTGTCAACAGGATGCCTGTCTTGTGACAACCGCATGGCTCCTCCACATAGCTCACTGTCAACAGGATGCCTGTCTTGTGACAACCGCATGGCTCCTCCACATAGCTCACTGTCAACAGGATGCCTGTCTTGTGACAACCGCATGGCTCCTCCACATAGCTCACTGTCAACAGGATGCCTGTCTTGTGACAACCGCATGGCTCCTCCACACAGCTCACTGTCAACAGGATGCCTGTCTTGTGACAACCGCATGGCTCATCCACATAGCTCACTGTCAACAGGATGCCTGTCTTGTGACAACCGCATGGCTCCTCCACATAGCTCACTGTCAACAGGATGCCTGTCTTGTGACAACCGCATGGCTCCTCCACATAGCTCACTGTCAACAGGATGCCTGTCTTGTGACAACCGCATGGCTCCTCCACACAGCTCACTGTCAACAGGATGCCTGTCTTGTGACAACCGCATGGCTCATCCACATAGCTCACTGTCAACAGGATGCCTGTCTTGTGACAACCGCATGGCTCCTCCACACAGCTCACTGTCAACAGGATGCCTGTCTTGTGACAACCGCATGGCTCCTCCACACAGCTCACTGTCAACAGGATGCCTGTCTTGTGACAACCGCATGGCTCCTCCACACAGCTCACTGTCAACAGGATGCCTGTCTTGTGACAACCGCATGGCTCCTCCACACAGCTCACTGTCGAACAGGATGCCTGTCTTGTGACAACCGCATGGCTCCTCCACACAGCTCACTGTCAACAGGATGCCTGTCTTGTGACAACCGCATGGCTCCTCCACACAGCTCACTGTCGAACAGGATGCCTGTCCTGTGACAACCGCATGGCTCCTCCACATAGCTCACTGTCAACAGGATGCCTGTCTTGTGACAACCGCATGGCTCCTCCACATAGCTCACTGTCAACAGGATGCCTGTCTTGTGACAACCGCATGGCTCCTCCACACAGCTCACTGTCAACAGGATGCCTGTCTTGTGACAACCGCATGGCTCCTCCACATAGCTCACTGTCGAACAGGATGTTTGCTCATCGCTAATTAACAAGGAGTTAATTAGTCTTGATCCACGAGGAAACCCGTTCCTCATATCCAATTGCGGTTGGAAAATATGTAGTTCATGAAGAAAAATGTTGACAGAATTCAGGAGAATGCTATGGAATTTTGCAGAATGTTCGTATGGAATTGGGTTAACTATTCGGTATAATTAGCACAACGTTTTGCAAACCGGGTATAAAATGTATACCTAAATTTACAACTTGACACTTGACAGGCATATGTTTAAACTCTAATAATCAATTATTTATTTTATTATTAATGGAATTTTTATCAGTAACTGTGTAATTAATTTCAATCGACAACTAGGCTAATTGAGACGAAATAATGATTATGATGATGTAGAATATGCAGGAGGCGGTCGTGGCCTTTAGTAGGGAACCTTCCCAGCCTTTGCCCCTCGACTGAGGTAAACGGGGACGCTGAATAGCGCCAACAGGAATAACGCCAACACAATGTTAAATAAAAGTGCTGGAATAACGCCAACATTTTGTTGGCGTTATTCCAGTGGTAACATAAAATTCTGTCGTCCCCGGAATAACGCCAACATTTTGTTGGCGTTGTTCCAGTGGTAAGATGTAATTCTTTCGTCCCCGGAATAACACCAACTTTTTGTTGGCGTTGTTCCAGTGGAATAACGCCAACATTTTGTTGGCGTTATTCCACTGGAACAACGCTAACAAAATGTTGGCGTTAATCCAGTGGTAAGATGTAATTCTGTCGTCCCCGGAATAACGCCTACAAAACGTTGGCGTTGTTCCAGTGGAATAACGTCAACTTAATGTTGGCGTTCTTCCAGTGGAAGACCACCTACAATGAACGCATACGTTTTGTAGGCTTTATTCCAATGTCGACGTTGCGATTTTGTCGACACTGGAATAAAGCCTACAAAACGTATGCGTTCATTGTAGGTGGTCTTCCACTGGAAGAACGCCAACATTAAGTTGACGTTATTCCACTGGAACAACGCCAACGTTTTGTAGGCGTTATTCCGGGGACGACAGAATTACATCTTACCACTGGATTAACGCCAACATTTTGTTGGCGTTATTCCACTGGAACAACGCCAACAAAATGTTGGTGTTATTCCGGGGACGAAAGAATTACATCTTACCACTGGAATAACGCCAACATTTTGTTGGCGTTGTTCCAGTGGAATAACGCCAACAAAATGTTGGCGTTATTCCGGGGACGACAGAAATTCATGTTACCACTGGAATAACACCAACGTTTTGTTGGCGTTATTCCACTGGAACAACGCCAACATAAAGTTGACGTTGTTTCACTGGAATAACACCAACGTTTTGTTGGCGTTATTCCGGGGACGACAGAATTTCATGTTACCACTGGAATAACGCCAACATTTTGTTGGCGTTATTCCACTGGAACAACGCCAACATAAAGTTGACGTTGTTTCACTGGAATAACACCAACGTTTTGTTGGCGTTATTCCGGGGACGACAGAATTACTTCTTACCACTGGAATAACGCCAAAATGTTGGCGTTATTCCACTGGAACAACGCCAACAAAATGTTGGCGTAATTCCGTTGGCGTTATTCCAGTTGGCGTTATTCAGTCGACTCGAGGTAAACGACGAATAACCTCAGTCAAGAAAGAACCCGAAGTACAACTTCAAAGAATTACTATCTGAGCCAAATGAACAGAACATAGGAAATATATTGACATTTTAAATTCAGTCCGTGGAGTTTTGAAAAATTGTAATAAACATTAATGACACTTGAATTGGAATTATGATCGACGTTTTGACAGTAAAGCATTTCTTTTTGACAGTCTTCAATGTCACTCATATTACCAGGCAGGAAACGTGATCTAAGTGTTTATTATAAACTGAACAAAACGTTTGTCACTCTCTTGAAATGTGTCTGTCACAGAACAATCACTCGAAAAGTGAGAATAAACTCCGCAACTTTCAGGAAGCGAACTTCGTACTTGAGGCGAGGAAACTTGTCTAAACCTTGGCATCTGGATGACGCATGGAGTTGTGTTTTTGGCAAGACGTCTGGACGGTGTTTGGCCCACCTTGAGTCGTGATCGGGTGCAGCTGAAAGTGATCCGCCCGCTCTTCTGCACGACCACTTTCCATCGCATGCAGGCCGTGGGTTGATACACGAAATATTTTACAAGAACAGAGGATTTAAAAAAAATCCTTCCATATTGTAAAATAAAAAAGTAAATACAAAAAGTAGTTACTACATACAAACAGGAATTCTATTTGAAAATATAGACTAAACATTATTTAAAAATAAGAAAATCCTAACTATAGAAAAGTAATTAAAACAAAAATTAACAATCAATGGAAGAAATCACCAATTTTTTTTTAAACAATAACAACCCCAAAAAATTTAAAAAAAAATTGAAATCGTGCAAATTACACTGAAATGGGGGATTGTAACAACCTCGTGAACTTGTATCAGGTTTTTATCTTCAGCTGAAATGAAGGTCGTAGGTTGAATTAACGTAAAAAATTAAAATGAAATTTTATTAAATAGAAAAAGAAAAACTATTAGAAATAAAAATTAAAAAATATTTTTATATTAAAAAAAAATTAAGTGAAAAAATTAAAAAATTAAAATGTACAAAACCTCAAAATATAAAACCACGAAATCGTCATGGAGAACCCTGTTTCCTGTGTTTGGCTAGCCGTCTGGCCGGTGTCTAGCCCACCTAAACGTGAGCACCGAGCTGAGAGTTCCGCTTACTTTCCTCGCCATGATCTGCAGGGCATAGGTTCGATTCCCACGAGGCGTTCTAACTGTCCTCCCTCGCTGTCCTCCCTCGCTGTCCTCCGAGGTGTCCTCTCACACACCTTCCTCCAGTCCTCCCTCACCACTCTATCATTCTCACATTCGTATTCGTGATGTTTGGGAAGTGATGCTTTTAGTTCTCTCTTTGCTCAACCATAACTTGTTAGCATTTATAACATTTGCATCAATCAATATCTTATTCCTAATCACAACTATATTTATAGTTACACTGAAATTATTTTACACATTTAATCAGACAATTAATGATACAAATTTGAGGACATTCAGTAATTTCTCAAGGTTTATGTCCGCCTTGGCTGTAAAATCTTGACAAAGTACATCGATTTAGATTGTGGCACATGAGCTCTTCCACCTTATGCATGATCTAGGTATGTATGACCCTACAGATATTTCAAGATCGTAGAACATCGCGTCAAATCCGATTCGAATAGAAAGACAAACATTCGCACTCTCCTGACCGAACCATTTCTCTCCAATCACTAATTAAAACCTGACAAAGGACACAAGCGACTGTACCGAGTTCCACTCCAGTTGTCAGCCTGACGAGATGAAAAGGATCAGAAAGTCAACAAGGATCACGGAGGCAATGTCGATGAAAGTAAAAGCGGTGACATGTGGCTGGCGTCACAGCGTCTGCTGCTGATGATAGGAGGTGGGAAGCAGGCGGCAGTGGACTAAATGCAGGGAACCTTTCCATCATTTGCCTTGGTTAGAAGATAAGAAGACACTAAGAGAACTGTAAGGAAGGACGACCGTGGGAATCGAACCATACTTAAAAAGTCAAGATAAATACCACCCCCCCCCCCCCCCTCCCTGGATGTCGAGAAAACATATATTTATAAGGTGATTTACGTAAGTTTCATTTTGTAAACAAAAAACTCAAAAATCTCATTTCAAAGTGCCAAAAAAACAAAAAAATTCCTGCGGGGCAAGGTTGGGGCATGCCTTCTATCACCCCAAAATGTCAAATTTAAAAAAAAAAATTTAACAAAATGCATCTTATAACGTCTCAAAATTGATTTCAGTGTCCAAAAACCAAAAAACGCCCTGCGGGGCTGGGTGGGGGCGCAACCCCCATAACCCCGAGAACATTCTTTTCGTGGCCTTGCCCCCCCCCCCCCCCCCCCCCTGGCTGAAATCCTGCGGACGCCCATGTATAAAACAAACAAATAACAAATTTACAAATAATTATAAAATAACATAGATACAAATCAATGACTGGTTTTTAAAAATAAAATAACATCCTAAAATTTCATATTTTATTCTAAATATTAAAAAAAAAAAAAAACATCTTACGAATCTCACAAATTAAAAAATCGTGACCGTCAGTTGCACTGACGGTCACGACAATCTTATCTGTGCAACAATGTGACTCCAGCATCTGGACACACGACGTGGTATTCACGCGCTTGGGAGGACAACAATACTTTCTCGCGACTCGGAATGCGCGTGCGTTGCGCAACCAATAGAAACCATAACACATCAAACACAACAATTAGCAGGATTTGACGCTTCCTGACATATCCTGGCCGATGCAGTGACGCGGTGCAATGAAGGAAAGCGGATGGAACATGTGCTCTGAGACATGATTTATAAATAATAAATCAGACGGGTATTTAAAAACTTAAAAAAATTGAATAAAATAATACAAAAAAAATCGAATGAATATAAAAAAAAATAAAAGCACGTGTACGTACTAATGTCAAAAAGAAAAACATTAAAAATAAAAGAAACTATCCTTAAAAAATCACTATATCTCAATTTCTAAATAACAATTCAAACAAGAAACTACAAAACACAATAAAATCACAAAAACACAAGAGAACAACAATGATACTTTCTCGCGACAGGCGTTGCACAACAAATAGAAACCATGGCATGTCTGAATTGACATCTTGCCGCTGCAGTGTGGGTGTCGTGAGGCGGAAGGTGGAAAGTGATACGCAAGGAACGAGTTCCAAGCAATGCATGCGATACACAGGTGTCATGGAGATTCCTGGGACTCCGCACTTCACTAAGTATCCGGGCAGTAGAGTCCAGCTTGAAATATCCGCATTCGGCCAGTATCCGATTCGGTGCAATGTTAATCAACATGGTAGTCAATCGGATTCGGAGAGAATCCGGATGTTTAAACCAATAGCTGAACTCAAATTCTCTGCTGAATATCTGTACATCAGATGTGCACTCAATGATTACGTGAGCTAAAAACCAGTAATTCTGTCTTCATCCTATCACACTTCTGATGTGACATGAGTTATTGTGTAAGATATACTTCAATATAACCATATCTGTTGACATCAGTCAAATGGTAATTGACAGAGCTTGATAACATCATTCCTAAAATGTCGAGATAATGGATTTCAGGCCTTCTACCTCTAAGCTACAGATATATTATAAATAGCAAATGAATTACTATCAACAAATCTCATCTGTCACCAGAAAGCGCTTAAGTCGATGTGTGTTCAGATGAACTGTCAGCTAATACCAGTCCAAATATTTCAATAAAATGCGATATCAACAACTTCTAATAGAATATATGCACATACCGTGTGCTCCGTCACAGAAGCATTAATTCCATTTGTAGCTTACCTGTAAACAAAAGAAAACATACTATTAGTGAATGTTACGTAACAACAATGCTTAGTTGTCAAGCACATATCAAGATGGCCCTGGTTCAGTCCCGTACACGACTATCCTGATTCTAGTCCGTCATGATTTTACATCCCTCTTCGAGAACTGAACTGGATAATCCTTTAGAAACAAATATTATATCTGTTGATTGATACAATTTACAACAAAATGTGAGTTTAAATACATTTTACAAATACGATGTATTGTAATAATAGTGTTTGAGATCTTCCAAAGAGAACATAACAAAATGATATGAAAACACTTTTGTATCATCAGCGGAAGAATGGAGAATTATCGTTGGCCACCGTGAAAACAGATAGACATGGCTATCAGCACTAATCACTTGCGTTAAACCTTGGAAATATTCGGCACGCTATTCACAGGTACTTTATCAAACAAACCACCGATAAACTACACTTAGAGTTAACGTGAGTTTGTCATTAGTTAACAGCGCACCGGATATTACGCTGTCTTCTAACAGTAACAGTAATCATGGGTTAAGATTACAAGAAACTTAATTTTTGACGGTCAAAAGAACAGAGTTCACAGTTATTATTTCGCTCAATCGGTGTCGGTGGCTTTGTTAACTTTGACAATGGTTTGATATTGCTAATTAGGTTTAACTAATTGAGGTTTATAGAAGTTTAGTCATGATGTTTGAGGCGTTTATAAGCTCAATAAAATAAATCAACAGTAACAAAAAAAATTGAAAGATTCTTTGGACGTGACATTTGAACATTAACAAGCATTTTTTGTCGATACGTAATTAAAATATTTTTTTTACCAGTTAACAGTTATTATTCGGTAACGAAAATTGTTTCCGCTCTTTTTATAAATCCGTAATGAACATTAATAATTATAATGTATTTTGTTTTTGTCTTTGATATTTGGTAAGAGCGCAAGAGTTGGGGTCCAAACAGAAAGTAATACATGATTTTTGTGCAAATACGAACTCTTACAACGTACCTCCTGTTCTAGACCACTGGGGCCATATTCACAAAAAGTATTATCTCCTAATATGTACTATCTTTGGTATCTTTCATTTAACATGGTGTTTATGGTATTAAATCAAAAGATAATACGTATTAGCAGATAATCCTTTCGTGAATCCAGACCCTGGTTTATAATAAAAATGAAACTGTATTGACATTTTGAAAGAAACCAGAGCAGAAACCAAACTAGATACATTTAAAATTGACATGTTATCAGCATTTTAAAATATGTGACCTTAACACATTAAAAGTATATCTAAAGTGAAAATTAAAAATTAAAAAATTAAAAAATATTGTTAATTTTTAAATTGATGAAAAGTTTTTGAAGAAAAGTGTTACTTTTAAGTTTTTTATAAGATAGGCTAAATGGCCTGGTTTTAGGTCAAATTTATTTCATTATAAATATGGTAAACCGAGGGTTTAACAGATTGTTTTATATGAAACACAGACCTAGTTTGTATATTGTTTCTTTTGCGTTAATGAACAGTATTCTGTAGTAGTCACAAAATTTAACGTTGTGAGCATAAAAAACAACTAACACTGTGTTAATAAAAAGAAAACAGAATTATGCCCCTCAACTATTAAAATGACTCGTATAAATATGCTCAATATATTAAGAAAGTATAATGACGATACCAAATAATCAATCAATTTTACAACCATATTTAATTAGATAAAGAAATCATCTCAATTATATACTATGAAAGTACGCATCTACCAACTGTCGATACACATAACATTGTCAGGTAGGTTTACACATTTTTTCACCAATACCTTATTAATTTTCAATAGTTTTTCACAGCTATTTATTGGCAGGTTTCTCCTCCGCAACAAAAACGTAAGGCCTGACGAATGGAAGACTTTCAAACAAACTTTGTGTATTTATACCTCAACTACCTTCAGGCAGTATCATGAATTAAAATTAACATCAACAAAAAAAATAACCAAATGATCCATCATAGCATGTCACTAGAAGAAAATGAAACAAAAACATCATGATTATTAATACATTCATATCATTAAAATGTTTATGTGCTAACAAAGAAGATTTTGTCTGGTGTACTCATTTTTATTAAATTGTCTTTTGTTGTAGTGTCATTTTAATTTTGGAATAATAATTATGCGGCCTGACCTTATTCTTGTTTGACACCTGGAAGATCACGCAGAGTTTGTTAATGAACTTCTAACTACTTTCTTTCCGTTTCAGTTTTACAACAATGCCTACAAAGGATAAAGAATTCGGATGGTGAGGGCGGACGATTGTTTGAATTGCATTGTTAAACACTGTTTTGTCCCTCAAAAGACAGCGCAGAAATGATCTGGGTGGTTCTGGCGGCTAAAGTATTTCACATGCAGTTTCATTTTACAGATCTATTCTTGTAGTCAACTATTGTGGTAAAATAAACTGTATGAAAAATTTAGAAGGCGGAGATGCCCTGTACTGAAATGTGTACCAACTAAAATTGTTAATAAATTATTATGAACATAATTTATAATTTAACCATTTTTAAAACAAATGATCATACCAAGTACAAATTACTTTCATACATCCTCTTTCAATGTATCTACTGTAATGAAATAAAACTACTTTTAAATCGCGAGGCAAATGAGGGGAAGGTTGTGATTTATGTGACTTATTAGGTTGTAGTCGGGTTGTAGTTGAACTTATAGGTCACGATTGCCTCCTTCCCACTTCCATCCCCTAATATAGCTGTAAATCGTCTATAATAAAAATCATGTTTGTAGAAATATCTGCATACAATGTCCAGTGTTACCTATGTGCTTTTTACACAATTAGCATTTTTTGCAAGATGGCTAAATTGGAAACTTTTTAGATGCACTTTTTTATTTTGAAGTTCGTGTTTTCAAGTGCAGTGGAAAAGTAGAAACTATTGAAATACAAATTTAGTTACAACAAGTTTACTTTTAACAAATATAACAAACATATAAAGCAAATTATTATAAATCATATAAATGTGCCCCTGACCCACCCCTATCTCTGCTTTTAACCGCTTTTAAAAGGCCAATACATATCACGTGACTTTATTTCTCTACATCCGATCAAAAGAAATAGTTACCTATGAGTACATACCTTACATCGTTCATGTTGAGTATTCCAAGGTGATTTATGAAGGAAATTCACTGCATACTGGAGCTTATCAATATTTGCAGTCAATATTATTTAATTTTGCAGTGATTTTAATAATAAAAACAACACAAATATCGTGTATACGTACGCGTGTGAAGACTGTCAAAACCAAGTGCTGTTCGTTTAAACATTACATTCATAATAGTGGATATAATTAATATCTCAACATTTCGTTGGAAAGATGAAGAAAGAGCGCATGTTTTGTTGGCAAAATTGTGTCAGGTTTGTGATGCATATGTGCCCTTTTATTAGATTAAAGTTTGCTGTTCTTGGCAACTCATAGGATTTCCTTAAACTTCAGGTCTTGATTTGAGAATATTTAGGTGCAAGGAAGTAAAATCATCTAATAAGTTATTTTCGCAGTTCTTTACTGCGTAGATAAGTTCCAACAGATGTGTCCTAACTTATCTGATGAGTGAAAAGTATTTGCTAAACTGAACCCTTCCAAATGAAAATGTGTAGCTTTTTGGTTGAAAAGTCACGTGATATGCAGCCACCTTAACTCGTCAAAATGTCCATTGGAACGCTGATCTCTAAACATAGCTGTCAAGAAGGCAGTGGAGTCTGTGCTAATCAAGTTCTAAACCAGATCATCATTTAACATAACACATTATCCATCACGCATCGATGCTGGGTCGAGATTAGCATTACGTGTGAACAAGAGAAGCGAAGAGTTCAAACTTTCAGGTTTGCAAGACTTCAAAGTGGTATTTTGCCATTTAGAAAACCGTTAAACGCACTAGGAAAACGCTGAGTGACATTGGAAAGAATACTGTTTTAACACTCACATTATCTGATTACCCATCAGTAAAGCAGAGTATAAACTATAAATTTTCAGGTGAAACCAATAGAACGATCTCGCTAGATATCAAGAGACTAACCGAATGGAGAAATGGACACATTTTGTGTTATAAAATATTTGTAAACTTGTTAAAAATGGATAAACTATAAATCAATTTTCCGGTGAAACTAAGATACCGATCTAGCTAGAAATCTATAGACCAACCGTATAGATATCTAATTTTTTTGTTAAAAATTTACCCGATCCTTTACTCAGTTTGACCTGTATTGCGAAATAAATTGCCAAAAAATAGACTTGAGATGATTGAAAGATATGAGCTCAACAGTGAGGTTATCAGCGCCAGTCGAGTCAGGTGATTGAAAGATGATTGAAAGAGTCAATTCACTTCGCCCGTGGTACAGACAGTCAGCTACAAAAGAACACAGTTTTTGTGTCAGAGAAAAGGATTTCCCACGCAAAGATCCGCAATGGATTAAAACCACTCATTCGTCAACTTTTGTCAAAAGATTAGCGAGGACCTTCGAAAAAGCACGATCACAAAACAGCTGACTAACGATCAAAGTCTAAATGAAAATGTCAATGTCTAGTCCATCTGAAGAACTGGCCATTTGTGTTTACTCTTCTTTTAACGAGTGAAAACTTCTTTACAATACCTCTACTTATAATTACTTACCTTTACAAAATACTAGCAATAAAAGATGAATGGCATTTCTTCTAATTAGTTAGAAAGTAATTTCAAGGATATCTCTTAACTCATCACTTTCATTCAGAGTGTATTTTACAAACACTTCACTAATTACGTTCGCGGTGTTAATTACTTATTATTCTGCTATGTAATTATTATGCAAATTATTTCGTCAGGTTGCATCTCATTTTAGTTAACAGTGTGCGAATAAACGATTTTGCATAATTCGAAAAGATCAATTTACCACATAAATGTTGCCATGTAGTTATCAGGCATAATTGTAAAATTAATTCGAGTTACTTGAATTTGTAAGAGAATGGTCATAAATTACATAATAGTTATTTAAATTAAAAATGAGTACTTTTGTATTATTCGTTTTATGCTTCTGGCAATTTCGTATAATGTTTATGACTGCGCAAAATCAACTATCTACACATCCATTTAATATAAAATAAATTGATTTTGGTGTTGAGACAGCAGTAATCTCATAGCTCCGAAAGAAGGGGAATAAAATCCATACAATGAGGCTCCATAACTTGAAAAAACAGAGCCATATTCTATAACTTTAAAATTCCCGATTCCGCCGATGTCCTATTCACGGCCATATCGAATAACATTTGTACCGAATCGGACTCCAGCAGAATCGGGAAATGTAAAGTTGTAGAATTGGGTCCCCGTTTGCGATAATTTACCTACAAGTTCGATCTTATCAGAAATTGGTCGTGCTTTTATTTTAAGTTGACTTTTGAGAAAATGAAACTGTAATTCCCTGGAGCCTTTGGTTGGTTTTGTTTGGTTTATCCCCTCTCACATGCTACAGATAGATGACACACATTTAAATTATCTTACACAATTCCCCACATCAACAAATAATTACAAAGTGTGAAATGAGACTAATGAAATCTCCAGTGAATGTAAAACAGTTGTATAATAATAGGAATTATCCTAATCGAATTAGAGTCGGTGTAGCAGTGATCTGCATGATCGGTCAAGCCGTGGTCGGAACTCTAAATTAAGATACTGTCTGTTACGTAATGAAGGCTGAGACACTCTTGCGGTTTCCGTGGCTTTAATCATGGATTTGACTACGCACTGGGCGAGGCTTTAAGAGTCGGTTGCAGCCGAGGAAGATTTTATAGACAATATTTACTAAATATCGCCATAGCTTTTTAACCATTCAAATTATAACAAATTGAAAAATGTACGTAGCTATTTATCTAACAAATATGAACACCATGCTCCAATATTTGCCAATAATAATGCAAAAGTAAAATGCCCATAGTTTTTCACCTTTGGGCCAAATTATGGACTCAAATATTGTATTTATAAGTTGGTGTCAATATTTTTTAGATACGCCTAAATAATAGCTGAGATTACACATTTTTTAATTTTAAATAATTTGAATGGTTCTCGAGTTAAGACTATATTTCTGAAATATTGTCGTCAGAATGACCTCCGGGTGCAGGAGGCTCTTAATACGCGCGATTATGCGTGGATGATCGTGCTCCATGATTTTCCAGTCAAATAGTACCAGAAGCACAGTTACTCCAGTGGTTTTTAAAACACTCGGGGCCAGAATAACATGTATAGAATTAAAAACCCACACAAAGTGAAAAAACAGGAAGCAACTTGGACGAAATCACGGACAGAGAGATTTTAAACACTGGAGAATGATATCTATAACTATAGAGAAGTGGACTTGTACATGAAAAGGTACCATGCTTTGTATATGTATACGCTTAGACATCTTTTAAGATATTGAAAGTCCACCGCAAAGACAAAAAGCTCAATCATTTGGGTTTCCTCGACTAGAAAGAAAAGTTGCAGCTTGAAAGTTGGACTTTTGACAACACAACGATGCGAAATTGCATTAATATCCCAAAGTTGAGTTTGTGGCCCGTCTCTTGTAGCTCTGTTATCTATTAAATTAAACTTTAGTTTTTTTAAGTTTCGCGGTTACGAATATATTAATGATGATGATGAATGGAAGATGATGAAGGTAAGGATAGACGGTGGGAAGCAAGCGGGCGTGGCCTATTAGTAAGGAACCTTCCCGGCATTTGTCTCTCGACTGAGGAAATCCATACGAAAACAACTCAGTCAAACGTCGGCCACTGAAATCGAACCATGGTCCTCGGAATACGAGATCATTGCCATGTTCAGTCCCAAATCATAAAATCGGTAAAGATTGTATTATTTTAACAAACTTTCACCCTTATCGACTTAAGCCTGATGCACAATTGAATTAAGGTTTATGGTTTAATGTTTAGTGATTAGTGTTTAAGATGTTATAACAGAGTCCAGTGCACAATTGCTTATTTCACGAGGTTATTTCACCACGTGATAAAATTAAATAATTGATCGAAAAATGATATGGAAACAAATATATGAGCAAGACTAGGCACAAATATCAAATTAAAATGCTTCCAATGACATTAATTCAGACGACTTTTCATTTTCCCGTACGAATTTGACATTGACATTTACTCTGCTCTCTTCTGATTGGTTCGTCATAAGGTGAAATAGTGTTTTGCAATAAGAAATGGATTTTGTTGATTTCTTATTTCAGCTTAAACCTTAAACACTAAACCTTATAACGCTTATGACAGTTGTGCATGGTAACGTTATAACAGCACCTTTCATTTCTCTTAAACACTAAACACTAAACACTAAACACTAAACCATAAACCTTAATTCAATTGTGCATCAGGCTTAAACCTTGAACAATACACCCCCTTCTAAAAATAAAACTGTACTCTCCAATATTTCACATGACAATAACATTTCATTTCGATTTCAAACGTCAGGCCTGGCAGCACACACAATATTTGACGCACTCCGATTCCGATACGCACGTCATGAATGATCGGGAACGAAACCGAAAGAGACCAACACGCAATCACAACAATGGTCGGCCTTAGAAGAAAACAACTCTAACCTTGTTATTATTATTTGATTGTAGCTCGACAGCAAGTGTGCAGTGACTGAGAACTGACCTCCTTGGACCAAGCAAGCGCAATGGAGAAAATGATCTGATTCAACATGGACGCATAAAATACATCGATTAACCTTGATTCTAACGATGTAACTTCATTCTAGCGTCACTCACTGGTCACTGTAGAGATCATTAAAATTCATATAAGTATAATTATTATTAAACTATCAGATAGATGTGTTTTCCTTGTATAGTGGGAGTAGGGCAAAGTGCCCCACTAAAATAACTATCAAGATAATAGACATTAGTGGAGACGAATTAATAGCAGTGGCTTGAGGCTATTCGTCTACAAGGTAGAACCACCGATCAAACTACAGGAATAGTTCAAGCTTTGTTTCAATCCTCGGCAATATTTTGTTGAAGTTCCATGTTTTGTTTTTAGTGGTTCGCCCTACAGATAGATGGCGTGGAATCATCTTTCATCTTTCAAGAAGATGACATCTACCGGTTGGGCGAATTACTGAAAGTTAAATATCACAGAGGAATGAAACAATAGCTGGAAATATCCCTGTAGGATCATTGCTAAGATACTAACAATCCGAAATAACATACAAAATATGCTAATGAAACAAGAAATTATTACAGAAATATTTTTTTAATATTCAAATAATTTTGACAACAAAATGGTTTTGTCTTTTTATGTGGAATATCTTCTCTTCTCCTGTGGTACAGATAACTAAGTATCAAAATAGAATTGGGACTGTCACATATGTTTATGTTATCGTTGGAAATCATGTTAAACGGTAATCAATATACTCGGTACAGGACTCGAGTCTGGGCCTTCCGAGTGATATTTCTCAGCATCTGGGCTAACCACCGGGGTAACTGTGATTTTAATGTTTTATTTTATTTCGCACGCCACAAGAAATAGTTCACATCACAAATAAGACGTTAAACTACCGGTGTAACAAAATGATACATGACAAGGAAATCGTAGATCATGAAATTAATCCACTTGACTGAAGCAAAACCAAATTCACAAGACAACTCGTCCATATTTGGGCACAAATTACAACCTACAAGGTGCGCTGAGTCATAAAAATACAACAAAACGAGGGCCGAAAAAAATTGTTGAATCGGAAACGTCAATGCTTATAAGTGAGTAGATTGAAGATATGCGCTTCCTTTTATGTGGTCAATGCGAACTGGGTCCAAAGCCCTCGGCGATGGCCAAAGATAGAAGGTGGAAAGACGGCCGATAGAAAAACAAGTAGACTTTATTGTTGACCTTGAGACGAATGTAATCACTATATTTTATGTCTGCATTCCCCTTCAGGGAGGTAATTGTGAACGTAGACAAGTTGTTTGTTACCAAGAACTTTATCGGATTTTTACATTTTTATCACTCGACAATTCATCAAACGGTATTTGAAAGAAATGGATTGTCTGAAAAATGTGATGGCATCATCTGATGAAGTCTATACTTACTCGTCATCTACCTCTAGTAGGTGAGCTCTGATTTCATTGATAATAACAAATAGTAAATACATCTGATTGCCATGGAACCTGACCAGCAGCCAATCTGTTTCGTCCAAATACTGTTTTATGAATTGTCGAGTGTACCTTCAATTTCTGATTAAACCGCATATTTGGCTATCTTTTATAACGAATCATTGTATTATATTTGCTAATATTCTCCAGCTGTATAGTTGAACGAGAAAAACAAACCTTCCGATTGGCTGAAAGCTTAAAACGTTCCGACCAATTGACAACGTAGCAAAGGCAAAGGCCTCAATATTTTTACTTTCATCAAATTTTCTATGAATTCTGTCTATTATTGGCATTTAAACTTTTTTGAACCCTTGTCAAAATTGATATGTACCCATAAAGACACCGCCCCCCATGATCAAAATCATTCTTTACCGTCTATCATAAAGCATCATAATGAAAGCGCGTGCCTCTTGTAGGGGCCGTCCCCTACACTATCGCGATCTAATGGCCCTCCCGCAGCATGTATCACTGCGGTGACGTGAAATGTAATAAGATGCGGAATAGCGGCGATGAGAGGCTGGTTCTGTACCGTCGCATTGGACAGACACGAGAAGAATCCATTGGAGACCAGAGTCGAGGACACCGTTCAGAGCTTTGTAAAGTCGTCAGCAGGTTCATTTGAATACGTCATTGAACCTGGGGTCCTATTCTGGAACTTTTAAACTTACCAATTCTGATGGAATTCTGTTCACGGCATCACGGAATCAGCAGAATGGGGAATTTAAAAGTTCTAGAAAATGACACTCTTGTATTCTAGAACGTTTCCCCAATTCCATTTTGATGGAATCCGGTCACGGCCATAAAGATTAACATTGCATGGAATAGAATTCCAGTGGAATTGGGAATTTGAAAGTTCTAGAATAGGGCCCCTGATGGACAAACAAATATATTAGAAGCACCAATCATAGAGTGAGCAAGAAAGATATTTAAACTATAGGAAAACGCGTTATGTAACGCCTTGATAAGCGAGCCTTTGTATTGCATGCGAATTCATATTTGTGTGCAAGTTGCTGCTCTAGTACTTGGAAATTAATTACTTTTCATTTGTTTGGATACATTTGGCAAACATTTCAAGACAAACATAAAATGTCAGTCAATAACTGTAAGAAATAAACTCCTGAATGTTGATCCCAATGACCATCCAAAATGTTATATTTATCTGTAAAACGGTGCCATTTTCAAATTCAAATACCATTCACCCGCCGTCCTTATGCAAAACTCTTATGCACTGACAGTTCATCTAATTGAACTAATTGATCCTTGTGATAGATAATCTTAGTACTGTACGTCCTATTACT
Source organism: Leuctra nigra (assembly GCA_934045905.1). NCBI lineage: Eukaryota > Metazoa > Arthropoda > Insecta > Plecoptera > Leuctridae > Leuctra > Leuctra nigra. Next base: position 27,536,603 of record OW203769.1, on the reverse strand, counting down.
GTCAGAACCCTAATAAATGAGTCAATAAACCGGGTATAATTAACAAACTCCTTGATTTTCGCAAGCAGCAACTCTTTCACAACGTCAAGACCTCGGCACACCCTCCAGGATCTACCAGAGCCACCACGATCCAAGTCTCAACAATAGGTCACTAACATCCGCACGATCGCGCGGAAGAATGGCCAATAAATCTCTGCTAACGCTTATATAAATACATCGAAGTTCCACGTTCAATAATGGTTATAACTGAATGAAGCGGGGAGGATTTTTAAAACAGACGCCGAAAGAACGCGTTCGAAATCCACATCTTCTCGTCAGATTCTCCATCAGTAAAGGGAGTTTAAAGTAAAATCAATTTCCCCGTGAAACCAAGAGACCGATCTCGCTAGAAATCAATAAGGCGAGCTGGATAGTAATGAATGTTTTGTGAAAATATTGGCCTGATCAGATACTTCGTAAGGCATGTAGGTGATGAAAACATCACAATAATATGAGTTTCAATTTATGTCTTAGGATTATGAAATTAAGAAAAAACACGAACTATATAAAAAGCTTTAGAAACACAAGCTTTGATTGTCTTTTCATTCTCATCTAGAATAGGTAAACTTAATAACATTATTTTTGTTAAAATCTGCAGAACAAGAATTCATTTCTAGTCTAAGAATCAAGTCTATCTCCAACAATAGGTCACTCACGATCGCATGGAAGAATGGAGCATAAATCTCTGCTAACTGCAATATAAATAAAGCGAAGGTTCCTTGTTCGATGCACGGTGCGCGATAAATATGCAGATGTGTTGGGAGGCTGCGCAGAAGGACGCATCTCGGTGCGCTCTGGACCGCATGACAACCAGGAACCGTGGGGAAGAATGTGATGATGATGATGATGATGATGATGATGATGATGATGATGATGATGATGATGACGATGATGATGATGATGATGATGATGATGATGACGATGATGAAAATACACACACAGTATACGCGTACCTTCCATAATCGAAAATAAAATCATCAGTAAAGATGTCATAAAGTTGAGTCTTGACATTTGAGTTAGGAAATCGCACATTTATTTTGCTTTTTCGAAAACTTGGAGTTTTATAAATTTTAATTCTATTTGAAGCACGCAATTAAAACTTAATAAAAAATACCAGAAATGTCTGATAAAAAAATTAAGAAATAAAGTGTACCTAGTCTACTAAAGTATTTTAAATACGAACAAAAAGTGTATCTGGTTTTATATGTATTAAAATGAATGAATTAGAATTTTTTGACGTATAAACATAGTTTGTTTCAGGACAACACTGAAGAATAGGTAAGGATAGTCGGTGGGGAGGAGGCGGTCGTAGCTCATTACTTCCTCTAATTAGGTGATCTGTATGATGGCTTAACGCCAAGGTCAGATGTGTTCTTGCTATGCATTCTGATCAGAGAGCATCGGTTTTTGCGAGATCGAAGGAAGTGGAAAAACGTCTAGGTATTGTAATCGTATCATGTACAACCTTGCATATCAGATACCGAGTAATGAACACCGCCAGCTTGTATCGTAAGACTCAACACGGAAATCCCAATACTAATATAATATTCCTTGGAAGATGGTAGAGTCGCGTTTGTGCTTGTTCCTTAGTATTTGTATTTAATAAAGGCAAACATAGGGTGGGTTCAAGGAATTGCGCCGGCAGTCAAATTACAAATGAGGGCCGGACATAAAACAGTAATAATTCATATCTATCTAGTCATAGTCCAAACCGAAAGTGTGCATTTATAAATTGAACATTTTGACATTTTTACTTGAATCGTCAGTACCAAACCGATTGTTAATTTTTAGATAAAAACAAAGTTACGTATACATGGACGAGTAAAAACGGTTTTTCACTAAACAGATTGACTGCTGGTCATGTTCCATAACAATGAATCCGTGTTATTATCAATGAAATCAGTGCTCACCTACTAGAGTTAGATGACGAGTCAGCACAGACTTCATCGGATGATGCCATCAAACAGACAATCCGTTTATCTCAATAACCTTTTTTACTTTGGCCAAGACAGTCGTTCTGGCTTGGAATTGACCAACATTTGAGTATTTTCTAGATATTTTCATCCATTCCAGGCAAATATTTGACAATAGCAAGCCACATCAGTTATATCAACATGACAAAAAATGTTTTAAAAGGTACAAAAATGCTCTGAAATCGAGTTTGAACTCTTGGGGAATAAATCCATAAATGTACCTACTCATTTTCTTAGTGTCTTTCTAACTGCTCGCCATGTGCAGGCGAGTATTGCCGAAAGTGAGTAAGTCGAGGCTAGCCAGCCTGGCAAGCAGGTTTGCCAACATGTCAGATAGATAAGACTGCAGTCACAACGCTGGCAAACCTGTTGAGTTTAATTTCCTAGCAGTCCCGGGGTCAGTGCGACTCCACTTTACTTCGCGCTAATGAGACTGTAAGACATTTCATTGGGTTCAAACTTGGAAACAGAATGGTGTTGTGGGTCAGGTCTCGAAATATCAAGTTTATTCAAAATAGCTATCAAAAATATTACATTTTGAATAAGGTTTTGCATTGAAGGCAGGGGAACGACACATAGCATAAGGGCGCTTTTTGGATTTTCACACATTTTTCTGAAGTTGAAGTATAGGAACTTCGGATTAGATGAGCTGGAATTACATGTACCTAATATGGACGGCTATGAGTGAAAGAGTTAAGTTATGAATTGGTCTGAAATAATATTGTTACTATTTTCGATTTGAAGAACATTTAGAAGAAAGATCTGCTCATTTTTTTCTAAAAAGAAACCAGTGTTTCCTTGAGGGGGACGGGGCCACCCATGCAGATGCCCTAAGGGCCACTAATTGTACCATGACAATATTTTTCACTTCAGCCAAAAATAAAAAAAATGTTGATGATAAAGATCGAACCGTATAATTTCCCAAAAATATAATTCGAAACACCTTTAGATTCTAAAAGTATACCTAGTTAGGTACTTTGTTATATGCATGGAAAAAGTATTGTGTATTGGCCCAGATTGAATTTTGACTTTACGAAATTGACTTTTTGTGTATAAATCACGTTTAAACTACGATCATGATGGTCCCACAACACTTGTCTCGAACTGTGCATCTTCAGACAGCAAAGTTTGTTTTATTTAAATGGTGGGCGGGCGAAACTTCAAAGCCAAGATAACATTGCTCGCTCTTTAGTGAAAGATAAGGATAAACAAACGTGCTTGGCCAGTTCTAAAAACCACTAGCTTTAAAAACACAAAATTAAGGCACTATTACATCAAATTACATCACAACTCGGACAGTATCAGCACGAAAAATCAAACAATAAATCAACTTTCAACCTGCTCAACTTTTTTTAAAAACAAACAAAAGATCAAGCCAATTTACACAATCAAAAAATTTCATCAACATAATTTCAAATCTGGCCAAAAATCATGACTTAGCCAAGATAAATACGTGCCTAAACACTCCATGACTTTTCACCTGTGAGTCAATTAGTTTGAAAACATAACCTCACTTTCTGTCACGGCGGCCTAGAGTAGGCGACGCCTAGGTTCCGTGCAACTTCGCATGGAAACAAATGCCTCGACCCCATGATCTTACACGACGGCGACTATGTGGAGAAGTGCATCACAGAATGCGGTTTTGAATGCAACTGTGCAGTGTGTGTGGGTGGAAAGAAACGTGACGGAATAGACGAAGATGGCTGACGATGCAGCCGGATGATTCATCATAACTCATAAGAGATGTAATAACTAGGAAGAGGAATGCAAATGTAGGATTTGCATTTGATTTATGTGTTGATTTAATGATGCACAATTATCCTTACATATGATGTAACTGAAGAGGAATTTCACATGTCTTCTTTTTATGCATGCATGAATTAAGATTTTTAACAACTCTGTCTGTATACCTATTGTTTCCTTTTGAGAGCAGAGAGATTGATCTTAAACGTTTTGCATTACATGTACACGAGCGACGGGAAATAGAATCTACATAAAAATTATCCACTTCTTCGAGTTTTTATAAGATAAAGCTCACAGTAAAGTCAGTTAAATTGAATAAATACCACAATATATTTAGAAGATATTCCCATTCTATCGTGGTGCAGTACGTCCAGTAACTCTAGACCACTGCAGATTTTCAGACCCCTCTGATCAGAAATTAAAATTGCCAACAGTTCTCACAACGTACCAAATCTATATTTTACACTTTTATTGAGACCGACATATAGTTTTAAGATCATAATTTTAGAAATAATCGGTAATAACAAGTTGTGAGAAAAATCAGCATGTTAGGAAATGTTTACATAATGTTTTTGAAATGTTCATAATCCAGAAAATAATTCACCTCGATCTTTCATTGTATCAATAGACCTAGATTTAGAAACGATCTGATTGGTTACACCATAGACAAAGTGAGTATATGCCTATGGTTACACATGGTTTCTAAAAACAAAATCACGTACCTGCTTAGTTTGATTGGTATGATCAGATTCAAATGAAACATAACATTTAAAATGCATAATCTTGGAAAAAGAACAGGGCTGCCCAAGTCAATCTCTGAGTGACATCCAGAGTCTATTGATTGGCACTATTTGCACAACTTCTTGCTACCCACTTTGTGTTTCCTTCCGAGCTGCACATTGTTCAGGATGGATTATCTCTAGACTCTATGGACCTTGAATCCACGAGTAGTAAAATGAAGTGAATCCTAAAATAACACGATTATCCGGCTTCATTTTGCCAAGTCATTTAACACATTAGGTGCTCATTTAATACTTGCGATTTTTTTGTACGTGATTTGAAAATTATAAGCTTTTTTCTTTTCACCTTGACGAATCCTTTGTCGCTGAAATAAGTGAAATAATTTAATATAAAGATGGCTTTATTACCTACTGACTTGATTGCACGTCATCTATAAAGTGGACTTAATTATCTAACATCAATTTGAGTTTTCATTGTTTCTTTGAGAAAAATCTACGCAATATCCACCAATATCCCTATACGAGAGAAGAGATTATGAAGATAATCTACATAAACGTACTGCATTTCTTTAAACCTGGATTGAGCTAAAGCTGCTAAAACGTACAAAAATCAATGAATTTGAGACGTTTGCGTATAGATCAATAATTCCCATAACTTGCAGATATTCAACAACTTTGAAACAAATAGAAAGGGAGAGACTCTTTAAAAAAATTAAAGATAATAGCATTCAAGTTTTTTTTAATTTGTTGTAATGTCACTGAAAGCTTTCGCATTTTCCATTTGAAAATAGTCTCAATTTGATTAGCTTGAATAGGGACCGATAATACTAAGTGCTGATTAGTAATGTACATAACTTTTATTTACTAATTATTGGTTGTACTCATTAAAAAAATCTTATATTTTTCACTAATAGCTAGATCTAAAAATAAACTTTCTGTAATGGTGATAAGAAAAAGAAAACGAAAGTCTTAAAATGAATAAAAAAACAGTATCCGGCCTGTCATTATTTTGCCGTCAACAATTAAAGCAATATTTCCTTCCTTCCTAACCGTCAAAAACAACAGTTCCCGTCTTTTCCCATCACTGTTATGATGACTGTAATAACCTGAGACACCTGACTTCTACGTAATTCTCTAATCAATGCTTCTCTACAGATGCCTCACGACTGATGCCAGCCTCACGTACTTCACTAGAAGAAGAAGAAAACACCGTGCTGATTCCTGCATTGTCACTGTTACCTGTCAATATTATATCAAAGAAGCGTGGATTTAAAGGTGAAAGTAACAAATTGGAGGATTATTATTGATAATCTCTGAAATATTTTATCGAAAGTGCTCGAACAAGTTTTGTGAACGTAATGCTGAGTCCAGATGGAAATTAAATTTCCCTTTCATGATGGTTATGAAATGAAGGGTTTTATTTTAAATATGTACCTACTTATGTACTTGTCGCTTTTGGAGGAAAGTTAAATAAATTGAAAAATATGACTTTTAGTTACTAGGGTCAATCAAATTAATTATTTCGTCAGTTAAAAGTGAGTAGACTATAGAAGAGAAGGGAAATAGAATCTAAATAATAATGCTTCAATATTGTACTAGGAAAACGCGCTCTGTGTAACGCGCCTTCGTATTACATGCGAACTAATACTCGTGTGAAAGTTGCTGCACTTGGAAATGGATAGGAAAACATTCTTATCAAGTGCGTCAAACGGTGATAAATTCTTTAAAACATGTTTTAATATTTGATTTATTCAAAATAAGAACAAAATTCCTGCAAAAAGTCAATTAACACTTAAGTTATTGACAGATTTACCTGAAAGTTTAAAAAAACACCTAATATATTGAAGATTGGAAGTTGATCGGTCAAACTATGTCAAAAGGTTCCATTTTTAATTTTCAACCAATCACAGGATCTCGTTCAAAAACTATCATATGACGATTAACTGACATTTGTAACTCAGTTTTAAGGATTTTAAAGTGGAATTTTCACCTTAGAAGCTGCTTAAAAGTACTCGAATCTTTTATGTAGATTCTATACCCCTTCTCCTGTACAGATAGTTGCCTACAATTCTGACAAATTAATTATTAATGACGTAGCGGTATAATTACTATTTAGTAAGAGTATTCATGAAAAGATATCGTGAATCGAAAGCCACGCAGCCTCCATGAGACTGTCCAGCGTGGCCATGGCAACAGCTCCAGCCTCCAGCGTGTCTGGACCACTACAGATGAAGATGAAGAAGCATCTTCACCCTTTCCTCCGAGCCGTAACCCAAGATGACCGTCGCTGCTACTCGTTCAGCAAACATCGACCCGACAGAGACGGGGTGCGATCTTGACCCTTATCGTCTTGCGCTATAAGGGTGATTCTCCGGTCTTTTATTGTTACAACTTCGACCTTACGCATGAGCGCAATTAGGGTGAATTACCTACTCATGTCTTATGATGATGACAAGGATCAATCAAGAATTCCGAAAATTTCCAGATAACTATAATAGTGCCAATATTATACCAAATAAACACCATGGCAGATTGGGAATATGATCTGCAGAAAATGGGTTCATTCCTTGGGATATTTATAATTTTTAATGGTACCTTAAGTCGACTTAAGTTCACTTTGTGACAAGAAAGCTTGAAATGGACTTTTGAAAACTTAAAAATCGATTAAAACGCACGTATACCAAATGAAATGGAATTATGTAAGATTATATCCCCCTTCTGTCTTGATGCAGAGTATATATACACTAAAATCGAGTGGAGATGTGAAAATATCAAACTAACGATAATCCGTCCGACAATCCAATTGTATAGAGACCTAAAAAAGGGAGGATTCACCCCCTAAATAGGAGATTGTTATATGTTTAACAGAGGTACACTAATTAGTATATTCATCTAATTAATTCCAACGTCAGTTTACTCTACAGTACCATCAAGATATCACCACAGTTGCATTATTCATTCGTAACATATGACCTGCTACAGGCCATGTCAAAGATGAGTTGATAATCCTTCCGCCGTATAGCATGACGATCGAGAAGTGGTCAAATGTGTCATTACGCATCATTTACTGTGTGCATCAATCTACAGAAGAACCTATTTATTAGTAAAACGATCCAAATCTTATTTTGCACATTTTATCAAAGCCAAGTATAGGCAGCGTGTTTAGACTACAGATAGCGCTGCGAAAGTACAGACAGAGCCACCTAAGCTGTGGGAAGGAAGCTTACCTTTGGCAAGGCGTCCAAGTCGCTGCAGTTATACGTTATGTTACTGCACATATTACGCATTATCACTTCTTAAAATTTAAACAAGTTTATCTAATGTTTATTCGCCTACAAAATATTGATAATAAAGTGTTCACAATTTCACTGAATCAGATCACTATATTAATTTGCGCGACTTGGTTCTGATTCCGAAATATTTTGAGTACATTTGTTGACATCTGATCGGTTGCTAGGTCACGGCCAATGAGAAATGAAACAGTTGAAGATCATTCCCACAAATGTTGCTTATTTCTCTCACTCGTGGCGAACACTCGGTGCCTATCGTCCACCGCCCTCCTGATACCATGTCCTGCCATCTCATCTACCCCGGCTTGCTGGATGCTCTCACGATGTAAACAAGAGCAACATTAGTTGCGGTCTTCCTCTTGCCTTACATAACCTGTAATTACCTGCATCCTCTCTAGACAACAGGTGGGCTGGCGACCCCTGCGTTGCTGGCTCACTGGCCACACAACCAAGCAGGGAGGAATGAATGTAGGCCAGTGGCGTGCTACTTACTGCATGCTCCGTGGGGTATGCTAATGCTGTGAGTGTGGGAATTAAACCCCCAGTCTTGCATGGATGCAGTTTGTGTACGGGCAAGAGAACTAATGCTGGGTAGGTAAAAGGTTTTGCTTCTACCAGAGAGCCTCTTTGCTGCTACCAAAGAAGAGAATCCTCTAAAGAGGCTCCAATTATTGAGATATGTATGTGATTTTAAAGTTTTCGAGGTAGAAATCTAGATATTTAAAAAAAGCATAAAAGTTAAGACAATTTAAATGTTGTCTAAATGCATTTATAAACGTATTTGTAATTCGTATATAAAATCGCATTTCATCTACTGTCAACTTGCTCCATTTGTTCCATATATTTGTATTTTCACCATCCACCTTACATTCTTCATAATAATCATTCATGACGCTACTTGCCTAGTTGCAGAGCAATGCGACGTTAAACACTACTAAAATAATGGTCTCCTCAACTGACCTTCGACAAAAAGAAGATTGTTGAGGCTTCAAACGAAGACCGAAAGCCAAACAAAGCAATTTACACTAGTAACCTAATCTGAGCCAAATGAATGATCATGTAACTGTACATTTAACAAACAACAATGTGTTCTGATTATATCATTTCAATTACCCAATGTTTCACAAGACACAAATAGGTACTCACATGCTTGCATCAATTAATTCAAGCGCTTAAAACCCTCTTAAGACGGCTTGGTAGTGAGTTTGACCTTGAAGAGTTTTTTAATCGATTTTTATCAATATCTTTTTCCAGTGTAATTGTTAACAAAATAGGGCTATGGACGTGAATTCAGAACAGTTCAATGAAAATAATTCCATAGCTTGTAATGGTTTATTTGATTTACTTTGTCCTACAGGTGTTTAAAACCGGAAAATTACTAAATTTTTGTGTTCTAAACACCTGTTGGACACAATAAAACTAATAGCTTATTCCAAGCTATGAAATTATTTTCATTGAACTGTTCTGAATTCACGTCCATAGCCCTATTTTGTTAACAATTACACTGGAAAAAGATATTGATAAAAATCGATTAAAAAACTCGTCAAGGCCACGCTCACTACCAATCCCTCTTAATCTGTACTTGTATATCACAACCAACCACTTCATAAAATAAATCCATTTCACAATCTGTAGGTTCCTTTTACGAGTTGCGCCATTGACTCGAGTAGTCAAGTCGTGACGACAAGGTAAGTCACTTACTTGACGTCGCCAGTAACAGGTGCGGGGGCGGTTACAGGAGTTACAGGTGTCTCTTTACCTTCCTCAGACTTTCTTACATTCGCAATTTAATTTAGAGAGTAAATTGAAAATTTGTCAACCTTATGTTCTGTAGTTCATTATTTTAGTAGATTTTAGAAAGATGACATATAAATTGGCTGCCCTAGTAGTTTTTAAGTAATTGTAAGGAGTGACAAGTGGGTTAGAATGATCAAAATGTATTCGTGTCTTACTTGGAAATGATCAAAGGATCGCGTGTAGACAATGTAATACAATGATGTGACATGTTGCGCTTTTCAAAGAGATGAATTTAGTGAAGAGAAAATCGCTAAAAATGTAGTCCGCATTGCTTCATTTTGACAGATGACATTATTCAATTGGCGACTTTTTGTGATGTCTCTTCACCATTTACAGTAAAATTTGGTAAAATCATTGTAAGCTTAACTTGGTTGCTATCCTCATAGATATGGCAATCCTCATTTAGGTACAATTGATACCTACCTAAGTAATATGTAAAGATACCAATTGAGTCGCACAACTTTTGACATAGGAAAATATAGCAGTTCGTTCGAATAAAGCTGGATCCACATAGACCGTTTTTGCGTTTTGCGTTTTCCGTTTTTTTTCTTACAGCCAATCACCAGTCCAGAAACCGCTCACGGCAGACTTGTGATTGGTTAATAGAAAAAAAAACGGAAAACGCAAAACGCAAAAACGGTCTATGTGGACCCAGCTTGACAGTTTTTAGAACACAATAAACTTACTAGGAAAACGCTCTGAGTAACGCGTTGATGAGCGAGCACGGATACACGCAACACCTCGAACCGAAATTATGTCTATCGAAAATGTCATTAAAAGCCAATAATTCTTGAATTTCGTCACAGACTTGTATAAATATCTCCAAAATCTCCAAAAATATTGGTCCCAATAACCTTGCTAAGTTTTAAGTTGATCGATTAAACCTTAAGTTTCAAAGTTTCAAAAATCACAGGATATCTTTCAAACAATATACCTGGGACCACTCATATAATATGATATTAGTGTGTACACAAAATCAGATCAATCTGTTGAACGGTCATTAATAGTTTCATTTCGTTTGAAACTTTCTGCTCTAACTACCTTGCCTTGAACTGAAGATTCGAAGTCGCCGTGAATTTGACAGCCAACACACAAAATGTCCCTAAAATTACAAAAAACTTTTGAAAATAACGACAGATTATACTGAAAATTTGCAAAAATACCTTAAATGTTGGCACCAATGACCATGCGAAATTTTAAGTTGGTCGGTCAATCGGTTCTAGTTTAAATTACAAAAATCACCGGAAAAATGGTTTCAAATTTGAACCAATGGGAGGATTTTGCTGAAACTTTTAATGATTGGGTAAAATGTTGGTTGCAATGACTTTACTAAATTTCAAAATGATTGGACCAACCAATCGAAAGATAAATTTTTTAAAATTTGAACCAATCAGGGGATTTCAAAAAAATTAGGGTCTGCAAATCTCATATTTGGTCTGGACATGTGTGCAAAATTTCAGCTCGATCGAATAAACGGTGTTACCTGTATACAAGCAGACGACAGACAAACAAAAAAAACAAAAAACAAAACAAAAAACAGAGGTCCGTGCCAAAAGAGCCAAAAGGAGACGCTCGCTTCGCTCGCTCAATTATTCAATGGAACCTTTGGAGTAAATTAAAACAGCATTGTGCGTTGAAGTTCAGAACTAAAATGAAACGAGATAAATATAATATATAGGTACACTCGACAATTCATAAAACGGTATTTGAAATAAATGGATTGCCTGAAAAAAATGTGATGGCATCATCTGATGAAGTCTATACTTATTCGTCATCTACCTCTAGTAGGTGAGCTCTGATTTCATTGATAATAACAAGGATTGATTGTCAAGGAACCTCACCAGCAGCCATTCCGTGTCGTTCAAATACCGTTTTATGAATTGTCGGGTGTGCCTACCTTTATGGTAATTTAGAGAATAGCTAATATTAGGAATGTGTTGGTAATTAGGATATTTCGACATTTAGTTTTCGATGTAGACAAAAAGAAAATAAATGTAGTATTTTCTGGCCGTAATTTTTAATGGATATAATGAAATTATCGCACTATCTCTATCACCACGTGAGAAGAAGAATTCAATCTAGACAATATAAAGGGCACCATCCATTTTAGCATGTAAGTTGTCAACAAAGTCCTGTACTAAAAGCGAAGAAATGAAGTCCTCTTACCTCGTGGTTCAAATCAAATGAGATGTAATTGCATGAAACGGGGATCGAACCCGAGGCCTCCCAAACCAAACAGTGACCTGAATATCCCGCATGTTACCTAAGTACTTGGACAAACAGCATGTCTGGGAAATATCTCAATGTACTTTCATAAATCAAATATGGCAATTCTTTGCTGTGACAGGGGCACGAGATAACTATGTTAATTCCATTCGTATCCTTTGGACGAAAATGAAAAATACCAAGCTGATATTGTGTGGCTGGTCATGGACAAATATTACAAATATTCGCCTCAGAATACAATCAAGATCTACAATGGATCTGGTTTCAAAACATTTTCGAATGCAGTCAGCAATTTATTTTCTTTTTGTTCGTTTACTTCTTGATTTCTAGCAAGATCTCTTGGTTTCACCGGAAAATAGATTTGTAGTTTACACTCCGATTTACTGACGGATAATCGTAGTAGACAATAACACGTGAGTGAAATATTCTAGAAACCAGAGCACCAGATAAAGTTGATCATTCAAAAGTTGCTAGAACTTTGAAGCTGTATAAGAATAGTTGAAACATAATAATGTGATCCAACAAGGTGTGTAGATTTATTTCTAATCAAGTGGCCCGGTTTCCCAATAGTTCACATGCAGTTTGATCTGATATATTTGACGGTTTACTCTTGGTCTATTACAAGCTGTAAGGGAGTACCAGACTAATCAGCTCTAATTGAAGGGTCGGAGAATGTAAGAGTTTAAAGAGGATTATTGAATATGAAGAAAATGTGAATTGTAATTAGCAAAATGCTATTTTAAATAAATAAATACTAATACATTCTCAAACACTGAAATAACTTGCGTTATTTATACTTTTACTCTTATTTCAAAAATTTACGTCTTATTCGTTGTAAATTATGGAAATTATGTTCAGGAGAAAGATTCCTAGAAAGCATTCGCTTCACGATGTTAGGTATACATAATATCATTTTATTTAACTAATTATACACTTCGGTATTTCGTGAAAGCATCAACCGTAATCATTATAATCAATAACAAATCTGTGTAACGTATAGTAGCTATAACTTAGAATGTTATTCCTTTGGGTATAATATTGAAAATATATCATTATCAAGGATATAATCACTACCTTTCCTTTTAACCCCCAATAAAATTATATAATAAATCGTTTTTCTCTGGTTGCATGTTCAGTTCAGTCAGTTAGAAATAAAACAAGATCGGTTGAAGATACCTCGAAGTGTCGAGTTACATTTTCTACCTGGAGAGAAGGAAGAGGGGTTGGACGGAGGGTGCTGCTGGCATTGTCCTTACAAGACGCACACAATTCGCAGGTTCAGTTCAGCACAAAGCGGAGGTGACTACACCTTTTCAGAAGATAAAAACCATACAAGAAGCAAGATGCACGTTCTCGGCATGGGTAGTAAAAGACGAAACGAGAATATATCGCCAGAAGCATTTTATACTGAACAGAGCAAAAGACGGGCATTGTTATTGGCTATTTCCATTTTTGACCTCAGGCTTTTGCTAATGATCGGTAGACTTTTGTGTGTTTTCTAAAAAAGTGTGATTTTCTTAACCCTACGGTGACATTGATGATTGTAAAACTAGATCATTAGTTCATGAGTTTCTTACCTGTTAGGAATAAGTAGCGACCTAGCCGCACACCTGTCGTACTTTTAGCAGTATAAATCCAGTTTTGTGTCTCATTGTAAATTCATGCAGCACTTTAGTTGAAAATAATGTTTAAAAATATCACTAAAATCACACGATATTAAAATATATATTGTTTATATATTGTTTATACTTCTTAAAATTAATTTTAAATGTTTTTCCTTTAGAAGAAAATATTATATTTAAAATTAAACAAATTGTCCCGATAAAGCACGTGGAAAAAACGCAACTTCCGACACCGGCACTAAACCCACACGACACTTCTTCGCTCAACAGTTAGTGAGAGAATGAAAGAACTTTCTGCTCTCCGTCTCCTCTCCCCTGTCTGTTCACTCAGCCGAGAAATCAGATTCCCCGCCAAACACGGAGGTAGCGCCATCTCCTCCGAAAATGAACGTACTAAACGAGTCGATAAAACAGTCGCAGCTTACTTCACGCTACACTTGACTAGTGGTACAGAAAGTGTGCGTTCTTTTTCTACACCATTTAGTCAGTCAATGGATTTAAATTCGCAATGGTGGGGTGAACTATAAGGCGATTCATTGTTATTTTGCCTAAAAACCATGGATCATTAAGCCGTACAATGCTCATTATCTTGTAGTGTTAGATTTAAGCTTCAAGACATTTCAAATAGGATAATCGTTTTACAATTTAAGACTATCTACTTGATTCTACGATGAGGACAACAGCATCACAAGTGATCCAAAATGTCCGTCGCTCAAACTGCTTCTGCATGACATCTCAACAAATCTGGTAAACAAAAAAGTGACATTTTCACTTCCTGACGCCTTTTTTACGACTTTATCTACCGCTATCCATTGTTTCATTCATACTGATAATTTAAGTGATGTACTACTTAATAATCACCATATCTACTAAAATTACTTCGCCTTGCTCTAGACATTTCTCATTTCCTTGACACTGTTATCAGTAAGTTGTCAATATCAGCAACTTGTCAACATTAACTCTTTCTCATGTTTTACATTAGATCTACATCTACCACCTTGAGTCCATGATGCCTCTTCAGCAAATCAGCGTCTCGCCACTCGACTGGAATAAAGAGACGACACACTCCAGCCAGCGAAGACAGGAGAACTGGATGATTCCAGTAAGTGAAAGCTCTTTGTAAATACTAAACCATAAATAATTAAACAATTACATTTTCTTAGAGAGTTATGAATTTCTGTCTTTTTCTCTTTAGGAGCCTGTCTTCACGACGTCTGGTTCCAATCCTCTGGAACGCTGCCCTTCTCAGTCGTCGACGCTTTCAAACAATAATGACATCTGCAGGTAACCTAGCTACGCTTCTTATCAAATTACATTTCTTTACTATTACGTACCACAGAATAGTTAAATAGCCTTAGCCGAAGGCTAACTAGTTTGTGCTATTACATTATAGCAAGTAATATGTACATAAGAGTAGGTAAATTAAATACCAAAAAAGTAGATATAATTTAATATCCTTTATTTTTGTGGTGGGTCTAAAGTAGATTATTATTTTGGTTTGGTGTGCCAGTGCACCAAGTCCAAACCTCACCCCTTCTACCTTTAATCCAAGTACAATAGAAAACCTTTGAAATCAAACTGCAGATTGTCAAAGTATTACGCCAACAAACGCCGACATTGCTTACAACTGGACATTCACTTCATGTTCCATGATGGCTTAGCTTGCTGTTGTGTACATGCTTTGCATAGTACTGGCATTCCATCTAATACATTACAACAATACATGTTGATCGACTGTTTAGCAATTCATAACATTAACTAATGCCATGTTGCCAGCCCAGTCTTGGCACTGATCCATCTTTATTCTGTCCTTGAGTTTATACCTTTGTTAGACAGTACATTGTATGTGAAACTGCAATATGTAATGTAGTTGAATGAACTGATGTTTTTATTGTGTAATCATCTAGTCTAAGAATAGATTTGAGTGGAATTAGAGACTCTCAGATGGTCTCTAAGTACAAAATTGTAACAAATGGCAACAAAGGAAGCTGTATGGTGATTCATCTTATAACAGATGTATTGATGCCTAGTGTATTAGGTTTAGGTAATTAGCAAGTTTCCTGTTACGTAAACTTAAAACTGTTCTTTAGAAAATATCAAGAAATTGAGTTCTTTGAACTTGTGGCAAAACATTATTATGGGAGCATCTCTTTGGCTCTAATCTTTGTTTTTCTGACCATTTCTCAAATCAAGCTGAAATTTGACTATAGGTACACTGGCAGCATTAAGTTGGTTGTACTCTATCTCTCTCTGCTCCATATATTAAACATTTTTATGATATGGGTCAAAGAGAGGCAGAATTCAACGATCATATTGCCGCCACTGTACATGTCAAGTACATGTAGTAACATTAATAACATTATTGTATAGTAGTAATGTTTAAATGTTAAATTTGTTGTAGTCTTAGTTTTGTTTATAATATTAATTAATATTCCTTGCCACCGGGGAAACCCATTTGTAAGATGAAAAATAAAATGAAATGAATGAAGACCATTTGTCTGGTATATTGTAGGTACAGGTTTTTGAGCAAAATTCACTGATTGGTTGAAAATGATCTGATCATGTTTGAAAGATTATCAAGACCAGCATCTATCTATATATTATATTTAAAGTAGAATGTCTGTCTGTCTGTATGTATGAATGTTCTTCATACATTTCTACACCCTTTCACCGATCTCCACCAAACTTGGCATGGAGTTTCTAAAGGGTCCTGCGCACATCGTAAGGTACTTACCCCCATTGCGAAACCGGCCCTAATTGAAAAAACCCACCCCAATTGAAAAAATTAAATTGACACTTTCGGCCATGCTCCTACACCATTGACCAACCTCAATAAAATTTTGCACACATGTAATTCGTTAACCTGTCCACATTTCAGGCTACTCACTCCCTCCCCCAAACCACCCCTAATTGAAGAAATTCAGCTTAAAGGCAGAATGTACCAGAGATACTAATTTCACTTTTTGACATTATTAGGTGTTAAAACTGTGTTAAAACTGTGTTACGAAACAATCTTCCAAATTTTCTACTCTCATGTACGCCCCCCCCCCCCCCCCCCTCCTCCCTCCGGCACGAGCAACGCCGGGCAGGTCAGCTAGTTTTATAATAATATTAGGTACCTACCTACATATTTTTAGCAAAATTATTCAAAAACTTGCTGAGTAGGTAGTACATACCTACCTACCTACCTATCTATAAAAAACAAACTATGAAGTATCTAACATAGCCTAGGTAGTATCATAATGTACACAATAAATATGAATTTTAAATCTAAGTCATTAGCCAGCCGTAGTGTAACCCCCCCCCCCCCCCCCCCCCCCCCGGTCACGGAAGGTCTGAAAGTGTTTTTGAGTATCTCAAGGTATGCACATTAAACTTTCACTTGTGTGACATCACACCAGGGGGCGCAAAGGGTGATTTTTTGGGCAATTTTTGAACATAATTTATTTTTTGTGGGCTAACGAAGCAAGATATTAAACTCAGTTTGCATTTGAATATAACTGATGACATGTAATTTTATCCATATTGTTTTGTAAGGGCAATACCAACCCTTAAATCAAAGTTTTGGAAATATTGGAATTGGGGGGGGGGGGGGATTATCCAAAATAGTTTTGATAGTACCTAGTCCATCGTTTCGTAACAAAAAGTTGTTCATGAATATGACATCAAGATTTCTACCTATATTTTGTTTGTGTCAACCCATTTTAATGGTGTCTTGAATGGGTATAATTTTCGGGAAATGTTTGATCTTGTTGAGATTTTGTTTTTCTACATTATAAATTGGCAGGGCCAGTTGTTTATGGTTTCCGCGATAAACGCGAAATGTTTAGAAACATGATGTTTCTGTAATATCTTGACATTTCATACACTCCTGATTCCAAATATATGTAGCTTTTTCTCGCGAATTTTCGCGAAATTTGTGTTTTGACGCGATATTAACGAATTCTCGCGATTTCACGCGATTTTGTCCCAAACCTATGTGTTTTGCAACATTTTCCGATTCCGAGTATATATTCCACGAAAATTTCCTCGATCTGTGTCTAAAGTACCACGAAATTGAAAGAATCACACTGTTTTCCTCGTAAGCCAGCTGTCAGTGCCAGCCAAAGAGTGTATATGGGGCCAGCTGGTTGGCTGCTGAGCATGGAATGACGCATACTCAAGGTATTGGTTGAGTATTGCCGCTCATTCGCGCGGCATATTTCATACTTTATTATCTGTTTAGATCAAATATCAAATTTTCCCCCATTTCACCACCAATCGCGAAAATCAACATAATTATCACCACCAATTCACGATTTTGGGAATGTTGAAAACGAATTTTGGCTTTTTTTATCACCACAAACAATTGGCTCTGTAAATTGGTATGACATTAGTTTTTTTCCCAAAAATGTATGACCGTCAATCAGACATGGGCAGTATCTAGATACTTGTATCTTAAGATACGTATCTTAGATACATTTGTATCTTGTATCTAGTATTTTAAATACATGAGCCAAATGTATCTGTATCTTGTATTTTAAATACCCATTTCTAAAGTATTTTGTATCTTTTTTGAAGATTTAAAATACAAGATACATTTTTATGCGCCTAGAATTTCAAAGATAGCTTGATCTCTTGCTTGATTTCAAACAAGCATCAAATAATACACGTTGCCGTATTGAATTGATCAAGAAAATGTTAAGTATGTTGCCTTACAAATAGAACAAATTAAAATTTAATTTAGAAAGTAAGTCCCTACATTTTTTACTGTTGGATGATATGTATGAGCATAAAAAAAGGATCTTTAAATGTATCTTTTTTTAAGTATCTAAAGATACTATCTTGTATCTTGTATTTTAAATACATCTCTAAAATGTATCTTGTATCTTGTATTTTAGATACCCAAATTAAAAGTATCAGTATCTTGTATTCCAAATACATTGATACAGAGTATTTTGCCCATGTCTGCCGTCAATTGACTTAGGAAGTATTTGACGGAGCCTATGTGTCTAACCGCGTTGGTTCCCCAGGATCTGTCACTGCGAGGGCGATGAGGAAGTGCCCCTCATCGCGCCGTGCTACTGCGCTGGCTCGCTGCGCTACGTGCACCAGGCCTGTCTGCAGCAGTGGATCAAATCTTCCGACATCCGCAGCTGTGAGCTCTGCAAGTTCCAGTTCATCATGCAGAGCAAGCTCAAGCCCGTCAACGAGGTAAGCTGCTAGACGTGATCAAGTACGTAGCGGTGCTTGCTCATCAACGCGTTACACCGAGCGTTATCCTAGACATTTTATACTGCTTGCCTGAATTTTATCACTTTTTATTTCTGCGTTCTTATGTCCGACGTGGTATTAACTTTCTTGACTGTTGTGGAGCAGACTTTCGTCTACGAGTCTGGTGATGTGTGGGATGAGTGAGTAGAGAAGGCGGTGAGACAGAGGGACTGTCAATCGTGGTTTTATTTTCATTAGAGTTGGGCGAACCGGTTTGAAACCCGGACCGAACCTTAAAATGAAATATCTGAACCGAACCTTTGTTTCAGAATTAATAATTTTAATTTTCTCTTACTTTTTACTTGTCCTTTTATTCAATGATGTGAATCAATTTTATCAAAAATATAAAGCACTAAAATGATGGGCATAAATTAGTTAATTGAGAGCAGAGTTGCACCAGGTGACTATTTTTTTACAAGTGTTGGTACTATTACAAAGGAAGGAACTATAAAATGCAAAATCCCCTTGTGCAAACTATGCCAAACAATGTTTGATGATTTTGTGTGTGACTAAGTAATATGTGATAAAACCACTGCAGGTAAAAGGGGCCAGAGGTTCAGTTCGGTTCGGAGGTTCGGTTAAATATTTGAAGTTCGGTTCGAGGTTCGGTTCGGTTAAAAATATGAGGTTGGCCCAACCCTAATTTTCATCATTAGGCACTTTCGCATTTTTCTCATAGCTATTTTGGTTCTGTTGAAGTCCAATTTGAAGTCAAATAACATTTTTTTTATTTTTTTTGCTTCCAAGTGGACTTCTTACATTTATTATATTATGTAAAATAGAAATAAAGCTTTTTTATGTAGATTCTATTTCTCTTTCAAGTACCTTCTACTAGATTCATATCAGGCTACAAGAGTTGCACAAAGGGCAGATTCAGTAGATTCAGTAAGCTAAGTCCCTGCTGATATTTTATTCAAACACAATATAAAATATAGAAGAACTACATTCCAGTCTAGTTCATAGATTGCAATACCATCAGTGTTGCTGCCTTGAATAGAAAAATACTGGTATTAATTGCTGAGTGGCCTGTAGGTATAATTGCCATTTGATATGTGAATACCTACCTATTATAAAAAATGACTAGAAGCTGTTACTTAAGCTATTCACTGTACCATTATCGTATTCTACATATTCTCCATACCTGTAACTAGTAGCCCTACATCTCTACGGGAGAATAACTACAAATTTACAAACTGCTCGTGGTATCATTCCCTTGCACGTAAACCACTTGCACTTGTATGATTATTCCTCATAGCACTATACCTACTAAACTTCAAATTAGCAGTACTAGATAGATACAATATGGAATTAATATTAGTCCGAATTTTAGATTTGCCCGTTTGTTAGGATGTATAAGTGAACTTGGCCTCTATTCTCGAAATTGTTACCACTTCATATGATTCAATGAAAAGTCGTAATATTAACATGGTGTGAGATAGGGCAAACCTCCTTATGATATCATAACTTGGAGTTATGACGTGATAACTGTTTCAAGAATAGACCTCGTTGTCTTTAAAATGTTTTTGAACCGATTTGTATCACTTTTGTTACAAATTTTCTAGTTTTTGCAATGGGCAACACTGAACTGTTCAGTCGAAGTAATTATATAGATTGTAATGCTTTTACTTAGTTCAGCTTTCTTTTGAATACACCAGATGTTATAGTGTGTGTATCTATCATACTTTTGTGCATTAAAATATCTAGGACAAATAAAAGGTTGTGAACTGTTACGGTTTATGACCTTACTTAGATTGAATCTATTCATATGCATGATCTATTCTAGATAATATTACAATAGATGAATCTGCTAATAGATTCATGATGGACCTATTCATGAATCTATTCTCTTCAAGTACGTAATTACAATACGTAGTACTTAGCACGTGTATGTTGCCTTGTCTCGTTAGCAATTACCTACATTGTAACACAGATATTGATAATAAACGTATTAAAACTCTTCAAGGACACGTTTGCTAACCAGCTGTCTTATGAATAGGTAGAACGAAACTAAGTTGACAGGATAGGAACTGCTACTACTATACTGCTAGTAGCAGTAGCAGTAGGTAGTACTATACCTACTGCTACTGCCTGCAGTTGCAGACTGAAAATGTGAAACTTATCAAAAGTCGCCTTACTCAAAAAATAAATTACAAAAAGTATGAAAATGTGTGTTAATAAGCATTAGACGAATAAATAGTCAATCATGCCAAGAACCTTTCCTTCCTTATGTTAATATGCGAATTTTATTCCTTTACAAAATTACTGTAACTCCAGCCATTTGGCTGCAAATAATATCTAGATGTGCCGCCCCCACCACCGCATACAGCCCCCTACGCGCATGCGCCGTTGGCCTTTTCCAAGCCTAGTGTCTACTTTTTAGTGGAACCTGAGTGGAAGTCCTGAAGTTGTGAAACATGGTGTGACGGTGTCTAATACAGTGTCCCGCGCCGCGCCGCATGTGTCTAATAATACGGTGTCCCGCGCCGCATGAGAGCGATGTCTGATGCAACGTTGTTCCAGTGGGAGAGCCTGGACATGTCGGGCGTGGAGCGACGCAAGCTGGTCTGCTCGGTCACGTTCCACGCGGTCGCGCTCACGTGCGTGGTCTGGTCGCTCTACGTGCTCATCGACAGGACGGCCGACGAGATCCAGCGCGGGATTCTCGAGTGGCCGTTCTGGACCAAGCTCATCGTCGTAGCCATCGGCTTCACGGGTAAACTTCATTGCGCTTGCTTACACTCTTGCACTTCTGTTACAAGCAGTTGTAGCAGTTCGTCACATTGTTAGGAGAGTACGTAAAGAGTAGGTAACCTCTTGTTTTCCGATTGAGCTTAAAATAGTTAAAAACTTGGCATTCTCTTAAAAAAAATTAAATTTTAAGCTACCTATGAGAAAGTATTAGTGTCCAACCATGAATGAATTATCCTTGAGCCCAGAGATCACCCGATCAATCAATTGGTCTTAACTTTTGCAGATAAGCTATTTGCAGATAGGCAAATCAGTCTAGAACGTCACATTTTAAGTTTCTTTTGAATTTGTTTAATGAAGAATTAATTTTGATGCAAATCGTTGGGATGTATGTATGTAAAGCTGTTTTTGAGAAAGCACCAAAAGTCATAATAATATATCATATTCAACATTCAATACAAAGGTTTGCTTTACACAGAGCTTTCTACATTTTCTTTCTTTACACTTTTTAAATGTACGCTTGTTTGTCCTGCAGGTGGCATAGTGTTCATGTACATCCAATGCAAGGCGTACCTGCACCTCTGCCGGCGGTGGCGCGCGTTCAACCGCGTCATCTATGTGCAGAACGCCCCGGAGAAGGTGGCGCTTCCCCCCACGCCGGTGAAGCCCGCCGCGCCCACGCTCGTGCGCCAGGACTCGAGCTTCGTGTCGGAGTCGTGCTGCGTGGTCGACGCCGTGCGCCATCCCGACGTCATGGTTCTGCACGTCGACCTGCGCGAGGACAAGTACAAGTACGAGGCCAGCGTCGTGATGGAGGAGACCAGCCGGCTGCTCAGCGACGACGGAGGGTTCAAGGAGGCCGGCTTCGTGCCCAGTTCTAGCGACTACAACGAGACCATTCTCCTACCACCGACGATAGTTTGTGTCGAGACTAAGTGAACACATGCGGGTTTTTTGTATGACTGCGGGCAAGTACGACAAGTTTTCACACAAGTTCTCTTCCCTTTAGATTCTATCTAGTTTTTTTGTTATCGACGGAAAAATTCAAAGGATATCTCTTACTTAATAGACTGTATTAAAGAAACTATCTTTATGTTCTAAAGAATATTGTAAAGTAATCTTCTTATTGCCGTATTCCCGGCGCTCGTGTGTTGTATATTGTAAATGAAACTTGTTTATTTTAAGGAAGGGAAGGTAGTTTGCTCATCGCTGGCACATTACGACGCGTTATTGTTCTACGTTACCGCAGTTTTTGTGAGTGAACGGGAATGTCGTTTGCGAGATGTATTATTTACAATGGCATTCGTAGCTGGAGTGGGAAAACTCGAGCCAATTGGAACGTTGAGTCTAGGCGAACTTGAGTTCGATATGTATGATCTCGGCGAAGGGACTTCACTCTAAAGTGGTGAAGACATGTAAAGTTGTACCTGAATCTTTACAATCCGTAGCAACAGTTTCGAATACTCTGGTTCTAGCTCGGGTCTTTTGAAAGCTTTAATATGCGATCTATTTATTGTGGAGTCCGACTGACCAAATACATGACAAATTCATGTAGGTACTTAACTATTGCAGCAATGCGTTTAATGACTTAATATCTGATTACAACAGCACGGTCTGTTCCAATTAATATAGTCCTTGATGTGAAATTTAGCTAAGTATTCATTTCGCAAACCAAAAGGTTTTGGAACTTCAAACAAAATCGCGCACAAAATTGTGAATATCAAAAAGGAATGCTTAGAACTGCTTTAGGTAAATGTTATTATGGTGGTTTTAATGGTGAAAAATGGTTATAAGATATTTGGGATGCCTATATTAATTTGAACAGACTATTATATCAGTTTTTGACTAAATATCGAGTTTTTAAGTTTCACCGCTATAGATTTTTCCAGTGGCATTTCGTTATCATAGACTTAAATTAATCGTTATAAATCGTGATATTTTAGATTACTATCTGTTACCACTAGAGAAGGGTATCTTATTTACATAAAATGGCTCTATTTGTTGGGATATTTATCCATTTTAACAGGTTTTACATTGCCAAAGCTCTAAAAGCTCAACTTTAGATTTGGCAGACTTTTGACAACATAAAAGCTGTAATTGTAGATTGTTGTGTCTGTGATTGGGCTGGATCGTGTGAGTCAGACCCAGCAACTTATTCACACGTACAGTAGAGTTGCTCTCCTTGTCTTCCTCATCCACAAGGTCATCTTCTATCTCCTTCTCGCAATCCCGCTTCCGCCGTCTCGCAGACGTTGTCGTCGGGCTTGAATCCGGCTTCAACCCCTCGCGAGATTCTTCCACAATGTTCAACTCCATTTCCAACCCCGTGAAGTTAAAACGATCGGCCAAGGAAGTGTATTTAGGTGTCGTATTAATCGAGCTATGGAAGATTTAATTGACATATCCACTGAACTGATGGGACAGGACTTGTTGAGGTGGATTTATAACTTTATTGATGGATTTGGAAGTCATAGAGTTAATGGGCGTTACCAACTGGGCTTTGACTCGCTACTGTGAAGGGTTTATCGGTTTCACGAAGTAAACGATGTCGAACGTTTGGGGTCGGCAACCTGCGGCTCCTTGGTGGTTCTTGAATGGCTCTTTATAATTTAAATAAAGATCTGGAATTGAAAATTTTGAAAATTCAATAAAAAAACACCCTGTGGGTCAACAATTGGAATGTTATTTGATTAAGTTTGTTCATTGTAGAGTCCCAGAATCACTTTTAAATTGTTGAAACTCTAAAAAAATGCCCTGTGGGTCAACAACTGGGGGTCTTTATCAAAATATCAAAATAAACTAGTAATTAAATGTATTATTTTGTATTTTCGGTGTACCTATTATATTTGTTTGCCTCGACTGCGGCTCCCATTAAATTTAATTATCTCATTTATTAATTTAAGGGAAATTGACTCCTTCACCAAAAAAGGTTGCCGACCTCTGTCGTACGCGATCAGCTGCATCAGGGAATTCAAGTGAGATATGATTAGAGTTAGTTAGAGCGTAGGATTCTCGGCACTCGAGGCCCGGTCTGAGCAATCAGTGAACACGAAAACAACCATGAGAATGTGAACACATTATCCTGAAAAATGGAGCCTGGTTCTGTAGATTCCTTTCCTCTTCTCTCGCAGGACAGATAGTATAGAGTAGACATTTAATTGAAGTCGGTACGTTTGACAATGATAAGGGGAGTGTGAATCGTGATTTTTTTACTTCAAATGCGATAATCAAATAATGGACAAATATACTGATCAAATTGTAGTAGGTAAACTAAATTGAGGGCACACAATATCAAATTTAAAAAGAAATACCAAAATACCTATCAAAGCTTGAACGATGGCTATGGTATCTTATAAATCCCACAAAAATTAGAAGTGGCATGATGTGTGGATTTAAACACATGAATCTTTTCAATACCTACTGAACATATTTGAATACGTATTTAATCGAATATGTTCATATTTGAAACCTTGCAATCGCACTCCCCTTCCGCTGATATTTGCCGCCAGCTACGAATGCCTAACGCTGCTACCTTACCCCAGCATTGACTGAATCTCCCAAGGTTATTTATTTGTACTTAAACTATTGAACATTATATATTATCTGTGATGCTGTTTGTCTATTACACTTTTTTGTGACTCAGTAAAAAATACTCGGAAAGTGTTTTCGTCTTTCGCAGATGTGTACGCTAGCTAATCTAGAGAGCATTGTTTTAGCCGTGTTCGTCTATATGTCTGAATTGAAGTTTCAATGTTCATACTATTTTAGTAATCATCTATGACAATTTGCAAAAAAATGCTGTACAATTTAATGTGTTGCAACTTTTATATTGGTGCCAATTATTATTAAATTTAAATAATATAATTTTAGTGTTTTAATCAATAAACCTGTACATACTACTCAACATTATATATATTGCAAGACAGTGGTGAAAGAACAGGCGTGAAAGTACATGGAAATTCTATAAACTTCTGTGAAGTTTGAAATATTTAATTGACGCTTGAAGGAAAATACTTGTCATGTTTTGAAACCATGTCGGGACTAATTGTACCATACAAAGGGAATAGAAGAAAAGAACCCAAAAAACCACATTATTTTGGGAAAGGTGTAATTTTTTACCACTCTGGAAGCCATCAAGAGTCCATTTTAAACGAAGGTAAACGATGGTTTGACATTATATTTGTCCTCGAGTGAGTGGTCTTTTCACGATGGAAACGCATTGTCCTTATTCTACTCCCATTGTCTCACATACAAATATGGGTGTCAAAAGTTTACAATGTGCAAAAGAAAAAAAGATATAGAATATTTCAGCTTTTGTATTCTCACAAAATTAGTTTCAAAATGATGCTACAAAGTTGCTTGTACTTCGGTCTATCATCCCCTAGCAACCGGTGTCGATAGAAATACACAAAACAAACCTTCTAGATGATAATCTAAGCCAAAGTGGCAAGATCACTCTTGGTGAAAGATGTTTGGAGCTTGATGACCTTGAAGTGGAACAATCTTATGTAGGATCATCATCGGTTTTGCAGGAAGCTTCATTGGATGCTTTGAATTAAGGTGACGTCAGTAAAAATGTCATACATCATCAGACAATTTCAGTTTATTTGTAGTATTTATAAAACAACTCAATTTGTTCCTAAATTGTGTAGGTATCTGTTAAAAACATCCAAATGCCAATTCAATTGGATAAAATGTTATTTTCCTGTTTTCTTAAGCCCCATTTACACGGTGCAATTTCTTGAACAACTTCTGTGCCACAGAGGTTCTGCTCGTGCGCAGTGTCACTTTTGAGATGAAAAAAGGACTCTGCACATGTGCAGAACTTTTATAGCACGGAAGTTGTTCAAGAAATTGCACCGTGTAAATGGGGCTTTAAATAGGTAGTGTTACACATTTCACTAGTGGCAAAACCAAGATCGTGCATGATAGAACAGACAAATCAATAAATTATCTGCACGGCACAGCTGGTTATCCAACAAATTTACTGTCTATCTGTTGATTGTTGTAGCATGAAGCAATGTTTCGGACCCAAGTGATTTCTGGATCGGTCTATGTATTGAACGAGCTTGTAAACATGCATCTTGCCTTCAGTTTTCAATGAATTTAATAGCAATATTCATTATTCAACATAGGTAATTAGCTCACCTACAGAACATTGAACGATACAAAAGTGATGTTCACGTAAGAGCGGTTTGCAGATTAGGGATTTTTCTATTAAGCAATCTCCATATTCACAAAGCCAGACACCACTAGTGGCAGACATGCAATAGGAAATAAGCATTCATTTTGCAACGAGTGAATACAATTATTTTAAAACAAGAAAGAAATACATAATATATTTTGCCCCCAAGAGCCACAATTTTCATTAAGAAATTAAACATTTAAATTCAGTACACATATTGGTGCACATCATGGAATTTAATGTCATATTTTATTGTTGGGTCAGAGCTCCAGTGGATGGATTATTATTATTTTTTGTTAACATGGCAACATCATGGTTGATTGATAAAAAAACACCACATGCCGCTTATTTCCAATACTATTTTTCAGACAAAATACGATAATATCTTTGGAATTTCGAATTGATATTATCATATTAGGAATAAAACATTTATTCAAGGTTGAAAACAGTGCGTTATCACAAATGCGAGTTTCCGTTTTGAAATGTATTCTTAAAAAAAAAAAAACCTTCCCTGGTTATTTAAACCGGTCTTGTGATTGGTAACTTATGCCAGTATTAGTACTTCCACATTCCGCTGGAGAAGCTGTTGCGGTAGCCGCGGTGATCGTGTTCGTGCGAGTAGAAGGAGCGACGATGAAAGTACGCTGGCATCGAGATGGCCACGTCCAAGAAGTTGCCGATCACGAAACTGCACTCGTGAAGAGTCTTGGAGTCCTCGTCGCCTTCGTTGCCCAACACCACGTTCCCCATGTGGCTCGAACTGAAACCAACGTTCGTCTGCATTCGACGCAAACTCTTGTCCAAGTAGTAAGTAAGAAGTAGCGCTTGGAAGATGAGAAGATGATGATGATGATGCAGAGGAGGTTGAAGAGAGGGAAGACGATGCAATGGGATTGGCATCATTTAATTGAAGGCTCTCGTTTGGTTGCTCTCATAATTGAATGAAACAAATGATGATTATTAATACTTGTCATAACTTTTGAACTATTCAAAAATTAAAAATTGTTTGCGTCAACCTATGAAATAAAAAATAC
Organism: Leuctra nigra; assembly: GCA_934045905.1. NCBI lineage: Eukaryota > Metazoa > Arthropoda > Insecta > Plecoptera > Leuctridae > Leuctra > Leuctra nigra. The sequence goes on along the minus strand of OW203769.1, from coordinate 27,509,013 downwards.
TCTTTCAGTTTTTGTCCGCCAAACTCGACTTTTTTTAACTATCATTTTGTCCAATGAGTCGAGTTTGGGCACAAATATTGTATTTATAAGTTGAGTCTTATTTCTGAGGTTGACTCAAAAATAATAGCTTCTCAACATTCTTAATCATTTGGGTTCGAATGTTACGACGATATTTAGGAAATGTCCAAGAATCCAACTCGGAGTGCATGACTAGGAAAACACTGTGTTATGTTAGCGCGGCCTCTTCTTATTTGCTGGCCTCTTACACTCAGGAGGAGTGAAAGAAATGCTCCAAGTGAGTGATCTACAATGTGGTGCATAATATTTGATCGAAAAACAAAATGTACAAATATGTTCAAATACCTACTTGTAAGAAGTGAGCTGGGGGTAGAGAGATTGGGGTTTAAACTGGGCGAGGATGGGAACAGGGCGAGTGCCACGGCGGGTGTTTGAGTCGGCTACTTCGGGACCTCGAAGAGTAGGAAGACCAAGAGAGTGGTGGATTGGAGTTGGATGTTTTGGAGAGAGGAGGAAGTTGGAGTGAGTTGAGGCTGAGAGACAGTGGGAGGACAGAACAAGGTGGAGGCAATTTGTGGAACAATTCGAAGTGGAGGAAGCAGAAGACGAGGAGACGCCAGGCGTGGCCAGCCGGTCTCCAGTAGTCCTGCGGCCCTAGTGTTGGTGGAACACCCACCCCCTGACCCATTGTATGGATGGAACCAGCAGGAAAATGTGTAATATGATAAATTGAACTTGATTTAACAACCTGTTGTACATTTTCACTTTTCAACCAATGGGAAGTTTTGCTTACAAACTATCTAGGCTAGGCTACTACACGTTACTGCTGGATTGACATTAGTGTGAGTGAATGCATAATTTCAAAACAATAGGTTTATTGGTGTGACCTGGGCGGTGCAAGCAAAAAAAGCACAAAAAACAGAGAAAGTGCTGTAAGCGTGCAACAACTCTCCCTGCATACTAAGTAAATGACATAATTTGAACTTTAAACTCGAATTGTGTAATTGTCTGCATTATACATCGGTGTCACCATACTGACTATCTGTAGGTACCTAATTATTTAATTTCAACAACTTTTAATTGTCAAAAGTGCAGAAAAAGCTCTACCCGATTTTGCAGAAGTTAGAGAACGAAAATGCAAACTTTTCCTCAAGAAATTGAGTATTTTTTGTAGATTCTAAAAAAATATTACACTTATTAGTTTTGGACATTTTCATGAAAATTTTTAGGTCTACTTCAAAGGCTATTTCTTCAACTAATTTTCTGTAACGAGTCCTCTAAATTACAAGTCATACAATGTGTTGACTGTTGAATAGCTTTAAAACTAGTGGTTTAAAGCCGGCCACTTGGCCGGCTTATATTGGATAATGTAATAAACGACATGACTCGCTTATCAATGTCTACAAGTTTGAAAGAATATTTTAAGAAATTAAGGACAACATTGCCAAGCTGAAGGCTAGTAGGTAATGTTTTTCCTTTTCAGTGGTAAGCTGGAGGGGAATTCTTCGGCCCTTGAAATTCTTAAATATTTAGGTAGGTATGTGCCCTTTGTTAAGAATACCTCGATATAATTTAAATTAATAAGAATATTTAATTGAAGGAAAAATGTCAGTATGTTAAATGTTGAAAATTAAAAAAAATTAAAAGTAAATTAGAAAAAGAAATTTTTATTTTTTATTTAAACATTTTCTAGGGACTGTGCGGCCTCTGAGCCAGCAAGTCGCTGACGAAACCGTTCCCCTAGATCACTCTGTTTTGATCACAAACATTTCTTCGGTTTGGTCAAAAACGGTTTTGGGCGGAAACAGTAGGTACACTCGACAATTCATAAAACGGTATTTGAACGAAACAGATTGGCTGCTGGTCAGGTTCATTGATACTCAATCCTTGTTATTATCAATGAAATCAGAGCTCACCTACTAGAGAGGTAGATGACGAGTAATAGACTTCATCAGGGGTGCTATTTTCGAGATCGTTCGAGCGCGCGCATAATCGAGCGCATAATCGTTCCTTCGGACGTCCGTCCGAAGGAAATAGCATCCAATAAGCCAAATCAGTTGTTTGCTTTGTTTTGTCTGACGTCAGACGGCCGTGAAACCGTATGATATTTTACTCGAACGATTTCGAAAATAGCCCCCAGATGATGCCATCCAGTACTATTTATAACTCCATGATGCCATCACATTTTTTTCAGACAATCCATTTCTTTCAAATACCGTTTTATGAATTGTCGAGTGTAGGTACATACCTACCTACTTAGTTCCTTATACTCCAAACTCCATATTAATAAATTCACGAAGGTGACTGGCAGAGCAAGTCAAAACAGACAAATATACTGAATATATTTAGTTGTGTTTAACATCGCATTGTTTTGCAACTAGGCTAATAGCTACAGATGAATGCTTGGTTGATTTAGAAAAGGTCTAATAGGGAACCTTCCCAACATTTTTCTCTCAATTGAGGAAAACCATAAATAAGCCTCAGGAAGAAAAAAAGAAGAAGAGGAAGAAAGAAGAGCAAATACAACTTGGTCCATACAAATACCGGATGCTTACTGGAAACCGGAACCGCTGCGTGCCGGGTACACCATGTCGAAGTCGAAGACTGTTCCGGAGAATCGAGCGGGGACGTGTATTTCCTTGATCAGCGTGACAATCTCATGTAGAGTCGCATCCATCCACGTATAGATCTGTAGCTCGTTCTCAGGCTGCATGAACCTGGCGTAGAAGATGCCAGAGTTGTGTTTGCCATTGTCAGAGCAAAAGGCCCGCAAGAGAAATGGACATGTGGTTTCTCTGTTGATCACAATTGGAGGGGTTTTCACGTCTTTTACCAACGTGCAGAGTGAATAATTCTCCGTGGTCTTTGGTACAGCCATTTTACTCATTTCAGATGATAACAAAATACAATAGATGCGCAAAAGTGGCAAGTATCTTAACGTCAGTAACAGTTTGTTGACACTTGACAGTTGACTTGTGACATGACACTGACAGTACGTTTCGCGCGCAAATGTAGTTCAGGCATATTCCGCTATGTTTATTCAGCGCTGATACACAACATTTCGAAAATTGCCATGTTGAAACGATGTCCTCCCAATGTTTATATTTTAATAACAAGGGTCAAAATTTTGGGCGTTGCCTATTTATCGACAAGTGAAATTTATTTTTCTTTCTCAAATGATGTTAAAACGGAGCAAGTTGGCTCTCGTCTAGTAGTTTCCCTCAGTCGAGAGGCAAATGATGGGAAGGTTCCCTACCAATACTCAGGCCACGATGACCGTCGTTTTTCCACCTACCGCTGATGCCTTGTCGTATAAACACCATTAAACAAAATCACAAGGATTAAAATTTCAACTAATTTGAACACACCGTTTCGTCATACAATCGATCAGAAAAAAAGGTAGCTTATGTAAAATCAACGAAATCGAATGAGTATTCTTTGGAGCGACTTTTGTGATGAAATTACTGTACACGATAACAACTGACACTGAAAAAGTCTAGTAAAAAGTGCCCCGTCACCGAATTGTGTTAAAACAATGTAGTTTTCATTGATTAATTACAAACCGCATAGTTCCTTGTGACGACAGGTGGATAGTCAACAGATGAAAGCTACAAGATCCGGTCATTGAAACCGATCTGACTTTGACCTGTTTTAATTATTCGACATTTTAAAACCACGCCTTGTTGAAAACAGTTGACAGGTACTTTGCGTTTCATGGAAGTGAAGTGTAGGTATCATGACAATATTCTGCAAGGTGATACCCGATAGTAGATCTAGCTGATACGAATCGCCTATCATTAGGTGATATTCTTGTCTTAGTTGGTGCTCTACAGACCTTGAAAATAGCAAGGAAGTAATTTCGTTGACGTTTCTTTGATGTGACAAAAATGTCAAAACTCAATCATAAAAATGGCAGTAAAATGCCAATTGAAGTTCTTTACCGAGTTGTCTGTAAACTTTCAAACCCACCTAAATGAATGTAATGAATGAATGGAATGTTCCAATGAATGCAAAATCAGGAATCGACAGTATCATAGACTTGTGTTGTAAGGAACAATCTTTCATGTGCTGAAATGTGGAATTAACATGTGCGACAATTAATGCAAATATCCATTCCCATGTCATAACAAGATATAGCAACGACACGTGGAGTCGAGTGCATTGTTTTGATACATTTATATGCACTAAGTCTAACAAAAGCACTAACCACTTTCCAAAATGTTGCTACTGATTATTGTTCTTGATCTTGATAAGAAAGAAGCGTTTAAAACTCGTCAATTTATGTTTTAAAGTCGTCTAAAAGGCAAAAAGATTGTTTTCTCCAACATCAATTTACAAACAAAACGCGTCTAATCCTGTATGGACAATTTTTGGACGCAAACTCGACTTATCCTACAAATTAGGTATAATATGGGGTATTTTCAAAACTCGGCTGTCCATATGATATTCACCGAATTTTAAAGCATTTTTAACATATTTTGGAAAGTTATCACACAATAATTTCAAATAAAAAAAATTATTTGGGAAATCTTTACAGCATAAAAGTAACATTTGATACCAAGTGTTTTAATGGTGATCTCAGATTGACGTTCAACAGAATAATGTTGTTTTTGCCATTGGAATTGTTCAATCACAATAAAACATATGCTAAGGCGATATGAAATGTTCATTAAAGTGCGAAGTAATCAGTTTTAGAGTTAAAAAGTAATATTTTTTATATTAGTACTGCCTACTGAGCTTAATGGTAAATTCCATACGATCGAGAGAATAGAAAGACGTGTTCGATTCATTTGCGTATTGCTTCTCTTTACCTTCCGAGGTAAGTCTATTTCAAATTACCTTCAAAACTAATACTATTGAAAAACGCTCTAACATAACTACATTATTACTGATTTTCATTGAATGGAACATTTCGATTTTTCGAAAACATTGATCATATCTTAAAATTTTCAGACATTTATTTTATCGAGTACTCACAATTATAGATTACCTGTTACCTGTTAGATTAGTCTTGCCAGATGTTTATAGCTTCATGTTAGTTTGCACATGCTCGCTTATCAACGCTATGATTTATTTTAGACTCGCTGCATAAGAGCTTGAGTGCATCATGAAGATGACATACTTGATCTGTCTGTTGTTGCTGATGGTTTGTCTCGTGGCCAACTGCCCGATGGTCAAGGGCTGTCCGGGAAGAAAAAAAACCAAGTCCATCCTGGGACCAAAACATAGGTAGGAGGGTTCTGGCACGTTCTGGCACGATCCGGCACGATCTGGCACGGTCTGGCACGGACGCGGAGATGAATGAAGCGAGAAATATCCAGAATAGATGAAGATTACAGCGAAGATGTATTTCATGATTATCAATACAACAGTGTGATACATTATAGCGTGTTTCCTTATTTCCTATAGTTTTTCTTGAGCATTACGTACAATTCCACTTCAGTTCCATAATTTATAAGTAGGTATTGGCGCAAATAAGCGATACGTGATGGAGCCACTTCTGGCAAGATGGCGACTGGCAAGTGTATTCTCTTATTTGTTTTAACAGTTCGTGTTTCGCAGTGCAGTGGAAAAGGAGAAACAATTGAAATTGAAATTTAGTTATAAATCTACTTTTGTAGCTATAACAAATACTTCCAATATTTGAAATTAAATGTAGGTATGTCATTTGTAGAATTTTATTTTAGAATGTTATTTTGACGCAGCATTTGGGGAAGGAACTTTTAAAAAGAACGCGTTCATAATAGGTACCTACTTGTTACTTCTTGTGAGAACTTTTGAGTGAGCACGTTCACTTTTGTATGCAAGGAACGTGAACGTCAAAAGGTTCGATTTATTCAAGAACTTGCCAGCGACGTCACTCTTATGGCAGTTTCTCTGTTTGTTTCCCTTTTGTCTGGACTGCCCAGGTCACACCAATCTCAAATCGAACCCAATCGAGATGAAATTCTGCTCACATTCTAATGTCATGAGAGGTTTGAACGAGAGCCTGTGATTGGTTGAAAATTAAAAATTCACCCTTTGACCGATCAACTTGAAATGTTGCATCATTGCGAGGTAACATCCAGGCGATTTTGATTTTCAGACAAATAATATTGATTACTTCAAGAGTTGTCGACATTTTATAGACATTTTATGCTTGTTTCGAAATATAATGTCAATTTTCTTATCAAACTCATATTTTGCATGGTCATTAAGACCAACCTTGCATCTTATTTTACAAATTTTCAGCTTAATCAGTCAATAACGTATGAGCGTATTGACAGTTTTAATAGCTGGCAGATATGAAGTATCGAAACAAATGTTTTTCCACTGCAACTGAATCTGATTTGCTTTATGTAGATACCAGAGTGTATAGATGGCTATTCTTAAGTTTCAATAGAAAACTTGTACTTTTATGTTGATTGAGTGGATCATTCAATTCATATGGATGATGTTTTCTGTGAGTTGGTACGGAATTCCGGTTGGAGAATTTGCACACCCGTGCTGGCTCATCAACGCGTTACACTGAGCGTTTTCCTAGTTATTTTGAATGCATCGTGAATGCTACGCATCCCACAAACATAACTGCTAATCCAACATGCCTACTAACAGCAATAAAACATCATAAACATGCACCCATCTGCATAATGAGCCCCGGTAAAAGTAAAAGTCCGGGCCATCATCACAATATTTAGTATTCATGTGGCCAGGACTCGAACTCACGTCCCTCGATTTCTCTACGCAATGCTCATGTGTAAATAATAATTCGTCAATGCATCTAGAATAATTAGACAACAGGCCAAAATAAACGCGAGCACACTTTCTAAACTACAAACCATTCTTAATTCTGACACAAGACATTCTGATTAGTAACCTAACCTAACCTAACATTACCTAGTCAATCATTCATAAGACAATTGTATTTAGGACGAATTCATAAGTGTATCTATCGTTGTATTTCATGTCAATCAATGCTGTATGGTAGTTGCTGTATTCAAGACATTTGAAAACATCTGACTGATTTTGTTCAAGTGAAGTTCATATTATGTCAGATTTTGATTTGTTCAGAGTTGGGTAAGTTACTTGTAAAAAGGTGCTGGTTACTCTGTATAAGTTACCGGATCTCAAAATGAACTAAGTTACTTGATTTGAAAAGTAACTGAGTAGTTACCAAAAATGAAAGTTATTTTTAAGTTAAATTTAACTTTTCACTATTATTACGTCTGTTAGAAATTTAAAATAAAATAAATATTGGGTTTGGATTTAGATTTTCTCTCAAGATATTAGATAGGGAGTTTGAAGCCACTGTCAAATTCCACAGAAATACGTATTATATTTGTCAAATTAACCTAAAAGTAACTTAAAAAATATCGAAAATTAAGTTACAGATTACTCTAAAATTGTAACTTAGTTACTCACAAAGTTACTTTGGATAAAAAGTACCTAGTTACCCCAAAGTTACCCAAAAAGTAACTATAGTTACTTTCGTTAAGATACTACCCAACTCTGGATTTGTTCATCACCCAATGTGCCAACATTTCTCATGGAAGTATCTAATTGTTTTTGTCACCATTTAATTAACAAATAAAGGATGTTATGTTAAGTATCTAAAAGTGTCACATTTTTTCAATACCGATTCATCGAAATTGGTGTAAGAAATTAATTTACATCAGAAGCATTGTGATCGCTGATTTGCATGGTGTCGTTTTTGTTCGCTTGCATCAGTGTTAGAAAATATCAATTAAGATATTATATCGCATTGAAAGCCAGTTAATCACACCCTGTTCTTAATAATTAATTATCGATGATGTTGCAACATCCATTGAGGAACAAAACCAAGATAGTGATGATTTGTACCGCTAGAGAAGGGGAAACAGAATCTCTAATAACCAGCCATGGTGATTAAAATTAGTTGTTTCATACAAATTACTCATGAAACCATATGAATGGTATAGGGAAAGAACGCTAAGTCAATTTAAAAAAAAGGTTTTAAAAGTGTAATCTTGCAGTAATATTTCTGAGCTTTCAGAATATACCCTCGGTTTTTAGAAAATATTACCTCAAAGTCTTGAAAAACGCAATCGAACAATCGATTTCTGTATGGAAGATAGATACAAGTTTCAACAAACAACTTTGTTTATCTCAGTTTCATCCGAATGTGACTTAGAGCGTTCTTTCCATGTACCCATCATATCGCATATACAACAGTATAAAATCAGTATGTTCCTAATTTAAGTTCCACTTGCAGCGTTGCAAGATTTATGACAAATTTCTCACTTTATAGACTTTTTCATTTGTATTTGTCTGTTGAGGGAAACAATGTTTTGGAACGACAGTCTTAAAAGTGTTATCTATCCTCCCCATGTTTGGAGTTTGTTTACAATTTCTTCCAACTGACTACTGTCAATGAATCAACACGGAATAACACCCACTCAACACTACTTGAATGCATCGAACAGGTTGTTCATTCTCTCGATACGGCTATTTGCTTGCGATTCTGACGAGTCATGTGACTTTCGTTTTGCTTTGAACGATTTCAAGTGTTATATGTAAGGTGCGCTCACTAATATTACAATCAACCATTGTCGGTGTCATTCTTTCATTGTTGACAACTCACGCCTATAAGTTACAAGTTTCAAGAAGGCAGTGATGTGAAGGGCACTTGTTGAAGACTAGAGAGTGCCAATTTTTAATCAATTTCAAACTATATCAATAGTTCGATACGGTTTAAAAGGTATGATAAAATGACATTAGTGTATTCATTGGCGCCAAAATAAAATTAAGTATATTAAGGTGGCTCAACCAATCGGGACATATGGTCTCAGATCTTCATTATTTTTTTGTGTACTTATTGACATTCATGAAATACACAATCACTGAAAAAATTAAATGCTTCTCGTGTTTAGTTTCTGATATAAATTGAGTTGTCTCCACCATGTTATCTTATGACGGACAAGTAAATTCGTGACACATTTAGGCTTATAAGAAAGATCTCATTTTTATGCAGTCCCAACTTTGAACAAAAAACTTATTTTCTAAGTTGGATCTACCGATCGTGTATACCTACTTATTGATGTTCATGCCATACACAATCCCTCGATTAAGATTAATTGAATTGACTCCCCCGTATTATCTTATGGCAGCCAAGTAAAATAGTGTAGCAGCGAAAGGTCTAACTTTTAATTGAAAACAATATATACGTGTACTATTTACAAAGAGAAACCAATTTCAAAATGATTTTCCTTAAATCATTTTAAAATTGTGATCAAGTGTTACAGTTTTGTTCGTTATCTGTTTACATAAAATTGTCTTTAGTTTCTCTGTAGTTGCAAGTTACAGAATATTATGAGTCTTTTATACATCAATGTAAGTAGTTCAAATGTTGAGAAAAGTTTTTTGAAATGGCAATTTCAACCATAAATATTTTTGGCCATATCAATCGATGGAACCACATTAAAATATGTTCGAAGTTACAATTCTAAACACATCTTTATCTCTTTGAAAATTAAGAATAATTAATGAAAAAGAATCTAAGTGGTGTTTAAATCATACCCAGCGTGCTTCAAACGTAGAAAGAGTGATTTAATCTGTTTGTTGTTTTCGTATTGCATGTGAATTGATATTGGTGTGCAAGTCGCTGCTCTATAATAGACCTTGGAAAAAGCTAGGAAGACTAGTGACTACCTAGTTTGTCGGTAATAATTATAGGTATCTAGTATTGAAAAATATTTCAAAACGAGCATAAAGTTTCCGTAAAATGTCAACCCCATAAAAAACACTCCGTGTAAAAATACCAGCCAAGTCTCTTCAATTAAAAAAAAATAGAAGAAATCTAAAAATTCAGCACTGAAAAGTAGTGATATCAAAAAATTGGCCAAGTCAAAACTTTTCAAAAAATACTTGGCGCATCGTGCATATAAATAGTATAGAATTAGGCAGGAAATGAAATGTACTCATCTACACATGTCCTAAAAAAAAACGATGCGCCAAGTATTTTTTGAACAGTTTTGACTTGGCCAATTTTTTGATATCACTACTTTTCAGTGCTGAATTTTTAGATTTCTTCTATTTTTTTTTAATTGAAGAGACTTGGCTGGTATTTTTACACGGAGTGTTTTTTATGGGGATATCACTCCTTTTTTCAGTTTATTATTACAACTTGTAACATATTGTGGCACCAAAGATTATAATTCTTTTAAAAAATAAGATTTTGTGATTTGGTTGCTAAGAAAAGTTGTGCTTGTTACTGTGTTAATGCTATAAAAAATATGTTACAAAGTATAGCAAAAGTTTCGTTCCAATCGGTCCAGCCGTTCTCGAGTTACGGCATCACTTCCGGTTTTCAAAATGGCGGTTGACATCACTGCCACCTAAAATTTGTATCTATAAATGTTATGTAACATTATAAGCCTTCTGAATATGTAGTAATTGATATAAGAGATGATTTTAGTCAGATTTGTCATTTTTATGACGTCATTTCCGGTTTAGGTTATAAAACATTTCTACTTTCACTATTGGTATTCCTTATAGATGACCTTCTAAATCGAATGGCGCTAATTTCGTTCTAATCGGTCCAGCCGTTTTTGATATATGACGTCACTTCCGGTTTAAAAATGGCGGCACAAAAAATTTATAAGAACAAAGGTATCATCAGACGCCAAAAGTGCACATGTGGTAAAATTTTCATATCGATCGGTTCAGCCGTTTAGGCTGTGGCGGTGATAGCAACGTTTCCTGATATCTGAATCTGAATCTGAATCTGAATCATCATCATCATCATCATCATCATCAGATAGCTTTTAAAAGGGGTGTAATTTCACTGTTTTCACGGCCCTCTAGCACCCAAACGGCATAACGTATTGTTCCCAAATTTGGTATATGTTGTCAGGTGGGCCATAGCTCGAAATTAAGTTATTTCGCAACAATGTGAGATTTCCCAATTTTGAGATCCAGTAGGCCGAAAATGCCATGTTGTTGCTTACAGTAAAAGTGTTTGGTCTGCTCCTCAGTTTATTAGGCATTTACGGTATGTTGAGTGAGTGTGAGTGTATAGTACGACTTGGCTGGGTGGAGCGACCGCTCCACTAGATATCTCTTGAAGTTATTCAGAGATTTTTATGAAAATTGTTAAAAACAACTGTTAAAAACTGTTGGTTCCAATTATCATGTAAATTTTGAAGTTGATTCGTCAAACGGTTCCATTTAAAATGTTCCACCAAACATAGGATCTTATTCCAAAAACAATACACGACACCGCACTTATAGCCAGGGCCGGCGCCAGGGAAAATGGCGCCCCCCCCCCCCCCCCCCCCCCCCCCCCAATATATAACATTTTCAACATCCCCACGACCTCATTCGGGTCCGGGGCGAACAGCCCCGGGAAAATTTTGAATTTCAAAACAGGAATTGGTGCATTTTGGTGCAAGCTTGGGCACCGGAAATCACGGGTTTACCCCTGTCATGAAATACAATTTTTTACCATGATTTCATTGTTGCCGCACTCTTACAGGAGGAAATAAGTATTGCAAATTTTATGGGTGAGGATTAAAAAAAACGTGTGCGCAGGAGAATTGCATCATTCAGGCGGATTGCAAAGGGAACTGGGAAACACTTGTCCGGGGGCATTGTTAGTTTGTAAGGCTATACCACCTGCCCAATGGTGCAATTTGTAGAAAATAAAACTGAATGAATGAACAGCCCCGCAGGGCGTTTTTTATAATTAAACAATTTAAAAGTGATTCTAGGGCTCAATAATATACGAACCGAAGAAAAATACCCTCAAATTGTTGCCCTTGTTGTTTCGCAGGGAGATTTTTTAAAATTTAAATTAATGATTCTGGAATGGTTAACTTAATTTTGTATGGTGAATGGGCGATCATCAGTCGACGGATAATTATAACTTGTAGCTTATTTATAAAAACACAAGGAGGACAAGGGGGTTCGGGGGCGAAGCCCCCGAGAAAATTTTACATCAATGCCAATCATTTTGGTGCAATTTTGATGCTATTACTTCATCAGATTTTGTTGGGAGAAAAGCACGATATTTCTATGAAGAATTTTAATTTCGTCTGAAAGAATGAACTTGTTTTCTTGATATTTAGCGCCCCCCTGGACCTTCATTAAATAAATTATATATTTTGGAAGAACCTATAAGCATTTGTTTTCATGATGTTGTCTTATATTTTGAACGTGAAATGTTATACATTTTGTAAATGACAAGTCTATAGGGGTCGTAAGCGCCCCCCTTGACCTTTATTAAAGAAATTATAACTTTTATAAACACTTGTTTTCGTGATATTTTCTTCTACTTTGACCGTCATATCTCAAAATTTAGTACATATGCCAGGTTCAGGGGGGCGCAAGCGCCCCCCTGAACCTGGCGCCCCGGGCGGTCGCCCGCCTCGCCCGCCCCTCGCGCCGGCCCTGCTTATAACAATAACGTGTGTGAGCAGAAATGTCAAATCGATTGGTTGAACGATTGGCAAAAAGCGAACACACAGAGAAAGAGCATAAAGTACCGTGGTAACAATCGCTAAGTTCGCCTATCACTGAGCTGACGACCGAGAACTAGCTGCTTATCACTGAAAGGATCGCGCGTATTCGTGCATTCAAGTCTCCAGAGCATGAGTCACGTGACTCGTAGTGTTTACAGCGTTCCATCACTAAAAATCACTCATCACCCATCACTATTTTAGGTACTCGGTGTTCATTTTATCAATAACGACCTGGAATTCGCTCCATCCGGTTTATTGAAACTTATTTAGCGAAATAATTAGGATATTAATTAAAGTATGTAAATGTGATTCAATATTCAAGGACAATTTAGCGATTTGTCAAAATTTATTCAAATGCGAGACATTGAAAAAAGCGGCTGCACGTTTCTGGTGCGATTTATTTGATCATTTAGAATTTACGTTCGTAACTTCACATTTTTTCCCAAAAGGAAATCGTTGTCATTTCTCTAACTTAGGTACTGATAATTTTTACCTTGGCATATTAGTTGACATAAAATTGTATACAATCTTGTATACTTCCTAATTTCAACCATTTTCCGCGTTTTGACAGTCAATCTCTACCAGTGTTCCTTACTCACTCACACCCCTCCCCCCTATTTCGACTTTCGCCGCTGTTCCCATCCCCTCTAATAGTCCACGTCCACATCCTTCCCACTAACCATCATCCTTCTGCCTCGATGTCGAACACACCACTAAAGCCTCCATATTTACCCCCCCCCCCCCCCCCCCCGCCATATTATCACCGTCTTAAACTCAGCAAGTGAAAGTAAATTCACATTCATTCTTCTCTGCACCTCCGTCGAGTACTGAGTGCGTCAGCAAGTAGGTTAGAATCAACGTGAGAATCTTCCGTGGTGTTGTGGCACTGATTCCTAGGATTGGTTGCGTGTTTCAACTCATTAATCAGCGATTGTGTCGATTATTAATTGACGCACTGTGCCAATGTTTTAGACGCGTGGTGCGGGGGGAATGGTACAAGTGTTCGTGAAGGATTGTTGTTGTGTGTGAACGAGTTCTGTGGAAACGTGTTTGGTGACGATTTGTTGTGGATTGTTGGCGAGGAAGAATTATTTTGGTTGGCTTTTCGGGTTTCATAATGTCGACAGTTATCAATCATCTCGTAAGTATTTATTATATTATTAATTTCACATTTCAACATGTGGGAAAATATTTAACATCCATTTGACTGTCCAACTAGATCTATCGGCGTGTGTAAATAATGGGTAAAACAATTTTGGACGAACTTCTTTTGTTTTATATCAGTAATGCAAATAAAATACCCCGAGGAGGGAATTTATTTTGGACGGTCAGATGTAACTTATAAACGGAGGCAAATCGATGTATTTGTTTCTAAATGAAATTATAGTGAGTCATTCCCAATTCATATAATTATCCAGGTAGGAAACTATTAAATCTGTCAAATATCGCAAATAGCACAGAATCACAGCTATTTATTCTGAATGATGCCATCAAGATGGTGACAACGATCAGGGATTAATTCTCATTCAACTATGAATTGATATCTGGATTGTAACAAGTTGGCCTATCTAGGTTAGAAAATTAACTTTAAAAATAATAATGTTTGCTTGAAATAGGTTTAAAGAATGAACAAGCTTGTAGCATGGCATTCTTAGAGTCAAGGTTAACTGAACACAAAGTAATTAATTAGAATCATTATGTAAACTTACAATCTTAAAATTCAACAGCAATCAAAATATAGACAAAAATATAACGAGCAATCAAACAAGTTTAACAATGTGCAATTATATCAAGAAAGTGAGTGAATCCATATAAAAAGTATGTGACCTTACCTAAATTGTGATGTCACCACGTAATAACAAGTGAACCAGTCATTGTGATAACGCTACAAAACCAGTCAGCCAGACTAGTTTTCAGTGATTCCAAGAAGAGCATGGGCCTACGCGCAGAAAGAAAGTCGTTTCGCGGGCTTTAGAAATGACAGAATGTCTAAAATTAGCTACCACGTGTACGAAACCAACCAATCAGATTCTTTGGAGGGAAAACGATGTCAGAGGGTATAAAACGTCAGGCTACCAGCCAAACATCATCAGTCGGAGTTTTCTCAGAGCAGTGAGACCTGCCTCGCGAACCGTGAAGCCTTGTGCACGCAACATAGTATAATTTCAGCGAGACAGTGCCGATGTGATCGAAGGTAAAACATTAAAATAACATTTTTGTATAAACGTCAACTCAGTAAATTCAAACTTCAAGCCTAATGCTGAGGCAAATAATATCGCATTAAGACAATTTCAAGTTACAAGTGATCAACTGAACAGTTTCAACATTAAAGTCAGTAAATGTTAAAGTATAAAAGTTAGTGAATTGCAACTCCGGGAGAAACCGACGAGTCTGCAGCCACGAACGTCATCAGCCTGAGCCAACTTGATCCAACTGCTCGAGGAGGTCACTCCTTGTGCACGGACTGCTGGACGTCCTGGTAACCAAGGGGTTATTAGACAACATCATCGCATCGCAGCTGAAGGAGGTGACATATCCAGTCATTTCATTCTGCTGGTGGACTGGAGTTCACGGGACACACTACGCAAGAGTCAACGCCATCCACTTGTTTACGCGGAAGTAAACAAACCAGACGACATCATCACTACTGCCGACGTATCGAACGTAATATTGTTTCATAATTTTTGATTGCTCTTTTCACATCAATGAACATTTATTTTCTCTGTAATAAACAAATTATAATATTGCTGATTCTTTGTGTTCTACCCTCTGAGCCAAATCCCGCAGGTTTCAGTGGCGCCCAACGTGGGGCTCGAATAACATTCCTGGGAGCAATTGTTTTGAAAGAAATAATTGTTTTCTTGATTGTGAAAGAGTTACTCAGTTGTTCTGAAACTTGTGGACACAGGCATTGCGTAAAATTTTCATGTATTTGGAAATTTTACATAGAATCAACCCGTTAACGTAAAGATAAAGCCAACTGTAGATTTGTGCATGTTAGTTCATTACATCTGTTACGATGGCAGATCGAGATGCAAGTTTAGCGTCAACTGTAGATTTAGATGAGACTGTAGAGGGGGCGGGGGACCAGTCAGTGGTTAGTGAACTCGAGGTAACTAGGAGCCAGGTGATAGGGGAGGACGAACACGATGACTCGCTACCTCATGTTGAAATGCCAATCTTTGAAGAGAGACAAAAAGAAGCCAGAGCTGACAGTATATATTCACAATTCGGTGAGAAAGAATCCTCTAATCCAGTTATGGAATTCTTAATGAAAATGCAGCAAGAACAACAGGAAAGGGAAGTGAATAGGAAACAGGAGAAAATTAAGGAAAAGGAAGAAAGAGGAAAGGAAATACGGGAGTTGCTATTAGAAACTAAAAATGAATTCAGGGAGATCGCGAGTAAATTTGAAGCTGGATTGAAAAAGGTTGAAACTAGGGTCACAAATGTAGAGGAAAGAGTACAACAAGTAAATGATAAAGTCGACACAGAGTTGGAGGTCATTAAGTCTTACGTAGAATCAATCGGAGCACAGACGAGCAGTGTTGAGGAAAAAGTAAATACCGGATTGGTAAAGATAAACACTGAGATCGATGAGCGTGACAAGAAACTCAGCCTGGAGATATTTTCATTAAGCTCGCGATTTGAAAGAAAGGATAAAGAGAAGAATGAAAGCATTTCAGCTATGAAGGAGAAAATAGAGGACGTAAGTAAGAAAGTAGATGAAAATGCAAAGAAGACTGGAACAACATCAAATGTCATCTGTCACGCAAATAACGAGTTGCAATTTGCAAAACATTGTACTGAGTCGCTGATACAAGAGGCAATAAGATTTAATGGGGAAGAGAGTTGCCCAATAAACGCAATGCAATTTTTGAAGCTAATCAAAGAGCGTTTTTCAACATTCAATGTGAATAACAATCAGAAGCTGGGAATCATTGTCAAGTGTTTACATGGAAAAGCAGCAGACTGGTATGTAAATAATCCCGTTGAGAATATTGATAAATTTGAAGAGGTTTTTAAAGATAAATATTGGTCGCAAACTGTACAGCATCAGCTAATCAGATCAATCTATGCTGGAGAATACAAAATTAGTTCGAACCTAAACATGGTGACCTATGTCAATCGGATTATCAACAAGGCAAAATATGTGACAGAGTTGGTCAATATGACGGAACAAGTTTTGGTTGGCATATTGATTAATCACTTACCACCAAACATCAGGGTGATAGTGCGAGGCAAAGTCAAAACTAAAGACGAATTGATCAAGGAGCTGACTGATTTAGAGCATGATGAATTCACTGAGAAGCTAATAAGAGACCCAAAGCAATATGAGCCAATTCGTAACGGGAACGGTTACAATGACAATAGGAACGGCTATAATAACAGGAATAGTTATGACAGAAATTACAATAACAACAACAACGGGAGAAACAGTCATAACAGAAATGGGAATGGTAACGGTAATGGTAACGGGAATAATAATAATCGTCCACCAGAGTCCGATACGAAGGAAACGAAAAATGAAAATTCGGGAAACGAACAGAGGTCGACACAGAATGGAAAGTAGAGATGGGACACGATTTTGCGTCGACCGAAAAGACACGTTTCAAAGAGAGAAAAGAAGAGATTAGAAGAATACAGAAGAAAGAGCGTGAGGATCTTAAAGAATTTATACGCGGATCTTCAAGACGGTGGAAGAAAGAGATGGATGAACGAGAAGCAGCCAGAGAAGCAGAGGTTTCTGCAATAGAAAAACAACTTCAACTTGATTTTATGCTTTTCAAGAAGGGGATTGAAGACGCTGCTGCTTGCAAGACGTTGCAATCACAAGAGAGTATAGAGGGGGGCTGTGTGCTAGAAGAAATCGACGGAAATAAAATTAAATGTTTGGATGGCCCAGACAAAGTTGAAGGAAGTAGTTGTGAATATACGAAGATGAAGAAAGATGAAAATGTATTTCGAAGGAAGAATTTTGAAGACAATTGCGAGGTAGTATTGCCACAAGTGAGCGAGAAGGAAGTATTACAGATTCCGATTGCGAATCAAGATGATTTCGACAGAGTTCGAACAGTTGAAGAAATTGGCGATGTTTTGAAGTCTATAGGCGACTTTAAAAGTAATGGTGAAAAGTTTCACGACGAGAAAAATGACAAGGTGATTATGAATGAAAACGATGATGTTTTGAAGAAAGGGTTGAATAATGATTTGAGAGAAGAAGACGAAAATGTTTGCTTGCAAGATGGACTGCAAATGAACGTACGAGAACTGAAGAAGAAAGCTGACGAAAATGAAAACTACACATCGACCACTGCTCAAGAAAACAAGGAAAATTCAATTCGGAAACAGCTACTTGAAGAAATTTCAAGGGTGAAAACTCAAGACGAAACAGAAGAAGGAACGATTTCATTTCCATTCGATCGTGGACGGAAGAAAGAAATCAATACGTCGAACAAATGATTCCTACTGATGACAACAGCAATGTTATGTTGATGTTATGGTCGAAGTATGATGACCCAGCAAAAGTAGGTCACTAGGCCAATAACGGGATTGTGATAAGAGAGAGGGTTGAGTCGAGCATCGTTTCCGGGAAGTAGGATGAGGTTTGTTTTTGTTTTGGTAGGTGGAGGGGTGAGTTCATTCATTCAGGTTTAGATTAGACAGCTGTAAGGGGAAATAAACTTGCATCTGTTGAAGGAAACTTTTTGTTTGTCAAAAGGAAGAAATTATTCCTGCTAGATAGTCCAGTCTCTATGTGAATCCTTGTTTTATCACCATTTTCTCATTCAAAATTTCAATGTGTTTCAAATTTACTTCAGTCAAAAGGTGAACAACAAGAATTCAGGGGGCTCTGTAACAAGTTGGCCTATCTAGGTTAGAAAATTAACTTTAAAAATAATAATGTTTGCTTGAAATAGGTTTAAAGAATGAACAAGCTTGTAGCATGGCATTCTTAGAGTCAAGGTTAACTGAACACAAAGTAATTAATTAGAATCATTATGTAAACTTACAATCTTAAAATTCAACAGCAATCAAAATATAGACAAAAATATAACGAGCAATCAAACAAGTTTAACAATGTGCAATTATATCAAGAAAGTGAGTGAATCCATATAAAAAGTATGTGACCTTACCTAAATTGTGATGTCACCACGTAATAACAAGTGAACCAGTCATTGTGATAACGCTACAAAACCAGTCAGCCAGACTAGTTTTCAGTGATTCCAAGAAGAGCATGGGCCTACGCGCAGAAAGAAAGTCGTTTCGCGGGCTTTAGAAATGACAGAATGTCTAAAATTAGCTACCACGTGTACGAAACCAACCAATCAGATTCTTTGGAGGGAAAACGATGTCAGAGG
Organism: Leuctra nigra; assembly: GCA_934045905.1. Taxonomy (NCBI): domain Eukaryota; kingdom Metazoa; phylum Arthropoda; class Insecta; order Plecoptera; family Leuctridae; genus Leuctra; species Leuctra nigra. The sequence continues at coordinate 27,490,157 of OW203769.1, read as the reverse complement.
GTATAAAACGTCAGGCTACCAGCCAAACATCATCAGTCGGAGTTTTCTCAGAGCAGTGAGACCTGCCTCGCGAACCGTGAAGCCTTGTGCACGCAACATAGTATAATTTCAGCGAGACAGTGCCGATGTGATCGAAGGTAAAACATTAAAATAACATTTTTGTATAAACGTCAACTCAGTAAATTCAAACTTCAAGCCTAATGCTGAGGCAAATAATATCGCATTAAGACAATTTCAAGTTACAAGTGATCAACTGAACAGTTTCAACATTAAAGTCAGTAAATGTTAAAGTATAAAAGTTAGTGAATTGCAACTCCGGGAGAAACCGACGAGTCTGCAGCCACGAACGTCATCAGCCTGAGCCAACTTGATCCAACTGCTCGAGGAGGTCACTCCTTGTGCACGGACTGCTGGACGTCCTGGTAACCAAGGGGTTATTAGACAACATCATCGCATCGCAGCTGAAGGAGGTGACATATCCAGTCATTTCATTCTGCTGGTGGACTGGAGTTCACGGGACACACTACGCAAGAGTCAACGCCATCCACTTGTTTACGCGGAAGTAAACAAACCAGACGACATCATCACTACTGCCGACGTATCGAACGTAATATTGTTTCATAATTTTTGATTGCTCTTTTCACATCAATGAACATTTATTTTCTCTGTAATAAACAAATTATAATATTGCTGATTCTTTGTGTTCTACCCTCTGAGCCAAATCCCGCAGGTTTCAGGATGTTAAACTACATGTGATTTTTTAAGAAACAAGAGCCACCGTGGTTCTGTAAATCGTCTAATAATGGGATACAATTTCGTAAATAGTATCATAACTTTTCAACCATTAAAATGTTATTGTTTTACAATGTGAAAAGAATTTCTAGAGTTGGCTTAAGAAACATTAACACAAATGTATAAATACACGTTTTGTGTTCAAACTGAAGCAAAGATATGTACACCTTTAGGTCTATTTTGGGCGCAATTATTGGATAAAGACGTCCCAGTAAACACCCAAAGTGCTGCCAGCATGCTGCCGGTACCGGCCAATTGCTCTCGCCAGTACTGGCCCGGTACCGGCCAAAAGCTGTGGCCGGTACCGGCCCAGTAAAAATGTGTCGCTTTGGCCAGAACGTTGCCTGTACCGGCTGGCCAGCACTCAGCCTTCACCTTGCCAGAGTCCTGGCCTTCACGCAGCCAGCAAGTAGTCAGCATTGTGCCGTATGGCCAGTACCTTGACTGCATCGCGCCTTGACGACGCCAGCCCCTGGCCAGAACCTAGCCTGAACCACGCCAGCATGAGGCCTGAACCCGACCTGAACTCATTTCCACTATTATCCACCAGGGGCCACCAGGAACCAAATAAACGGTTATTTTGAATTCAAATATTAAAAATAAAACTAAAATGGGTGATAACTAAGCGAGTTTTTATCGTAATTAAATTCTGACGACATATTTCCAGTCATTATCACAATGTTGAATTTATTCTGAAATTAAACGCAAATCGATTAGTTATGACAGGACGTGGAATCGAACTCGGAACAGCGACAAGCAAGCAGGGTAGAAGGCAGACGCTTTACCCACACGACCACGGCGACAGCTGAGGGTTTAGAGCGCAGAGTGTCTAATAGTGACAGAGGGATGATTGGACTCAATATGTATCAGGAAACTGGAAATATTTGTACCACTACAGATATATTATTATACGTGTTCTTGTTAATTTGTAAATGCACACGGAAAAATCAATTCATTACCTGCGACGGCACGTGCGTAGGTATTTGTGCTTGAAATATCCAATCCATTCGTATCATTTGATATGTAAAATCTGAATTCGAATGAAAAACATACTTTTTTCTATTTTGAGATTAATAATTAAATAACGAATAAGATTTAGAAGGAAAAAATTATTATAGCGGATCTGCTGTCGTTAAGAACATACGCAAGAATGCGGATTTAATTATATATTATTTTGATTTTAAAAATAACTGTCGATAAAAAAACAATCCGCTTGCTAGAGGCTATAACTGTATAGTCTAGGTGCAAGCACAATGCAAGCTACTTGCTGCCGGCCGCGTTCTGGCCAGCCGGTACTGGCCCAGTGCTGGCTGGCCTGCATGTGGCCGCGTGCAGGCCAGCCAGCACTGGGCCAGTACCGGCTTCATTGATGTTGGCCAGCATGATCTTTGAATGCACCATCTTAATCGTGGCCATCACCTTGCCAGAGTGGCCGGTACTGGCCCATCACCGTGCCTTCATCTAGCCAGCATGATGTGTTTACTGGGGTGGAGCCGAACATATGCGGAATCGGGGATGGGATTTTGCAAATTTTATTTGCAACATTTTACCAAATCTTACAAAGTTTCAGCCAAATCCTCCTTGGTTAAAATTTAGAAGTCTTCCCATTGATCGAAAATCAAAATGTTCCGATCAAGTTCAAATTTGTCATGGTGATCAAGACCAACATTATCTCACATTTTATACATTTTCAACCCAATCGGCCAAGTATTTACAGACTTGCTGCCATTGAAGAGTTTACAAAGGGTTGTCAAAAGAGATAATTGGAAAAAATGTGTACCTAAGTCACGACACAATGGCTACTCAGTTTCCAGAACCAGAGTGGAAATTGAAAAGTTGCAAAGAAAATCGTATCGTGTCGTATCGTGTTTGGCTGGGGATGTTGCACGTATCTCTGCTCGCTCATCAACGTGTTATACTGAGGGTTTTAGGTAATTAATATCTCACACGAAACGTTAATGTATCCAAGTACAAAGTTTCAAAACAAATCGGAAGCCGTATTCATTTTGCCAATCGATCTGCATTACGTATTGAAAAATAATAAGTTTAGTACTCCTTATAAGTAGGTAAATGTAAACCATAAAAAACACTCCGTGTAAAAATACCAGCCAAGTCTCTTCAATTAAAAAAAATATAAGAAATCTAAAAATTCAGCACTGAAAAGTAGTGATATCAAAAAATTGGCCAAGTCAAAACTTTTCAAAAAATACTTGGCGCATCGTTCATATAAATAGTATAGAAGTAGGCAGGAAATGAAATGTACTCATCTACACATGTCCTAAAAAAACGATGCGCCAAGTATTTTTTGAAAAGTTTTGACTTGGCCAATTTTTTGATATCACTACTTTTCAGTGCTGAATTTTAAGATTTCTTCTATTTTTTTTTAATTGAAGAGACTTGGCTGGTATTTTTACACGGAGTGTTTTTTATGGGGATATCACTCCTTTTTTCAGTTTATTATTACAACTTGTAACATATTGTGGCACCAAAGATTATAATTCTTTTAAAAAATACGATTTTGTTATTTGGTTGCTAAGAAAAGTTGTGCTTGTTACTGTGTAAATGCTATAAATAATATGTTACAAAGTATAGCAAAAGTTTCGTTCCAATCGGTCCAGCCGTTCTCGAGTTACGGCATCACTTCCGGTTTTCAAAATGGCGGTTGACATCACTGCCACCTAAAATTTGTTTCTATAAATGTTATGTATCATTATAAGCCTTCTGAATATGTTTTTTTATTGCATGAAGAGGTGATTAGTATGTTTTTCATTTTTATTACGTCATTTCCGGTTTCGGTAATAGTACAATTCTATTTCAACTATTGATATTCCACATAGATGACCTTCTAAATCGAATGGCGCTAATTTCGTTCTAATCGGTCCAGCCGTTTTTGATATATGACGTCACTTCCGGTTTCAAAATGGCGACTACCGGTTTGATTTATAAAAAGGCACCTCAGACGCCAAAAGTGCACATGTGGTAAAAATTTCAGATCGATCGGCTAAGCCGTTTAGGCTGTGGCGGTGATAGCGGTGTTTCCTGATATCATTATCATCATCATCAGATAGGTTTTAAAAGGGGTGTAATTTCACTGTTTTCACGGCCCTCTAGCACGCAAATGGCATAACCTATTGTTCCCAAATTTAGTATATGGAGTGGGGTGGGCCATAGCTCGAAATTAAGATATTTCACAACAATGTGAGATTTTCCAATTTTATGATCCAGTAGGCCGAAAATGCCATGTTGTTGCTTACAGTAAAAGTGGTTGGTCTGCTCCTCAGTTTATTAGGCATTTACGGTATGTTGAGTGCGTGTGAGTGTACGGTACGACTTGGCTGGGTGGAGCGACCACTCCACTAGATGAATATGAATATTGATTAAAGGTACACCCAACAAATCATAAAACGGTATTTAACGAAACGGATTGGCTGCTGGTCAGGTTCCTTGACAATCAATCCAATTGTTATTATCAATGAAATCAGAGCTTTTCTACTAAAGGTAGATGACGAGTTAGCAATCGTAGACTTATCGGATGATTCCATCACATTTTTTCAGACAATCCATTTCTTTCAAATACCGTTTTATCATTTGTTGAGTGTACTTATAAATAATAACATAAAAATTACTAATTCTGTAAAATGTTTGCTTTTGCCGAACCAATACTTTTGCCCTACGTGACATTAAAAATTCACAAAGAGAGACCGACCTATATTTATTTATTTTTTTAATATTAGTAGTGTTATTATTAAATTTAAAGAGTTTTACCACCCAACAAATATTTTCCGTACATTTTTCTTTTAAAATCAAAATGTTAATAAGTGAGTAGCTGAATTCCTTCTTTCCAATAGATTGGGGGGGGGGGGGGGGGGGTCGTGCACCCGTCGCTCCTGGAATTCAGGTTGCTAAATTAAATTTAGCATATTTGACCTTTTTAATATACTTAATTTAATACAAAATTACATCCTTTTGCCAGTTGACAGTCATATTTTGAAGTATTCTCTTACACAATGACTCATGTCACCATTACTAATATGATTGCATGAAGGCAGAATTACTGTTTTATGAGCTAACCTCAAGAATCATTGAAATGGACTTCCGGTCTTCTACCACTGAGATACAGATATTCATGCATCACTCGATTGGCAGTTGCGGAACAGTGCGACGTGAAACCCCTGAGATGAAATAAGTCACGTGAGTTGAACTGTCATCAGTCGTGATCGCCGTCATCACAGAATCATCATCGTCATCTTAGTCATCATCGGGCTCTTTGTCAAAAACACCGGCCAGAAGATTTAGTTCATGGTTTCAAGCACATATCCAGATCCTAATCGATTCAATTGTCATGGATCCGTCCTCCAAGGTCACGCGAATATGTTCATTGAGGAAGGAATTTCTTTAATCGCCGTGCCGTGTCTGATCGCGGATTCATGGATTCAGGATGCGAAATTATTTATTTATAGATATTTTATGATAGTTGCTGAGGATCGATTTGCTTTGTGTGATGCGTTTGCGAGCTGCATCTAAAAATTATTTTGAAAATAAGCTTAAAATAGCAATGTCGCTTTATGTTCTTGACCTTCATCAATGAAATTGTGTTAAATAAGTTAAAATGTTGGCCTTATGAAACATTGCAACTTTCTTTACATTTAAAAAAAAACATCAGAGAATTTTGTTAAAATTAACTTGGTATTTATAGCAAATTAGACAATTGTGTATTTATATGAAAACAAATTTCAGTCTAGCTGTTATAGTTTTATTCTTCAAAATATATATGTTGTTTGTTTGAATCTCTTTTGATTTATAAACTCTGTTGAAGCTCAATCATAATATAAGCATCAACGTAAATCTCTTATTCATAAAATATATTTAATTCAAATTATTTTTAATCAACCAATTAACTTTAATGGCAACAAACGCAATTGTTTCTTCATAACAATTTAAATATTTGACAAAAATCAACAGGTCTTGCATTATGAATAATAAACATAGTGAAAACAACACACTTGAAGAATTCGTTTAATATTTTTAACCCGAGTTATGTAAATGTCCAGTGCATTTAGCAGAGATTTAGCAAGAAAGCCACTGCACAGAAGTTACAAATTTGAATATGAAATTGTTTCTTTGCAACGGTCGTTAATTTTCTCCCACAAAAGCGGAAACTGTGTGATATGATCCCGGAACTTAACCCATATTAAAATAATCCCCCCTCTATGCGCAAACGCGCCGCACAATCAAGATCATGCGCAATTACAACGAAATTATCATTTACATTCTGTTTATCTTGACGGAGCGTCATATTATTATAAAATGTGGAAAATCCCTCCGTGTATAAACCAATTTAATTCAATTGTTTGGGCTCAATTAGGAGTTACAGTGCCCTTCTTTTCACGTGTAAAGAAGAATTATTTTTACATAATTTAGTGTTGTTTGAGAGATAAAGACTTGGTGAACATTTCATATATCCAAGGTTTAGTACCTAGTTTATTCCGTGTAATTATATTATGTACAAGATTGTACTGACATGCTTGTGATTTTGTGAACTGCATTTAGAATTGAAAACTGTTGAAACCCAAATGCATGATGATCACTACTTGAAAATTAATTAACTTCTTGGGCAGATCTGTAGAGAATGTGTATATAAATATGCATTTTAAAAGGATACAAAGGAAGCATTGTCCTCCCCTGGCCCAGTTAAATCGAGGAACAAATATGTAAAAGAGAAAAATACACTAACTTGTAATAGAACCAACCTTTTCAGCTATGGAGTGAAAATTCAAGAAAAATTACAATTTAAAAAAAAAATCGAGAACATAATATCACTGTTTTTTTAGAAATTGTTATTTTTGCCTTTTTATAGACATTAAAAAAAAAAAAAAAAAAAAAAAAAATTGAAACAGAACAAATATAATTGGGGATTCCAGTTTTTTTAGGGCCGGTATAACCAAAGTTAATCTGAGCCGGATTAACTAAATATTGGACTAAATTGGCGGCACAGCCAATCAGATACCTCAAAATGAGTGAAACAATTGAATTTAATCCAAAAGTTAGTTAATCCAGCACAATTTAACTTTGGTTATTACGGACCTAATGAAACTTCATTGGACTTTCACAAACTATATTTTATTATTTAAAAAAAATTCCAATGAAGTTTCATTAAATAATCTCCAAACTAAGAACTGGAACTTTGATAATGTTTTTATACTCTTCATAAGTTAATTAAAACTAAATATCTTGACTCCAAATTTTCGCTAGTCTTCGCCCCCTCAAAGCACTCATTTCCACTCCGTTCAAGAAATCCCCCCGCCCAAATGTCTTTCGAGGCTCCATTTTGCTCGAATTGTTTTAAAGCTTCGACCTAATCAGCTGTCGGTCTCCATTGCATATCATCAGTCGGACGCAATAGACCAGCGAGGCTTGTATAATCTGCCGCAAGGATTAAGCTACTGGAGGATTGAATGAAGACATTAATTGTCTGAGACAAGTCAGTGTTAAGACGCAGTGTGGTGTCTTGAGGTTTTGTTGAAACAATACGAGGTTCCCACAATACACTGCTTGCCTTCTGTGTACTTCACAATCCACTGCTTGCTTGATTAATAACTCAATATCACAGCTTTCTTGATTAATAACTACAACAATATCACTGCATACTAGATTCATTACTATAACAATCAATCACTGCTTGCTTGATTGATATCCGCAACAATAGCACAGCTTTCTTGATTAATAACTACAACAATATCACTGCAAACTAGATTCATTACTACAACAACCACAACCACTGCTTGCTTGATTGATATCTGCAACAATAGCACAGCTTTCTTGATTAATAACTACAACAATATCACTGCATACTAGATTCATTACTACAACAATCACTGCGTGCTTGATTGATATCTGCAACAATACCGTTTCTTCCATGATGCTACAAAACATAAATAAATATAAAATAATTTTCTCACTTCAGATAAAAATATAGACCATTAAAAATTATCTATATTATCTATATTATCTAGTGGGTGCTGTTTTAAAAAAGAATTCAATTACGGTACCGTGATCCTAACAATTCTATTTATGTTATTCAACAATGGATAATAACATTAGGATCACGGAACCGCATGTGTGTTTGTTTTAAGCAGAGCTAAGTTGATTATTTTTAATATTGTCTAACAGGGCTCTCAGTATTAATATTTTCCTCGATTTATTTTTTTATTTCACCCTGGTTCCAAAAACATTTGGGTCGGGGAAGTAGACAATTTAGATACGTAAAATAACATACATTCTTTGTAAATGATTAATTAGTACGAATTGTTTATTGATTCTTGATGATTATTTATGTTTTGTTGATCTATGTTCTGTTTTACTTCTCACTGTAGCACTTTAAAATTTTTAATAAAATGTCTACATATTAGTTGAGTTTTATACATTTTGTCACTCTTGTTTCACGAAATCGCCAGTATAGGTACAATCTGACCGAGTTGATTTTTTTGTTGACCTTTCTTTGTATTTTAAATTTTTGTCTATTTCTGTAAAAATAGAAATGCTCAAATCGAAACAAATATACTTGTTTCTAGTCACTTGCTTCAAGTCAAACACGTCCCCCCCCCCCCTCCCTCCAATGTGGACACTACGTCATTCGCCTCCAAAAAGTACACTTGTCAAACCAATCTGTCATCTGAACATTTCCGTCATCAAGAACATAATCTTGATGAGCGATATCATGCGGGCGACCTTGCCATGTCGCCACCGAGGAGTGATCTGCTCCAGACATCAGCTGCATGTTCCACGACATTTGGCAACCTTGTAGCTCGCACGTGGCAATAGAACATAGCACGGTCCTGCAACTAATGACAGTGCCGTAACTATTGATTTCGGCGCCCGGTGGAAATCCAAATTTTGGTGCCCCCCCCCCCCCCCCCCCCTCCCCAGCACCCCAGAAACCGTTATACCCAACCAGTGATGATTTCAGACTAGGACAAACCAAAACTTTCCTTTACAATGACAGCAATGAGGGGCCTGGGGGGGGGGGGGGAAAGACCTCCTAACCATATGCGGGTCCAGGGCCCTGAAACGGAAAATTTTGATTTTTTTAATGGGATTTTAATGGTTTTTAATCATCTCTGACGTTCAATTTCACTGAAATTTTTTTCAGCAGAATAATTTTTATTTAAAAACTTTATTTAAAAATTCTTTAAAGGGCGCATTAATTTGTGAAGGGGGGGGGGGGGTTAGACCTCTTGGGTATGACTGAAATCATCACCGACATCAACCAAGCCCCGCAGGGCGTTTTTTGTGTCTTCAATACGCAAAAATTAATTTTGGGTGCAAAAATGACATTACATAAAAATTTGGCTTCCTGGCGCCCCCTTGCTGGCGGGAATGCTGGAATGGGTGGGTGGGAAGGAGGTGGTCGGGGACAATTAGTAGGGCACCTTCTCAGCATTTGCCTCTCGACCGAGGGAAACCACGTCAAACATCAGTCAATTAAGCTGCTGCAAGCGCGAGCGATTTTTCTGCTTTTTGCAGACACTTTTTGGATACGATTGGAGACCAAATGGGTTGCAATTTTAATCATGATTATAGATAAAAGACAAACTTAGGGTTATCACTTGATACATTTTTAATTTTTTGCTTTGTTAATTAGTAATTAGTTAATTTTGGTGTAAAATTTACTATTTTCTCGTCTCGGTGGGTGCCGTAATTTATTTTATAAAATGTGGCAAGTGCCACAATGTGGCAAGAGTGTTGTACCACTGAAGTTTGTCATAAAACCATTAACTTCATTGACCAGTGATAACACGGACCAATGTATTCAGTTCACACGTGACGTCATCTTATTGTAGCCACCATCTTGATGGCACCATTCAGAGTAAATGTGATTCTGTGCTTTTTTGGCGATATTTGATAGTTTTATTAATGGTTACCTGGCGAGTTGTATGCCCCGGAGAAATCTTTAATACGAAGAGGAATTACTCTCATTACAGAAATACATCGATTTACCTCCATTTATAAGTTAAATCTGACCCGTCAGTGTGCCAACATAATATCAGTCCTCGGGGGAAACTTCAATTATTTGCATTGCTGATGTAAAACAATAGAAGTTCGTGCAAGCAAGATGACAGCGAGCCAAACTTGTAACTAATAACAAGGTTAACGAAATTCTGATAGAGATGGTTTCACTCCTTAATCGTATTCTGTAATTTGTGCTATCTATTAAAATTTTGTTTTCACTTAATTTCCCCGATCATGTCAAATTATGAAGATACAAAGAGCCTGAGATGTCAACAAAACAACTGACAAAACGTCACCCTTTTATACCCGTTTATATGTTGTCAACAGTCAACGTTGGAGTCCAATAAACAGAAATAACTTTTTCATGCCTCTTTGTGTATCATACTAGGAAAGCGCTCCGTGTAACGCGTTGATGAGAGAGCACAGATACGTGAAACATCTCCAACCAAACTCATTCAAATAAAACTTCTTTATTTCTGATTTTCATTGCACTTACCATCTATACCTACACTCGGGAAGAATCCATTTGCCGTATGTTAGGTATACCTACCTACTCTTTTCCTAATCTCTTTTGACAACAAACTAATAAATTGGCAACAAGTCTCTAAATACTTGATCGATTGTGCTAAATATGTATAAAATATGAGATATTGTTGTACTTGATCACCATGCAAAATTCAAAATATTTTAATTTTTGACAAATCGGATTTTTTTTTTATTTTTTATTAATTGCAGTATAATTTTGTATGATTTGGTAAAAATGTTGATGTTAATGACATTACAATGTTTCGAATTGATCGCAACCAATCAGAAGAAATATTCTTTTAATTTAACCAATCAACGAATTTCAAACAAATTTTGATAGGTATGCAAAACGCAGAGTTTGTTCTTACATGGTGTCAAAATATCAGCTCGATCGGAGAAACGATGCGACCGATATATAACCGGCAGGTAACAAACAAACAAACAATAAAAACTAAAAAAAAACTGTCCGTGCCAAAAGAGCGAAGAGGAAACGCTCGCTTCGCAAGCTCAATAAATACACCCATTATTGATCATTTTACGTAGTCTCCATCCATCAACTACCGTAGTTACACCGGTATATTACCAAGTCTCGGGTATCAAGACATTAAAGTACAAAGTTTCCATCATTTTATAGCCGTTAATAAACAGGTATCTCTAACATTACAATAAACTTTAGCATGTAACCAACACGGCAAAGAATGAAAGCGCATCACCTCGAAGAACTGATAATTTTATTACCTCTTTCCTGTGTATGGGAAGCTCTCTGACGACTAACGAGCAACGTACAAAAGAAAGTAACCAACCGCTAAAGGGAAAGGAAGCGCAGGCTTGCCAACTAGGTAATACATAATTGGAACGTTATTTAAATAATGCAGCGGCTGGACATGCAGTCTTGTGTTTACAATGAGTAGTTCTCACGCTGATTGTGACATAATGCATTTTGTTTCTGTCAGGTAATTGTGATGTCATCACTTGTGTTTCATTATGTGCCTAAATAGATTTAGATGAACTGTCAGTAAACAATGTACCGCAGAGGTAGAAGGACGGAAGTCACTTTCAATGTGAGGTGATCTCATAAACCAGTAATTCTGCGTTCATTCAATTATTTTGTAATGGCGACATGAGCTTTAATATAACTGTATTTGTTGACATCAGTTAAATAAATAGCAATTGAGAGCTTGATTACATCATACCAAAAGTGTGCGACGTAAAATCGAGGAATGGACTGCCGCCTTTCTTCTTCGTTACAGATATTTTACACCAGAAATGAGGAGGATTCAATGTTAAAAGTTAAAACATTACAGCATACGGAAGAATAATGTTCGACATGCGCTTGCGCTCTTTGAACAATGTAGAGTTTGCCTCACGTTTGAAGAGGAACGGTTTGAGTTCCGAGTTAGAAGATTTGTCGAATGTGAGTTTTAACTAAGAATCAGTACAAATTCATAAAAGTTGCCAGTAACAGCTTCAACTGTACTATCAACTTACCTAAAGCATAGAGGTAAGAAGCTTTTAGAAGCTAACGACCCAAATTAAATCGATTATTTGTCGCGAGATATGGAACCCATTTATGTAGATTATAGCATTAAACCTTGTAAACAATAATTGTTTTAAAAATGAATATTATAATTTGTATCACGCTGCCGAAATTGACTATAATTATAGTTTTATTGCATATTAAAATGGTTATTCAACTAATTTCAGGCAGTTAAATATGTAACTAAGTATTATGAAATAAAAACCACTCTGAATTATAAACGATCAGCAATTAAATGAATTATTAAGGCGACTTGAGTGATACCACGTGACATAAACACGATGTTGACCAAACAACTGCACCGAGAGGGTTCCACTCAATTCAAAATCAAGCGAGCGGGAGTGTCTTGACACTTGTGGCTCTAACTCTGTTTTTCTGTCTGTTTCTTTCGCATGACAAGCAAAGTCACGGATCAGGCCAATATTTTCATAAGAGATTCGCTTCTATCCAATTCGGTGACCTAATGATTTACTGCAAAATCTGTCAAATTATTACATATTGCAGGTTGCATGGAAGATCAATAATCCAACAGGATAAAATATTGAATCTTTTCACCTTTTTGTATTATTACGAATAAAAATGCTTCTATTCTATTCTATTACAGATTCGTAGATTCTTATCGTAGACTCTATGTGCAAATTGAAACTAGAATCGTTTGACCGATCACCATCAAATTTTTCATGGTCATTGGCAAAAACATTGTAAGTGTATTTTTCCAATTTCAGACAAATATCTTAACTGAACTTTAAGAGTTCTTGACATTTTACTGAAATTTTACGCTTGTTTTGAAATAATTATTCCATCTATCAAAGAAATGTCATATTATCACTGATTTTTTTATGAAGTTGAGGAACACATTTTACACAAATATGAATTCGCTAAATACGAATGCTCGCTTATCAACGCGTTACACAGAGCGTTTTCCTAGTTATTGTTTGTAACTCAACTAAGCGTGGAATGAAATATGAACGTGATAAGAAAAGAAGGGGCTAATTACTACTTAGATTAAAGTCCACTGAATATACCTATGAGTTTATCTGACAAATCGGTCGTCCAACCGAACGAGGAGTTCTTCTCATATTAATTAAGCACTTACCCATGGAACAGGGATATTAAAGTATCATTTACTTCATTCATTAAACAAACTACACTTATTTAACAGGTTTTAATTGCCTAGCTCAATTACAACTCCACACTTTTAACTTTATGTATACTCTTGCTTTCACTACTTATTATTTTAATAATAATAATTTCCAGGTAGGTGTTACACCTCGGTTGCCAACAGCTTTTGTGTATTATTATTTATTCCTCCCATCAATTTGCTCAGTGGTCAATGCAACTGAATTGACCCCATTCTGATCATGGTTTAGTATGATTTCCACGACCACAGCAAGTAATTTCTAGTTTTGGTCAAACAGCTTGCTCCAGTCTAGAGTAGCACCCAAAGGTTAAAGGTTTTGATTTTACATGGAAATTACAATTTTTCCATTTTTACTGACAGGCGCGTAGGAAGGGGGGTATAGGGGTTATTATTCCCCCCCCCCTCGAGCAGACTGACCCCCATTCGCCATACAAAATTAAGTTTAGCACCCCAGAATCATTATAAATTAAGTAAGTGTATAAGTGTATTGTTATTGTATCAACAATAAGTGTATTGTTTGTTGTAATTTGAGATGTTCATCATCCCAATATCACTTTTAATTGTTCATAGGTATTCGAAAAACGCCCTGCGGGGCAGCAATTAGACGGCTGTTTGGTCCAGTTTGAGCATGTTAGAGTCCCAGAATCACATTTAAATTCTTAAATTATAAAAAAAATATATCCTGCGGGGCTAAAATTGGGGGAATCGCTCCCAGACCCCCCTCCGGGTGTCCCCCTGATAAAAGTAGTTCCTACGCGCCTGTTTACTCGTGTAAAATCTTCTGTATTGACAGTTGATCTACTTGACCACAGATCGAGTTATTATTGGAGAGTATAGCTGTGAAGATGATAGAGATGTCAGTGACGTCTTCATGTCTGACCCCCCCCCCCCCCCCCCCCCGGGCACGACGCTGCAGAATGTACTGATTGATGGCGGTGTGTGTTGGAAATCAATTACAACATTGACACGTCGGTTCAATGCTAACACGATCATGCATTAGCTGATTGATTCAATTGCATATCGATTTGAACGCCAATCTGACGCTTCGTAATTGGAACGATAATTAAGTCACACCTTCATTAGTCTATCAATCAATTAGGCGATTAATTCAGTGCAACTTGCAGTAGCTTGCGAGCTTGTTGAGCTTATGAGCTTGTGAGCTTCTTGAGCTTGTTGAGCTTCTTGAGCTTGTTGAGCTTATGAGCTTGTGAGCTTGTTGAGCTTGTTGAGCTTGTGAGCTTCTTGAGCTTGTTGAGCTTCTTGAGCTTGTTGAGCTTGTTGAGCTTATGAGCTTGTGAGCTTGTTGAGCTTGTTGAGCTTGTGAGCTTCTTGAGCTTCTTGAGCTTGTTGAGCTTGTTAGCTTCTTGAGCTTGTTGAGCTTGTTGAGCTTGTTGAGCTTGTGAAGTGCTGAGGAGTAATCTTGAATCATAAATATAAAATATATTACAATTCATAAGAGTATTCAAAAAACTTGACGATGGAATAGTTCTTACGCCGTAATCTTTCTATTTTCGATTTATGTACGAGCCTATTAGTTGCTTCATTGATATAGAAAATGAAGACAAAAATATTATACTATGTACAAATATATTTCAATGTGCAGTCGCATTGCATTCTGGGTAAAGAATGTCCAATGTTTGATAACAGAGAGCGATTGAAGACTTCAGAATGCAGTTGACAGTCGGGCATACATTTCTGTACCTCAGCCGTAGAAGGCCGGAAGTCCAATTTACCGATTTTACATTTGGAATGATTTTATTAACGCTTATTCTAATTTTATTACTTGTAGCGTTAAGCTATGCTAATCATAACTTTGCTCCAATAAAATGATTACAAATCGAACATGTCGACTCCATCTTGTCCCATTACTCTCAACCTACTTGTACAGTAAATCAGTTCATACGTTTTGTCATCGCCATTGAAATAAAAACACAATCATTAATCGAGTCAAGGCTCGAGTAATACAAAACATTTAAAAAGTCTCTTTGTCATTTGCTTGAGTGATCAATTTCTTTAGATGAAAACTCTACTTTCTGAACACACCCTTGCAGTTTGCAGCCTTCGAATTCATGTCCTCATTTACTCAATTGTTCCTTCATTAACATGAGCACTTCATTAATATGCATTCTATTAGATATCGTGTGTA
Organism: Leuctra nigra; assembly: GCA_934045905.1. Classification (NCBI taxonomy): domain Eukaryota; kingdom Metazoa; phylum Arthropoda; class Insecta; order Plecoptera; family Leuctridae; genus Leuctra; species Leuctra nigra. The sequence goes on along the minus strand of OW203769.1, from coordinate 27,475,007 downwards.
TTGACAAGTGATTGTATGAGTTGCTGTTATGGTTTTGGCATTGGAATTAAGTGTCATTGTACATGTCACGTGATAGATATGTGATCTAATTAATGTTATATTGAGGTTTCATACGTAGAATTTTATTGATTAGGAATGACTTTGAAGGGTGTATCGTGTTACGCCCATAATCTATCTTGAAAAGTAATGTGATCATACTTGAAGCAAGTAATTAAAAATAACAGTTATTTATGTGCATAAATATAATATGCATAGATAGTTGATTTAAAAATTCATATATTTAAAAAATAAATGTAATTTTACTCAGAGAATAGGATAGGTATAATCTCTGGGGACTTATTCTATTTTTTTTTTATCCCGTTTCAATACAGTTCGTTTTTCCTATGTTTGAACTCTCTACAGACCGAGACACCGTCAGTTGTTCTGTTAGGCCGAGAAAGACAACATTGCAAGGTGAGCGCGCAATGAAGTCTTTCTCGGCCTAGCAGAACAACTGACTGTGGCTCCATCTGGTGAGAGTTCATACAGTAAAAAAACAGACTGAGCATTACACCGAAATTAATTTGGCCGGAACGAGATAAAAAGGTACATATCAATACTTACGGACTGCTGTTGAATATGACGGTACTGGTGCTGTTGAATCCGAAATTAATTTGGCCGAAACGAGATAAAAAGGTACATATCAATACTTACGGACTGCTGTTGAATCTGACGGTACCCATTTTTTTTAGAATACCTACTATTAAGAAAATTTAAGAAATGCAAAAAAATAAAAAAGTTTTATTTTTCATATTTTCCATGAAATATATATTCTTATATAGTATTTAGATAAAAATAGTTGCATAACAGTGCAATAAATTATGAGCATTGGATATTGTCTCATGAGGATTTCATAAGTATTCTTTATCACAGATGCATTTTACCCCACAAAAAAATTGCTCTTGGCGCCATGAATTATTAAAATTAAATCTTGTGATAACATTAACAATAGAGGCGCGCGCAACTCTTTCATAGTAATACCAGCGCGAAATAACAGACATTGTTGCGAATCAAGTGTTTCACTAATCGAATACAATCGGCATATTTCCTATCGATTCATTTTCTTGCGAAAACTTAGACCTTAAGTGGGTATCACACTGGGTTGCAACCCACGGTTGGAACCCGCGTATGGAAACTTTTGTTGCAAAAAGAGGCAACCGCCTATCACACGCAACTGTTTGGTTTGATGTTGGTTGGTTCACAATTGACACTCATGAGTTGCGCAGAAAGCACTGTTTCCGGTTCCGGAAAAAGTTGCCATAGTAACTAAAATAAAAGTATAGGAATAACAAATCTGACAGCGGCAATCCAAATCTCATATTTTGAGTGATTACTTGTGAAAGAAAGATATTTAAGTAAGTACAAGTTAATAATAATACGCAATATTTATCCATACACATGTTCAAGTTAAATATTCATCTGATAAATATGATTTATAGCTATTATTTATAGAATCGTATTGGTCAGTTCACGTCACGTGGTACCACAACAAATTGTTGGAACCGGAAAAATAGAGACTTCTCTATTTTTCAAACCAACCCGTGGGTTGACCAAATTCAGTCTCTGCACATGCGCGGCCAACCATATTTTCCAACCGCCGGTTCCATACACGGGTTGCAACTCAGTGTGATAGGGCTTAAGGTGGCTCATCCAATCGGGCATAGTCTCAGATTTTCATAATTTTTTGTCTACTTATTGATAATCATGCCATACACAATCATTGAAAAAATTAAACACTTCTCGTGTCTAGTTTCTGAGATAAATTGAGTTTTCTTCCCCATGTTATCTTATGGCAGCCAAGTAAAATCGTGTCACATTTAGGCTAATAATGAAGATCTAATTTTTATGTAGTCCCAACTTTGATCAAAAAACTTTTTTTCTGGTAGATATATGGATATTCTATTAAGGAAAAAATTCAAAACAATACCAACGTGTGCTTTTTTAGAAGTTATAAACGAAAAACGCAATAATTTTCCTATACCTCCTGTGTTAAAGTTTTGTTCATTCTCGGAAGGCAATAATTTGAAACCTCGCTGTAAGACAGGAGTTGCAAGTTAAATTACATTTTATGGTTTGTTTATACTTAAATATAGTTGAAATGTTGGAAAAAGTAATTCGTGATGGTAATTTCAAAAAATAAATATTTTGGAATGTTCGATCGGTTGAGCCACGTTAAGCGCCGCATGTTTGACGGTTGAAACTGTTTTGATCACAGCCTTCTGAGCACATCAAGAAGGCTTGGTTTCCGCATCTTTACAGGCATCTTCTTTTCTAACATTACAGGTTACAAGTGTGAAAGACTCATGTAATATGCTGTACTTGCATTCCCGTCTTATATTAAGTTTTCAACTGTCATCAAAGAATAAACAAAGGATAGGATAATCATTTAGAATAGATTCTAATATTTAAAATAACAAGCAATTTACTACCTACTGGGAGACTATTCCAGACTTTTAAATCCCCAATTCCACTGGAATCTGATTCGGTGCAATGTTAATCCTTATGGCCGTGACCGGATTCCATCGGAATGGAATTGGGAAAACGGTCTAGAATAGGCCTCCTGATTTCAAAGTTTTCCGTACAGAATATCCCTGTCTGTCTACCATTACATAACGTGTTTGTCCAAATCTATCGATTCAAAATAATTAGACCTTCTATAAGATAACATAGGCCAAAACGAAATCATCCGGCCTGGAATCATTTCATCAAAGTGGTGTTTTAGTGCCGAATAATATTTTGTAAGTTTTAAGACTGTGATTCGAAATAAAAAACCCCATCCATTCAGGACTTCGAAGTTGACATCTAAAAACCTGTAAAATACCACTGACCCATTTACCCTTCTCTCACATTTTGAAAAAACCCGTCGGACAACACGAATATGGAACTTGTAACGCAGAAACGCCCCCGTCATTGAGTCGGTAGGTTTCAGAAAGTCGACACATGGCAGCGATCAACTATCACTTTGCCCGCGATCTCAGATGCCGTGCTTACGGAACACCGAGTGTCACTGTAATACAATGAATTGCACTCTATTGTTAGATAAGACGCTTGACACTTGCACAATGCAAGTCGATAATGAAGTGAGGATTGTTTTATGTTGTTCAGTAATGCAGTTGCTGGCTTGATTTATGTCGTGGTAAGACGAGTTTTTATCGGGTCTGGTCTCAGATTACCATAATGGTGTGTGTAAGTACTTATTGATAATCATGCCATACACAGTCGTTCTAAATATTAAACACTTCTCGTGTCTAGTTTCTGAGATATATTGAGCTGTCTCCCCCATGTTATCTTATAAGTAAAGTCGTGTCATATTTAGGCTAAAATATTTATAATTTTTTTGTATCGAAGATCGAACAAAAACTATTTTTTGATAGACAGACGGACATACTATCAGGAAAGGAATTGATCACAAAACCAACGTGTGCTATCTTAAAAGTTAGAAACCAAAATCAAAATAGTGTCATAGGCACTGTGTTAAATTTTGTTGGAACTTTAAAAATGTCAGGAGTTAACTACCAGATATTATATGAGTCTATTATATTTAAATATAGTTTAAATGTTGTAAAAAGTAATATAGAATGATATTTTCAACAAAAAATGTTTCTGGAGCTCTTCGATCAGCTAAGCTATCAGCAATCTTAACTGAGGTTGCCATGAGAGCCACTGCGTTTGCGTACTCCTTGTGTGTCTTTGAAATGCAACCGAACATTTCAAGATCCTCCAGTCGATTTCATCGCCACGGCACTTCTCTTGTGCCGATAGCATTTCCAATGAAACGCACGGTGTAACGCGTTGATGAGCGAGCACCGGCATGAGCGACATCTCGAACCAATACTTCAGGGAAGCAACACGATCCAATTAATCAATATACAATTTACACACTATATCATTTGTATGTGATCAAGATGCGGGGCATTAACTTCTCGATACATAATTTTAATTATCAGCTACTTTAAAGTCAATAACTAACAAGTCAATAACTATTTAAATTCTTGACAGTTTTCGCAGAAAACTTGTAAAGAATAAAAATAGATTGGTCTCAATGGCCAAAAATTTTTTATTTTTTTTTATTGATCACACAAGAAATAATATTACAAAACACTTTTTATGCACACATAAATAGTCCTACTAAGTCAATCCGACTTATCAGTAGGTTTTTATAACTAACAAATAATATTCACAACAAATGCATACTTGATCTGAAGAATATATTTTTTACCTTTCAACCAATTATTTTGAATGCAATGCGTATACCAAAGAATACCAGGAGGCGTATTCTAGAACGTTTTCCCAATTCCATTCCTGATGGAATCAGGTCACGGCCATAAGGATTAACATAGCATGAATAGATGTAGAATAACCCCAGGACGATGCAACTCTGCACCGAGTTCTCATCGACCTTTGACCCCACTGGTGAATGTCCGATGATTCACAAAGAAAGTCCCTTGGCCATGAGGCGAGGTGAAAGATGTACGGCAATCTGACCACAGCGAAAGTAAAAACATTCTAAATATTATCTCATTTAGCTCTACGGAATCATTGGGCTGGATTATGACATTGAAGCGATGATTGTCCGCCTGCTTTCGTTTGCCACGATCTTGCCACGATACGAGCTAGCGGAGAATGTTGCAGGCAGCGAACATGCAAACCGTTTTAGTTATATTGTTTCCGGATAAAAAAGTTGAATCAAAAGTGGAGTATTTGATTTGATTGGGATTTCTTATCGTTTGTGTGATGTTTTAGAAGTGTTTTCATGTCTTTGGGATGTTGTTGACGTGAAGGCTGGAGAACGGTTCGGTAACCGCGACCGTCTTTCTGACTGAGGATTTTGTGGTTTTCCCTCAGTCGACAGCAAATGCTGGGAAGGTTCCCTACTAATAGGCCACGACCCCTTCTTCCCACCGTCTATTCTTACCTATTCGTCGTCATTCTTCCAATCATCATCATCATAATCATTCATCCGTCACCATATTTATTTGTTTTGCCATGTGCATATAATGCGCTTTCATCGTAAATATTTAAACGCATCGTATTTTACACATTTTAGCCGCCAATATTGTTCCCGCATTAATATCTTAATATTAAAATGAAAATACTGTTCTTTGACAATAAGAGAATGCACTCTCCTATTCTACTTCGTTGACTTTCTGCGCCTGCGTCATGTAACAATGACGTCACTCCGGTACAGTTTTCACGCAATAAGGAAACGAGTCACGTGACCGGCTCGTCTTGTTCCCAGAGCGTGAAGCTGCTGATCCAGATCAGGCTGGAACTAGTAGCTCGGCGCAGTCAGGTTTATACGCACCAGGTGTGTGTGTAGTCAGGTCTATACGCACCAGGTGTGTGCGTAGTCTGGTTTATACGCACCAGGTGTGGTGTGCATACATTCAATGTCATTCGGATGGCCCGGGATCGATTCAAGATGTTTTTTACTTTAGGTATACAAGGGTCGATTTAACCATGTAAATTCACTAAAATAAGCTAAAGCTAAGCTAAAATTCACTTGATTTTAGATTAAATTTGTGGCATACAAATATAAAATTCAAAATTACCCATCCTTAAAAGTGTTTAACGATGCACTGATCTGCAAATACGCTAAGCTAATGGCGATGGATAAATGAGTATGATTATGATTGGGAGGTAATGTAGAACAGGTCAAAATGGACGGTGGGAAGTATAAGGTTGTGGACTACAGCAGGGAACCTTCTCAGCATTGCCTCTCAACTAAAGTCCAGTCAGGAAGACGAGGGTTGCAAGTCCAAGACATATCGTCTGAGCAACTTGCCCAGGTAAAAGAGTGTTTCGGAACCGCTCAAGTGACTGCTGTCACATAATCATGTGGTCTGAACATTGCCAGCTGTCAAACTCAACGTTCCGGACTGAATTATTTCAATGCGAGATATTCATATGAGAATCACAGATTTCCAAGTTAAATACAATTTATTTTTGGTCTATTTTTAAATTAAATATTGTACAATTTATCACACAAGCATATTATTCATCTAACGGAACAGGTTTGGCTGAGTGGTAACGCTCTGAACTTGTATTCCGGAGGCCCGGGTTCGATTCCCGCGGCCGCCTTCCTGACTGGGTTTTTTTCGTGGTATTCCCTCAGTCAACAGGCAAATGCTGGGAAGGTACCCTACTAATAGGCCACGACCGCCTCCTTCCCACCTTCCATCCTTACCTACTCTTCACCATCATCTCTCAATCATCATCATAATCATTCATCCGTCGCCATTAGCCTCGCTGCAGAACAGTGCGACGTTAAGCCCCAGACAAAAAAAATAAAAAATAAAATATTATTCATCTAGATTTTTCTTCGAGAAAAGAAGGAACACGACTGCACTCTGGAAGCTATTGTAGTACTAGGTAAAGGGCGGATGACAGGGGCACAAAGTGTATACAAATATTTGCTTTAGTTGTTTGATATAGCTACAAAAGTAAATTCATAAATAAATTTCCATTTCAATAATTGTTTCTCCTTTCACTGCACTTGGAAATACAAACTGTAAAAACAAATAAGTGAATCTGTAGACTGACATTAGCCATCTTGCCATCACGTATCGCTTATTCTCTTCTCATGCTGAGCAGATCTCATCTTCATCATCATCTTAATGTCTGGCGCATCCTAATCTCTGAGTGGCTTTCTTCTGTCTGCGCCCGCCGAATATCAACTCCAAGTAGAAAGTATTCGCTATGTTTTAACAATGAGGATGGGCGATGACGCAACTTGGGCAAGTTCAACCCTAAAACAAGTCCGGGTCAGACGGGTCAGGTCACGCGCCATTGTTGAGCATGTGTGATCGAGAAGAAAGCGCCAGGGGAAATATTAATTGGGCAGATTTCAAGATTTTATCGGAAATTTGAATTAATTTTTGTGTGGGAAGCTCGATGGTGAAACTTAAGTAATGCTTGAAAGTATTATCATTTAAAGATAAATCAACAGACATTACGGTAGGACAGTTTATCCCCATAAAAAACACTCCTTGTAAAAATACCAGCCAAGTCTCTTCAACTATAAAAAAATAGAAGAAATCTAAAAAAATCAGCACTGAAAAGTAGTGATATCAAAAATGGGCCAAGTCAAAACTTAATTTTAAAAATCAAAATATACTTGGCGCATCGTGTAGGTATACTAGGAAAACGCTCTGTGTAACGCGTTGAATGAGCGAGCACGACACGTGCGCAAACATTAACCGAATATGCGTTCGTTAACACACAGAAAACATTATTTTAAGTCAAACTGAAAGCAAACTACGATCCACTGAATCAATATAAAACAATGTGTCATTGTATGACCACCATTAATGTGTAATCCGAGATATACCTACCTAACCTTCAAGGAAATGTCAGGCTAGACAGAAGCTCAGAAACGGAATAAATCCAACGTTTCCAAGAAGAAAATAATTTGAAATAATCAATCCCCTGGACAAAAACTGTAGATACCTAATATCTATGCTTTAAAAGCGATTCAATTTTACTAATACCTTCACAAAGTACACCAAATTGCCAAAATTATCAACGAAAAGAAGCACAATGCAGGAGAGATTTGGAATGACGTGTGAACGCTAGAAGAGAACAAACGCCACTCAATGATATTATTGAAATGTGAGCTTATGTTTCTAATCCCTCCTGGTTGCAAAATCAGCCAAGTAGAAACACGGGAGGCACGGCCATCAGAACTACGAATTGACGAAAAGACAATCAAGGTCCTTAAAAACTCGAAATGATTTGTTGGAAACTATGATCCAAATTGAATTATTCAAATTTGATCAACTCAATACACATAAAAATATCTGCTTTTCACTAAAAAAGTGTACATACCATCAAAACACTCTTGTACCTAAAGCAAATCAGATTCAGTTGCATTGGAAAGACATTCATTTTCAATGTTTCATTTCTGACAGCTATTAAAAATGTCAATAAGTGCATACTTTCTTGACAGATTCGGCTGAAAATTGGTAAAATAAGTGACATTGTTGGTCTTACTGACCATGCTAAATATGAGTTTGATCACATTTCTCGAAGACCATTTTCATTTTTTAGGCTATCAGGAGATACTTATTTTAACAATGAACCAATGGATGGATTTCAAAAAAAAATTGGGTCTGCAAACAGAGAAGGTTGTCTTTACATGTGTGCAAAATTTCAGGTCGATCGGTGAAACGGTGCGACTTCTATTGCTTCCTTTAGCATACAAAAACAAAAAAAAAAAAAAAACAAAAAAAAAACAGAGGTCCGTGCTAAAAGAGCCAAATGGAGTCGCTCGCTTCGCTCGCTCAATAAATAGTATAGAAGTATATGCCAAAATCAAATGTACCTAAATATATATAATAATACCTACAAACGATGCGCCAAGTATATTTTGGTTTTTAAAATTAAGTTTTGACTTGGCCCATTTTTGATATCACTACTTTTCAGTGCTGATTTTTTTAGATTTCTTCTATTTTTTTATAGTTGAAGAGACTTGGCTGGTATTTTTACAAGGAGTGTTTTTTTATGGGGATATCACACATTTTTTTAGTTTATTAAAATAACTTGTAACACATATCGAAGCAACAATGACTAATTCCTTTAAAAAAATAAGCCATTTCCAATTTGGTTACTAACAAAAATTGCGTTTGGTACCAAAATATGCTTAAAGTGATATTCCATGTTCCAGTTGCTGCGGTTGGGTCAGAGAGACTGGGGTGTTTGGGGGTTAGTGTGACGACCTCCCTCCACCTGTTATCAGTCTCTCGACGGCGCGGGTTGTGGAGGCTCGTGCTGTGAGTGAATGTTACACCGTCCTTCGGATGGGACGTTAAGCCGTTGGCCCCCTTGATATCTTTCGTCAGGAGTAGGCTACATGCCGGTACCGGGTTTCCTCTCCTCCCTTCCCTAGCATGTAGGCATTGACTGTGTTCTATGTTGTTTCAGCTATGGTGTACCGTGCTAGTCAGCCTATTCTTAGTCCCGCCACTGGCCACCAGTCCGCGCTGCAGCGACCACCACTACGGGCCGTGCAAGGAGCAGCCCTTCCTCCCCGCGCCCCCCGGCAAGACGCCATCTTGTGCCAAACCAGGATCCACGTTCTGCGAGAAGATCGAGCATTATCCAGTGTAAGTTGCTGCTCCATGGCCGTGGCCTCATCTCACCAGCTTATTCCGTTCAGATCATTCTTCATCAACATAACTTATAAAAATACACCCACAACCTAAACGGCTCACCCTTGGTAAGGGTCAAAAAGCCAAAAAAAGCACATGTGGTGAAAATTTCTGAACAGTTGGTCATAACAGTTTGTCTGAACAGTTGGTCATAAGGTTATGACCTTTCATAAACTTGTGTAAGAAAAAAATATCCCTAATAATAGGCCACGACCGCCTCCTTCCCACCTTCCATTTACCTACTCTTCACCATCATCTCCCAATCATCATCATAATCATTCATACGTCGCCATTAGCCTCGCTGCAGAACAGTGCGACGTTAAGCCCCAGAAAAAAAATATTCGTAAACTCCATCCAATACCGGGATTTTACTCGACCATTTTTCACCAAAAAATCAACTAATTTCAAATAATTTCGTCCACCCATTTCGTCTCCAATCGTATCCAAAAAAGTGCTTGCAACAAGCGTCAAAATCACTCACGCTTGCAGCACCATGGATTATTTAAAAGCACGCGAGTGTTTCGCAGACCGGGGCTCGAACTCACGATCAGCCGTCTCCATGGCAACTGAACATGACGCGAGAGATGAGAATTACCTTTCTTCCGCTTGGCCCAGCCTCCCAGAGGACCACTTTCATCTCTTTGTCACCGCATATGTGCTCTTTAATCAGGCAATTAGGTATCACGGAGTTGGAATTCACATGGATGTGCTGCTTTCTAGTGGGCGGCGGACAGATGTGAAATTACACTTATTTCAGCCGAGTAAAAGTAGTGGTTTGAATGATTGTTCAGCAAACATTCGGATTCGATGTCGGTGCGATGATCGAGATGCACCGTGAAGACCGTCAGTCTTACTTTGCAACAAAACACTCTGATTGCTTGAAGAGTCAGTTCCAATCAAGCTGAAATTTCGCAATGTTGAGACCAACATTTTATCATATTTTACACGTTTTCAGGGTAATCGCAATGTGCCAACATAATGACCGTCTTCGGGGGAAAACGTCCATTTTTTGCATATCTGATGTAAAACAAAGAATGTCGTGCAAGCTATGAATATCCATTACAATTTTGAAAACTTGAAAATCGGAATAGTCGCGCTTCTACAACACGTACCTAAGCGCGGCTCACGTGTTTTCTGAAAATTAGTTCCGATTGTCTTCAAAATTTTACAAGTTCTTCACCGATTACCCTGAAAACGTGTAAAATATAAAATGTTGGTCTCGACCTACAGAAATTTCAGCTTGATTGGAAGATTTTGATTCTTCAAGCAATCAGAGGGTTTGATGCAAAGTTACACAGTAAGACTGATTGGTCTTTACTCTTTACGGTTTGCCAAGTAAAATCGGTCATATGTTAGCTAATGAAGTTTTATTTTTTGTATAGATTTAAACAAAAATCTTTTTTCTGGTAGACATAATAATCACGAAAAAATTGAAAACAGTACCAACGTGTGCTATTTTATAAGTTATACACCAAATTCGAAATGATTTTCCTCAAATTACCTAAAATTGAAAACTCATTATTGGGCGGGGTGCAAGCGCTAGCGATTTTGCTGCTTTTTGTAGACACTTTTTGCGATACGATTGGAGACGAAACGGGTAGACCAAATTATTTGAAATTTTAATCGTGATTAGATAAAAGACAAACTTAGGGTTATCCCTTGGTACATTTTTAATTTTTTGTTTCGTTAATTAGTAATAATTAGTGGATTTTTGGTGAAAAATTAGCTATTTTCTCGTCTCCCTGGGCGCCGTATAAAATTAAATTTCAAAAATAAGCCAAGGGATAACCCTAAGTTTGTCTTTCATCTAATCATGATTAAAATTTGAGATCAATTGGTTAACGGGTTTGGTCTCCAATCGTATCGCAAATTTCATCGTTTTGCGCGGTTTTGTTGAATAACCGGAGCCTAAATAAGCAAAAATTAAAAATTGCTACTAATATCCAATCAGAGTGATCATGTGAGCATCCTGTAAAAGTTACACTCACTTATGAAACAATTTTTCTCTCTCAATTTTCTAAAACGGCCGAGCGCTTGTATCACCTTAAATGAGTTTCTTATACTCAGTTTCACATCAGTTTATAATAAGTTTCATGGCTTTCAGTTTAACATGTTGTAAAAAGTTTTTTTTGAAATGGCAATGGCAATTTCAAATATAAATTAAAATGTGCTATATCGAGTGCATGGTGCTATCGGTGTGCGTCACTAGACGAGGTTGCTAGGCGACGAATCCCCTGTATTTCAGGATATTCCAGGATCTCGTGAGAAGTAAACGTGTTTGCGATGACACAGCTAGGGTTGAGAGGTCAGTTGGTCCTGCAGACTCATCTCATGCACTGACGTCACTGATACCGGTAGAACAACCCGGGGGGGGGGGGGACAAGATGCAATGAGAGGGGAGGGGATTGTGTTGATCTCTATTTTAAATATATTCATCTCCTCCCAAAAGTTACGTGTATTTTAGTTTCAGAATCCACTGCTATCGAAATTCCGACAAATATATGCAACTTTGATGCAAAATCTAACCGCACATCATTTCTAGGAGAAGAAAAATCAGAAAATAATCATTTTCCACATGTAGTTCTTATTCAACAGTAAAGTCACAATTTCAAAATTGTCAGTACATCTCTTGAGCGAAACTCGAGGAGTATGGGTTTTAGCCCTCCCCCACCTAGCTTACAATTTTCAATTTTTAAAACATTTTTGGATTTATGAAACGAAAAAAAATGTAGTAGCTCGTTATCAGTTCCAGTAACAGAAAAAAATGCAATAATTTTAAAATTAGTCTGGTGTAAAGTTTGCCGATTGATCTGTAAATATGTTTTACTCGAGCATGAGGCGTCGTCAGTGGTTTAAGAAAGGACCCAATTAATTTATTTGTTAATTGTGTGATTTCTGAGAGGGGGCCGATACCTGGCCTTGACCCTGTAGTCAATTGAAAAACCGATATACGTAACCTAAGTTGAATTGCATCAGTTAAAGTAGCTTTGGCTAACATTTGTATTTACTTGCGCCTGCGCTGTGCACGCGTTGACAAGCGAGCCTTCGTATGCATGGAATTATACGAGACCTTTTCCACGGACATTTATTTCAAACTGTCCATCAGTAAAGCGGAGAATAATCTCTCTGTAAGCCAAGAGCCCGATCTTGCTAGAAAGCAATAGGTTGAAGAACAGGAAGTACGTAAAGAACATTTTGTGAAAAACCTGGCTTCATTCGTTTTTTGACCTGAAAAGCGAAAAAAAAACATAAAAAGAAAGAGATTTGAGTCATAAGTTTTGATTGGAGATATAAAGTACGGTAACACGATCTGCTAAAAATATTCTTTACAAATTTGCAACAAGTTTCCGAAGACGTGATCGATATTTCCACGTAATATTCCAAACAATCGTTTCCCGGAGATGCGGAAGATTTATTTCCCTACATCTCATTACTCAACAGAAGATTGTATATAATTTCCATCTGAACGAATTATTTATATTTGCTCTATTTTCCTGAATGATTGGTCCGCTAAAGGCGTTGTATTTACACTGCCTCGGAAACGGACATTGCGCAACAATCTCCCGGGCAGACACTTCTTTGTCTCGGTCTAGATTATTTGCACAACCAGAAGTACAAAGTAGCCAAACTGTTGCGAGTATAGTCGGACCGCTCAGTCTTCGGCCCGTGGGAAATCATGAGACGCGTACTAGCAAGTCTCACCCGAGGTAAATTACTCACATAAACTCCATTAGTTTAAGCTACAGTTAGCTTAAACTCCATTTCAGAAAACTCGGTGTTTAACATTATACTGCAATTTAATTCTGTAGCTTATTTCCTCAGTTTACTTACACCCTTGACTTACACTAAACTTAACTTGCGATATTGACGAAGTGGAGTTTAACTAAACTGAATATTAAACTCATGGTATAATTTGACACCGAAGAGAGTTCAAGAAACCAGTTGCACACACAAAATTGTAAATTTTCATTTATAAAAATCAATTTGAAATTTCGTTGGTTTTTGCGTGGAAACGGTGCTTATACTTTCATATGTGACACTATTAGGTAATATCCCCCCTCCCCTCGCATATTTCCCGGACCAGCATCTTCCCTCTTTATAACATTTCCATTTCATCTAGGTACTTCTGTGCATAAATCAATCATAATTTATACAATACGAGTTTGTAACTAAAAGTAGATTGATTGCACTATCTAAAACTAATACTACTATTACTACTAGAACTGTACTTGCACTCTTTTGAATATTTCTAAATTTTAAAATAGAATGCCTAATAGAAAAGAATGATTTATTTACAACTTATAACTTTGGTTAAAAAGTCAACGACTGTATAAATGTACACTTCCGGTGGTTGCAATACAGTTTAAAAAGATGCACAATTATTATTTGATAATGTTCACCTGTCAGAATGTGAAATGGTTATTTTCGCGGTAACTACGGTGATGTTCATAAGCCTCGTGTACTTGTGTACCGAGTAAAAGTGGTGGACACACCTCGACATAACACAGACCCCACGTGGGCCGCAAAACACACATCTCAAACCCAAAGCACTATTTACCCGCACTTTCATGTGAATTTCTCCCGACTAGTGGCATCTCTCTCTGACACATGTGTAGTTGCATCTTTCTCTTTCTCTCATACACACGCGTGCAAGAAGAAATGTTAGGTTATAGGTCCAGGTACTCAACTTAGTAGGAGTTTAGTTCAAAGTATAAACTACACAGAAATCACCGTGGTGCTATTGAAGTGAGATTTTCGGCTTGGGGGCAGATTCACAAAAAGTATTATCTACTAAGGCTGCATTTCACCAAGATTCTAAACCCGGTTAGAGGCGGTAAACCTGGTTTAGAGGCCCCTAAACCAGGTTTACCGCCTCTAAACCGGGCTTAGAATCTTGGTGAAACGCAGCCTAATACGCACTATCTTTGGTATTATCTTTCAATTAACATGTTGTTTTTGGTATTAAATCAAAATAATACGTAATAGCAGATAAATCCTTTCGTGAATCCAGCCCCTGGATCGTACAAATGGAAAATCTCACATTGTAGTAGTATATGTTTAAATTTGGAGCTGACATAACAAACTTGCCAAAATGCAAAAATATGACACGTCGCCCCTCTTATGAGCTTTATAATTATAGGGCAGTGAAAATCGTGATCTTGGAATTTAATTATTATCTTCTTTGTAGATAAAAATATTCTGGTAAACAGCAAAATGCCAAGCTCGACCCGTCCGATATAGATGATAATTTTACCAAATGTGCACTTTTAGTGGTATTGAAACACTTGTGTGGCCAACAGTGATTTATAAATAAATGTTCTACTGTGTCCATTAAATTGATGTAGCCTTCATCATTGTCAAAGGATTTGATAAATAAATGAAATATGGAATAGCGAGGGGCGCGTATCGCCCCCGGCTCTCGCGCCACCCCCTGTGGATCGGCGCCGAGCTGCGAACCCGGCACAACAACGCAGGCATTGACCCTGTGTGATGCAACTAGAACTAGGTCACGTGACCACGCGCTCGGTTTCCCGCCATGCGATACAGTCCGTGGCAAGACACAGTGCACTGCTGCAGACACGGCACCTCCACCGACACTTGCGTCAGAAGGGACGTTGAATGACGGAGCAAGGGAAAGGATCGGGAGAAGAAAGGAAACTTTGCGTATAGACACTTATGGAAAGGAGTCCTTTGTTTTGTCCTTTGTGGTACTTTTTACTATAATTGGGTAACCCTCAAAGCAAAAAGAAAATTCTAAACTGAATCCCAATCCAGGAGTCTTTTAATTTACTATAAAACATTGACATTTAAATGTTTTCTTCGGCTATCTTGTAGATGATCATGGCCGGGTTGACATGTCTCCTGCATTAAGGCTCACCTCCTGCGTGTTTGTTGCAGACAACTGGTGCGCTATCTGGTTGAGCGCTGGGGCTACGACTACGAGTCCCTGCTGAGCGACGAGTCACGTGACGACTTCAACTACAGGTCTGTGCTGTCGGAGGTTTCATATGGAACATAGAAGTATCTGCTGATCTTGAAACATTCCCTAAGAGAAGGATGTAACGTCCTAAGTAAGGGCGAACATAAAAGCTTCGAAAATATAGGATTCCCCATCCCCTTATTGTCTTATCTTCCATTTTCATTCTTCTTTTCCTTATTAATTCAATGAATTCCTCCAGCTGGTTTCGGATTTTGGAAGTAGTACCTACAAATAGATATGTGAACAAAAGAAGATTTTACCTAATCCATTAGTGTCGGATTCATGATAGTTGACTTGTCTGTAAACATCCGCACAAGAGAAGCTCTCTGTCCACGCCTCAATAACAAACCCATGAGATAGCCAAGGATGACGTAGTAACAGTGACCTTGACCCTACAGGGCGCCCGTGCCGTACGGTCCGCACCCGCACCACCACGGCGGGTACCCGCACAGCGGCAGGAGCTCCTACTACCCCATCACTGCGCCCGCGGGTAACAACAGCGGGGGGGCCTACCCCGACCGTCGCTACAAGCTGCCCCATCAGGAGTACATCAGCACGCCGTATCTGTACAGCGCGTTGCTGCAGCCCACGACCTCCGTCACGCAGTACAACCCGGACGAGTGGTGGAACAGGTCAGTACAACCCGGGCAGCACAACCCGGACAGTGCAACCCGGACAGTACAACCCGGACAGTACAACCAGGACAGTACTACAACCCGGACAGTACAACCCGGACGAGTGGTGGAACAGGTCAGTACAACCCGGACAGTACAACCCGGACGAGTGGTGGAACAGGTCAGTACAACCCGGACAGCACAACCCGGACAGTACAACCCGGACAGTACAACCCGGACAGTACAACCCGGACGAGTGGTGGAACAGGTTGGTACAACCCGGACAGTACAACCCGGACAGTAGGGGAATAGAATTGATGTAAAAAGTCTCTTCTTTTGATATTTTGTGTACGTTTGAACAGCGTTCCAAGTATCATAAACGTGAATGGCATGGTTTTTTATTTCTATTTAGACTTTTGTTAACATAAAAGCTGTAAAAACGTATAAATATTCACAGAATCAAAGCTACGTTAGTAACTGAGTTTGATCATTTCGACCTCCTACGGTTAATCGTAATATGAGATGACATATATTATGAGGTTGTTTCCTTGGATATACCACCCTACTATCTTGTGGTACTATTCTATGTGTGTGCATTCATGAAGCTGCTCAATAGAGAAGATCCCCTCATGATGGTCGATGATGACGTGTAAATGTGTGACGCGCAGGTACACGCGCACGAACACTGGGGGCGAAGTGTCCCCCGCCGTCAACATCGTGCCGCCCCCCGTCCCCGGCCGGAAGCGCCGTCAGACGGGCGGCGGCGCCGGCGGCGACGGCAACGTGCTGTGTCCGACGACGAGGAGGTTCATCCTGCCGCAGGCGGCCATGAACAACCGCGGCAACTGGATGTACGTCGTCAACCTCAACGAGGTCAACGACAAGTACACGCAGCTCGTCAGCAGCGAGACATGCGCGTGAGTCCACTGTGACGATCACAAGTCATAGGGCTAAGATGTTAGGACATTGAAAACTATTAAAAAGGGACCATACAATCCCTGAATAGTACCAATGAAATGTGATGCTTTGTAATGTTCGTCAACATATTATTCCATAAATCGTTTTAGGAGTTTTATTGAATTTGAATAATACATTAAATGCACTCAAATGATTGTATGAATGTGTCAAGTGTCATTGTTGATGGTCATCCAAGTGGAGGATAGACTTTTTATGAAGACAACAATTGAATTGTAACTTGAGACAAATATTTGATATTATTTCCCCCATAATTAAAAAAAAATACAAAAATAGTACCTAATAGCAAGAAAAGGACTGAATTCATAAAAAACAAAATGAGAAAAGGGCATTTTTATGGCAAACTTTGGAGGCCCTTGCGAAATTGTGCACAATCCTTCGGAAAGAACGTTAAACCATATTGACATTATGAATCTGCAACAAAACTCTTCTAGTTGAACCAAAGATATTATTAAACCTTTAGCAAAGAGGGGCAGATCTTGGGTTGGCATTAGGACTTCTTTGCACGAGATCTATGTCATGAACCTTGTGTGTTGATGAGAATGTTCTCTCCCAGATCGAGCCAATGCAACGGCCTCTGCACGGTGCCCAACGGCTACACCAGCAGATGCGAGCAGCAGTACGTGCAGAAGAGGCTGGTGGCTGTGGAGGGCTCCGGAGACAATCTGTACACGGACGTGTTCTGGTTCGCGCACTGCTGCGTCTGCCAGATCACCCCTGGCAACGGATAAGCAACAGCGTCATGGCAACAGCAACAGCCAATAGACTCAAGGCTGCATACCGTCCGATACCTTCATGTTAATTCCGACCTTGGAGCTAAACGCCCCGGTCAGATATCTCGGGCGAGGGATCGCGACCAGAGCGACGAACATAACCTATAGTCACAATATTACATTACTGGTCCAAAGCGGTGTGCAGCCTTAATGACATGATGATTAAGGTGCTACAATCGATAGGAGGCTTCAAGATCCAATATGTGTTTTTACTGCCACTAAAGTGTATTTGAATAATAAATAAAATAAAATATAGTTAATCTTTGGCTTCATCTGAAGAGTAATGTAATGACTTGAACATTTAAAAATTGAATGATTAAATACATTTCGAAGATTGACTGGCTGATTTAATCAAATGCTATTGGAAATTAAAATGCTAAAAACGACCAACGAAATCTTTGATCCTCAGAGCCATAATAATTTTATCATAAAAAATACAATTTTCATCATCCTAAAAATGTTTATATATATTTATTTTTTTATAAAAATCATATTTTGAATGAATTGTTTGAGTCACTTAATATTTAGTGATACATATTTGTCCCGCCTCTTCGCTCTCAGCTATTTGAGAGTACGCTTGTGGCACCTTAATATCGTCAAGTTCAGATACCACGTCAGTGTGGCTTTCCAGTCTAACAGATGTATCAAAACACTGTTGACTTGCATTTGATATTTGCAGCTTGTTTCTTGATGTAGAAACAGCATAACTTTCTGCATACACACAAATGCAAGTTTTAAACATTATTGAAATTTGTAATTAATTTGTGGAAAATAGAATCAATGTAGACTTTAATTTGTCCCCTAGCTTTAAGTCTAGCTATACTTAAGTGCTCTCTATGATGTAAACTGTTGAATTAAAATAGATAGACCTACCTTTACTTATTTTTCTTGCCATCACCAATTCATTACTGTTGCCAAATATCAATGACATTTTAATATAAAACGTCTGGATGTTTTGTAAATTGCAACAGAGACCTTATGAGCTTTCAATTAATATGTGTATGGAGAGTAGGGAAGAAATGTTGTATGAGAAAATCTTTCCTGTTTTTGATGATAAATGATAATTTTGCAAATTACATATTGTTCTGGCTTGTTTAAAATTATTCCAGATAATATGATCAACTTTGTATTGTGAATTGTTTTTATTTATAATTCTCTAGGCAATATGTTCCATATTCTTTCTCCTTGGATAAAACTTACCATCAATCAGTCTTCTCCAAACAGTTTTCTCGATATGATCTATAAAAATCATTCACTTTTATGTTGCTTTTTGTAGGCACATTTTTGGATACGATTGGAGACAAAATGGGCTGACGAAATGATTTGAAATTGTAATCATGATTAGATAAAAGACAAACTTAGGGTTATCACTTGGTACGCTTTTAATTTTTTGTTTTATTAATTAGTAATAATTAGTTAATTTTGGTGTAAAATTAGCAATTTTCTCGTTTCGGTGGAATTTTCGGTGGAATTATGCCGTATTAAATTTATTTTAAAAAATGTGTCAAGTGATAACCTTAAATTTGTCTTTTATCTTATCATGATTAAAATTTGAGATCAATTGATGCACTGGTTTGGTCTCCAATCGTATCGGAAATTTCATAGTTGTGCCGTTAAAAAAAACGACTAATTAACAGGCACGAAGCAAAAAGAAAAAATATTCTACTAATATACAATCAGACTGATTATGTGATCATCCTATCAAAGTTACACCCACTTATGAAAAAATTTTCTCGCCAATAGTTCTTGTGATCAACAGTCAAAAAGCACGATATTATAGGTAAAGGTCCAATCAGCTTGAGATTAAAAATAAGAAATGGCAATATTCTGTCGA
The DNA here is from genome assembly GCA_934045905.1 of Leuctra nigra. Classification (NCBI taxonomy): domain Eukaryota; kingdom Metazoa; phylum Arthropoda; class Insecta; order Plecoptera; family Leuctridae; genus Leuctra; species Leuctra nigra. The sequence continues at coordinate 27,455,643 of OW203769.1, read as the reverse complement.
ATCATCGGATCATATTGTAATTCATCTTACATCGCGCGCCATTTGTGTTCCATCTCATCAGATCATCGAATAGTGTGACATCTGGACCCGAGAGAAGGGGAATAGTAGTCCTGAAGTGAATCCGTTCCTTGGGGAACATGCGTCATTACAACTTCTATAACTTCAGGAAGCAATCAGAGAATATTATACCGGGTGGAGCAGAGAAATACCCCTGTTCGAGAGGTCACTATGTAGAATTCTGAAATAATATTTACATATGTTTTAGAAAACATACCAAATTTTAATATGTGAAAGTTTCAAACATTTTTGTTGAATTGGAATCAAGTTAGAAATGATTGAAGTTAAAATTGAATTGATTTGGAGCTTTTTCGTGGGAATAGATGAATTTATGTTGTTCGGACAACCGTTTTCCTTGTGGACTGCGCAAACGATGTTTCCATTGTAACGTAGATTTATGAATTTTTGATACCGAAATTAGAAGACACGATTATTTTTATAACGCAATTGTATAAACTTTTTTTCAATTTTAATTCAAAATGTCTGTAGCTTTTCTGAAAATTGCACACATTAAATTTGAATATGTTTTATGAAATTCCACATGAATAATTATTTGTATTATTCACAATGGCAAGCAAAAGGCGGCAAACATTGACTAATTTTTGGGATATAGGTTTCACTTTAAACTTTAAAGTCACAGTTTTTCTTTCAATCAGCTTTTCTTTTCTTTTCATTCATAACTTCATAAGTGTATGAAGCTGATTTTCCACATTTCCCTGAAAACTATTCATTGCATTGTTTTGAAATCTACACGTTTCTGGATGTTTTTTCTTTCAATTTTTCTTACGAAAAGAGCACTATGTTGCCATGTTGAAACGGTGCTCAGAAGCTTCGTTTCCATTTCCGGTAATACTCGCCATTGGTCAGTTCACGTCACGTGGTGCCACAACAAATTGTAGAACTGTCAAAATAGAAAATTATAAATTCAGTTTCAGTACATGCGCGGCCAACCATGGTTTTCAGACATGGTTTTGGTTTAGCTTTATGTAGATTTTAAGAACTTTCGTAGTTGTTCTTACCGATAAGCATAACCCAAGAAATTAAGCCTTTTAATGTGGATTCTATTCCCCTTATGTCGTGGTACAGATACTAATTGAAGACCATAATTTTTTTTTATTTATCATCAAACAATTTTGTTCAAAATAATTATTGTTGATATTTAAAATCCATGAAAATCATTAGAATAGCTTTAGAAGTTGAATTCATTGTTATAATGTTTTTGTCAAACTGCTTAATATGCATAGAGATTCATAAATAAAATAATAAACACAACATTTGAATCTTTACGTTCCAAATTCCGATATCTTGTGCTCCTTCCCAGAGTGAAATCATCCCGTCTTCAACCCCCTCCCCCCCCCCACTTCACAATTTCCTCCCCACTCCAGACACCTACTTCCATTTTATTAGTTTGAACTTTTCATTTGAGACACTCTAATTTCCTTCTCCGATGGAATTTATTGATTTTCCGAATAATAAGAAATCCGTAATCAAAATCAAAATGACAAGATGTAGAGATGAAGTGACTCAGAAAGTACCTACCTATAGTGTTTAGCTAAGCAAAACTTATTGTCAATTGTGATACGTTGTTATCGATTATACCACACATATTGAGCAAGGAATCACCCAATTATGATGTCACAGCAATTGGCCGTCCAATGTGATACAATATTTCATAAGAGGATGTAGGTAACCTTTCTCTGGGGATGGTAACACATGATCAGTCTGATTGCCTTGTTAAATATAGTCGCCGGTTTAGTAACAAAACCGAGCAAAACTACTCTCATTCGCACGAACTTCTTTTGTTTTAGGTATCAGCAAAATTAAAATTTCCCCCCGAGTGTGGACATTTATTAAGAACGTTGACGGGTCAGATCTAGTGGAGCGGTCGCTCCACGCCAGCCAAGTCGTACGGCGCGCACACTCTCATTTAAAAAGGCTGGAGCAACCCACTTTTACTGTAAGCATCAGTGGCATTTTCGGCCTACTGGATCTTAAAATTGGAAAATCTCACATTGTTGCGAAATACCCTAATTTAGAGCTATGGCCCACCCTACATCATGTACCGAATTTGGGAACAATAGGTTATGCCCTTTGCTTGCTAGAGGGCGGTGAAAACAGTGTTTTAGGGCGGTTTTCATAATAATAATAATCTCAGTAGTCTCCGGAATTCAAATCCGGTAAACAGGCCACAGCATAAACGGCAGAACCGATTGATCTCACATTTTTACCACCTGTGCCATTTGGCGTCTGATTTAACCTTCACCCCATGAATTTTTTGTGCCGCCATTTTGAAACCGGAAGTGACGTCATATCTCAACAACGGCTAAACTGATTGGAGCGAAAATAGCGCCAAACGATTCGGACGGTCAACTACATGGATTATCAGTAGCACAAGACTAAACATTATGTTAACGAAACCGGAAATGACGTCATGAAATTTGAAATACATCGATTGGCATTTCGGAAACAAAGATTGATCCGATTATTTTGATATTTTTGTAACGTATGTACTTTTGATATCTCATTTGACTTGTTATAAAACCAACCGGAAGCCGCCATTTTGAAACCGGAAGTGACGTCATTTCTCGTCAAGGGCTAAACCGATTTTAACGAAATTTGCGCCAAACGATTCAGACGGTCATCTATATGGATTATCAGTAGCACAAGACTAAACATTATGTTAACGAAACCGGAAATGACGTCATGAAATTTGAAATACATCGATTGGCATTTCGGCAACAAAGATTGATCCGATTATTTTGATATTTTTGTAACGTATGTACTTTTGATATCTCATTTGACTTATTATAAAACCAACCGGAAGCCGCCATTTTAAAACCGGAAGTGACATCATATCTCAATAACGGCTAAATAGATATGAACGAAACCAGCGCTAAACAATTGAGACGGTCAACTTTATGTATTATCATCAATAATATTTGCAGTTTCCCATACCGAAACCGGAAATGACGTCACACATTTTAAAAATCTCACAAATTTACATTTTGATACAATAAATATACTATTTGGGACAGCTTATAATAAAATGTAATCATGTTTAAATTATAATTCAAGGGGTCAGTGATTTCAGCAGCCATTTTGAAACCGGAAGTAACGTCATATCTTGAAAATTGGTTGACTGATCGGTATGAAACTACCGCCAAACGATTCGGAAGGTCATCTCTATGTAATAAGAACAGTAAAACTAGAATTTTCCTATTTATGAGACCGGAAATGACGTCATTCAAATTTAAAAAATTATTATAGTCCCCTCCTATATAATAAATACATATTCAGAAAAATGATACACACCATTTATATAGATATACATTCTATGTAATGTGAAGTGGGGCCGTGAAAGATGACAATTCGTTTTACACTTATATTCGCTACTTAGGACACTGTAATTAGATTTTTATGATGTTCTTAGTTAGAATATATGCTATTCTACATTACAGTTGTTATTACATTTTCCATCACCTTCAATATTCACAAATACATCACTTATTATGCGTTTTAAACATTGATGACATGTCACATAGAACTTGAACTCATTACAGTCTTTAAATGAGTTTTAATGAGTTTAAATGACCAATTTAGGTATTAATATTAGGGATGAAGCGAACCTGGATTTTGATATCGACTATCGATATCATTTATATATCGATATATATCGATATATCGATATCGCGATATATCGATATATTGAAATATTGAAATATCGAAATATCGATATATTGAAATATCGATATATTGAAATATTGAAATATCGAAATATCGATATATTGAAATATCGAAATATCGAAATATTGAAATATCGAAATATCGATATATTGAAATATCGAAATATTGATATATGACAATATTATATTTCGATGTAGGTATGGAAATATTGATATATCGCATAAATGCCTTAAATTGCTCCTAAAACTGAGAGGAAATTCAAAAGAAAATTTAAATAGAAATAACAGTAGCCGTTCCAAAATATAGGGTCACCGGCCAGATAAGAAAGAATTGTGAATAATCTGAGAAATTGTCCTAAAATCTGATAAAAGCTGCACTGCAAATATGAATTATTTTGCCATTGTAGGTACTAGGAAAACGCTCTGAGTAACGCGTTGATGAGCGAGCACGGATACGCGCAACAACACCTCGACCCATCGAAAATGGCCTTAAAAGCCAATAATTCTTGAATTTCGTCACAGACTTGTATGAAAATCTCCAACAATTCCTAAAATATTGGTCCCAATAACCACGCAAAGTTATACGTTGATCGATTGAACCTTTATGATTGAACGATTCCTTGTTAATTTCCAAAAATCACAGGATATCGTTCAAAAAAATTTTAAACTGTCATATCAGTTTCATAATACGTTTGAAAGTTTCTGCTCTTAAGCCCCATTTACACGGTGCAATTTCTTGAACAACTTCTGTGCCACAGTTTATCTGCTCGTGCGCAGTATCACTTTTGAGATGATAAAGGGAATCAGCACATGTGCAGAACTTCTGTGACACAGAAGTTGTTCAAGAAATTGCACCGTGTAAATGGAGCTTAACAACCAATTGAAGTGAAGATTCGAAGATTCCGTGAAATATGAAATTCGAGAAATATGATAGCCAACACGCAAAATATCCGTAAACTGTCGATAACTTTTGAATTTAAACACAGTTTAGTCTGAAAATTGTCAAAAATACAGATAATGTTGGACCCGATGACCATGCAAAATTTTAAGTTGATCGGTCAAACGGTTCTGGTTTAAATTTCAAAAAGCACATGCAATATTTTTTTAAATTTTAACCAATGGGAGAATTTGGCTGAAAATTTGTAAAATAAGAGACAATGTTGGTCCTAATGACCATGCAAAATATAAGGTCGATCACATTTGTCGAAGTCCATTTTCATTTTTCAGCCTATCAGGAGATGTTTATTTAAATTTCAACCAATGAATGGATTTCAAAAAAATTAGGGTCTGCAAACAGAGAAGGTTGGTTTTACATGTGTGCAAAATTTCAGATCGATCGGTGAAATGGTGCGACCTGTGTATCGGCTATTAGCAGCCAAAAACAAAAACAAAAACAAAAAAAAAAAAAAAAAAAAACAGAGGTCCGTGCCAAAAGAGCCAAAAGGAGACGCTCGCTTCGCTCGCTCAATAAACTTCAATTAAGAATATAGTTGTATCATACGGTAACGCTTCGATATATCGATATTTCAATAGATCGATATTTCAATATTTTGATATTTCGATATTTCAATATTTTAATATTTCAATATATCGATATTTCAATATTTCGATATTTCGATATTTCAATATTTTAATATTTCAATATTTCAATATATCGATATTTCAATATTTCGATATATCGATATTTCAATATATCGATATTCAATATATTCAGGTATCGATATTTCGATATTTTTTTGATATCGATATATATCGATATATCGATATTTTCTTCATCCCTAATTAATATCCTTTGGTAGTCTGTTGTACTCTCAAATACATTTAAAAATTTAAATTACAGTGTCCTAGGTGTATAATATCATTGAAAAACGAATTGTCATCTTTCTCGGCCTTTCACAGTTGCCCATTCTATGTGGCAGTGCAGTAAGTTCAGCAGCCATTTTGAAAACCGAAGTGTTGCCATATCTCGCAACTCGGTTGACTGATAGGAATGAAACCTTTGCTATTCTTCATGAAAGATCATTTAAAGCAAATATATAGTACCATACGCAGAATTTCATTAGTTAACCAAATTGTCAATGGCGACTTTTTTTAAAGGATTTAGTAATTGTTCAATCGATATGACGTCACAAGTTCCATGAATAAACTTAAAAAAGGAGTAATATCCCCATAAAAAACACTCCGTGTAAAAAAAAAACAGCCAAGTTTCTTCAACTAAAAAAAATTATTAAATCTAAAAAATTCTGCACTGAAAAGTAGTGATATCAAAAAATGGGCCAAGTCAAAACTTATTTGAAAATCAAAAAATACTTGGCGCATCGTTTTGTTAGGGCATTATAGGTATACTATATGTATTATGTATATTTGATGTATATTTTCTATCTGGTCTAACCTTCTAAACTATATATACACGATGCGCCAAGTATTTTTTGATTTTCAAATAAGTTTTGACTTGGCCCATTTTTTGATATCACTACTTTTCAGTGCAGAATTTTTTAGATTTCATAATTTTTTTTAGTTGAAGAGACTTGGCTGTTTTTTTTACACGGAGTGTTTTTTATGGGGATTTTAACTTATATTAAGTGAATTGGTAGATAGTAAATTGATAAATTGATTAATTTTTAAATTTGATAAATTTATTGAGGTAATTTGATGTATTTCCTACAATTTGCCCAGGTAATTGCATTAAAAAACGATCAAATCGCCAAAAAGTACAGAACCAAATCTATTCGGTGTCCAAGATGGTGGCAACAAAGAGGGATTTATGTAAACTATGAATTGGAAACAAACCCGTGAACAAAATTTACGTCAAATTTTACAATCGTAATTCATAAATGTCCTGGATATGATGGACGTGTTACTTGGTTTAAATTAATTTTTATCACGCGTCCAGCGAATCCACCACCTTCATGGTACACCCAACAAATCATAAAACGGTATTTGAACGAAAGGGATTGGCTGCTGGTCATGTTCCTTGACAATCAATCCTTGTTATTATCAATGAAAGCGAGCACAACTAAAGAGGTAGATGATGAGTTAGCATATCGATATCTTAACTGCAAAACCTCTTATATGCACTTTTTTTAAAAATTGACTTTTTAACACTAAAAAATGGAAAATATATCATTCGATATCGTTGCAAAAATCGCAATTTCTGAATTGCTTATTCGATTAATTGCTTATTCGATTGCTTATTTGCTTTTTCAGCCAATCCATTTCTTTCAAATACCGTTTTATAATTTGTTGAGTGTACGTGTACTGACAGCACATTACTTCCCACACATCGACTTGGCTGCACTCTGGCGAGAGAGTATCGCCTGCCTCGACTGCAGGGTGAAAGCGTGTCCTGGAGGTAACGCTGTCTAGGTGAAGCAAGGGCAGGACAGACCACGTGGCAGGCGTCGCGACGCCATGCGTACACGCACCGCACGCAGGTCGATACGACGCCTCTTCCGGACGCAGTACTACCCGTGCTGAACACATCGGACACTTCAGTAGGGTCATGACAGAGGTAGAAGGCCGGATGTCCATGGGCTCGAGTGATGATGTCACCAAGCTGCCAATTGACTGATGTCAACAAATTCAAAGTATTCTCTTACACAATGACTCATGACACCATTACAAATGTGATTGGATGAAGACAGAATTACTGGCATTTTAGCTCACCTCAAGAATTATTGAAACTGACTTCCGGCCTTCTACCTCCGAGGTGCAGATATGTCAATTTTCTTTATTTACTGACACAGAGCAGAATTTCAAATCAAAATGTTCAGAAAATAATATCAACTCGATTTCTATAAGTGAAAAACAGAAACCTGTGTTTAAATAATTAATTATACAGTGGTGTTTAATGATTTTTAAAAGTTTGAGTGTCAGGTTGGATAAACAATGTTGGCCGACATTTTGTTTCCATCTCTAACAGAAACAGTGTACGATGAACATTTGAAACTAGATATAAGGCAATGTAATGTGTAGGGTCATATTTTATTATTTTCAAGATCTCGGAAAGTTTTGTATTCAATTTTGGTACAACTATAGTGACTAGTAAAGCACAATTATCAATTTGTGTCTCGTCTTTGTAAAAATAACAATTAAATTTTCCTGGATTTGACCATTTATGTAGACGAGAATGTATGAATTTACTGAAAGAAGTGGAGTTCGTATTATTAACTTATTATTTACTTTAGTCTTGATTAACGTCGCACTGTTCTGCAACTAGGCGAATGGATATTGATGAGTATAATGAAGAGTATGCATAGGGCCGGGCGGTGGGAAGGTCGTGGCTAGGGGGGAACCTACCCAGCATTTGCCTATCGACTGAGAGTAACCACGTAAACAACTCTGTCGGGAAATCGTCTCAAGTTATCAGACTCGGAGACCTGGGTTCTGATCCCACGTCCGTCCTTCCCGACTGAGTTGTTTACGCTGTTTCTCTCAGTCTAGAGGCAAATGATGGGTAGGTTCCCTAGTCACGACCACCTTCCCACCGCCCGGCCCTATGCATAGTCTTCATTATATTCATCGTCACGCCAATACAAACTCAGTACGTGGGTATACTCTATTATTTCAGAATTAAGTGTAATAAATTCATACATTCTCGGCTACATAAATTATCAAATCCAGGACAATTTAATTTTAATTTTTACAAAGTTGTGATGAGACACAAATTGAAAATTGTGACTTGTCACTAAAATTGTAACAAAATTGAATACAAAACTTTCCGAAATCTTGAAAAAAATGCATGGACAATGCAAATTTGCTGCCAATGTAATGCATATAGGTACATCGCATATAATTCTCAAAATGATAATTATATTATACATATTTTCAGGAATCTTACTTGAAAAGTTTAATGTGTCAGGGAATATGCATACATTTATTAAAGACTATAATTTCAAAATAACAACATATTTGTTGGTACAACACACTATTTTCACTTTCAAAAGAGTAAATTTTCATTCATAAATATGAAATTGAAATGCTTCACATTTTGGCGGGAAAGTAGTATTCCTGACATTTCCTAACGAGTGACATCATTTTTATCAACCAACAATGACGTTGCCATGGTTACAATAAAATATGACATCACTCGTTAGGTAATGTCAGAAATACCATTTTCCCGCCAAAATGTCTAATGAATTGAATACAAATGTACACTTTTGAGTTTGAAAATGGTGTGTTTACCAACATTTATGTTGTAAATGTGAATATTTTTACTTTAACCGAATGAAACAACTTGTGCTTATTCCCTATTGAAGGTAATGCAAGCGCGAGCGATTTTGACGCTTTTGCAACCACTTTTTTTGGATACGTTGGAGACAAAATGATTTGAAATTTTAATAATGATTAGATAAAAGACAAACTTAGGGTTATCACTTAGTACATTTTTTATTTTTTGCTTTGTTAATTAAATTAGTAATAATTAGTAATAATTAGTTGATTTTTGGTGAAAAAATAAATGGTATCGCTGGGTGCCGTATAAAATTAAATGTTAAAAATGTGCCAAATTGTAACCCTATAAGTTGGTCTTTATCTAATCATGATTAAAATTTGAGATCAATTGGTTAACGGGTTTGGTCTCCAATCGTAACGGAAATGTCCTAGTTTTGCGTTGTTTTGTTGAATAACCGGCGCCTAATTGAGCGAGCGTAGCGAGCGTCACCACGGTACTCTTATGGCACTTTCTCTGTGTGTTTTTTTGTTTGTATTTTTTTTTGTCCTCACAGCCCAGGTTAAACCGCACATTCAATCGATCTGAAACTTTGCACATATGCTAACGTAATCTATGCGGTCCCTAGGATCGTTTTTGGACGGGCTCCTGTGATTGGTTCAAGTTTTAAAAAAAATATCTTTTGATTGGTTGCTCCGATCAATTTGAAATTTAACGAAGTCATTACAACCAACATTGTACCCAATCATACAAAATTTCAGCCAAATCCTCCTATTGGTTAAAATTTAAAACCACATTTCCTGTGTTTTTTTAAATTTAAACTAGAACCGTTTGACCGATCAACTTAAAACTTTGCATGGTCATTGGGACCAGCATTATCTGTATTTTTGACAACTAATCTGTGTTTAAATCCAAAAGTTATTGACAGTTTACGGACATTTTGCGTGTTTGCTGTAAAATTTCTTGAATTTCATATTTCACGGTGACTTCGACTCTTCAGTTCTAATCCAAGGTAGTTAGAGAAGAAACTTTCAATCTCATATGAAATTTAATAATAATGACCGTTCAACAGTTTGATCTGATATTGTGTGAGTGGTCCCAGGTATATTTTTTAAACGAGACCCTGTGATTTTTGAAAATTAACAATCATAAAGGTTCCATCGATCAACTTAAAACTTTGCATGGTTATTGGGACCAATATTTTAGGAATTTTTTGATATTTTCATACAAGTCTTTGACGAAATTAAAGAATTATTGGCTTTTAATTACATTTTTGATAGACAGAATTTTGGTTTGAGGTGTTGCGTGTATCCGTGCTCGCTCATCAACGCGTTACACAGAGCGTTTTCCTAGTTAACAAAGCACGAAGCTAAAATGAAAAAGTGCTACTAATATGCAATCAGACTGATCATGTGAACATCCTATCAAAGTTACACCCCACTTCTGAAACAAATTTTCTCCCTCAATTTCCTAAAACGGCCGAGCGATTACACCATTAAATGGAGGATTTTCACATTTGATTTATTTTCAAAATGAGTTTGGAATGTCGGTATAATAAATGGTGGGGCTTACATTCAAATCAATGAAAATGTGAAACGTTTGTTACTTATAATTGTTGTTCAACGAGGGCACGCCTACAGATCAAACCGATCCCCGGATCAAGCTGATATTTGACGCACATCCAGGTAATTTACTACTTGATTTTTACTAACCCTTATGATTGACGGAAAATGAAGATTATAAATTTTCGAATTATTTTAATTTCCAAATATAGTGCAATCGTAGAGGAATGGGCCACCATTTTTACATCAAAACACTATTTATATTCATACGTATCTGTACACGAAACATAACAAAACATTTTCACAGCCCGCTTTCAGAATCCTACATTTATGCACCTCACGTATAGGCAACAAATGTTGCATGTAAGTACGACGGGTTGCCTATTCACCAGCTGTCAAGGGGCAACGCTATTCTTCCCTCACATTGTCATGCTAATGCACGTAGTAAACAGCGACGAATGTATGTAATATATTTCAAAGCATGTAATTTATATTCTAGATCGATTTCTAGACACATTTTAATTTATTCTTACAGTATTGTCGTTAGAGGGCCGATGGTTTTCGGGAGGGTAGTAGATTAAAAGTTTGTCTAAGTTTTATTTGACATTTCAATGTCGCCCCCCGTGGCCGTTTCTGTTACTCTACATTTTCCAAAACATGGATCAATAAGTATCCATGGCAACAGGGCAGGAAACGTAAGAACAGAAGTGTTTCAATGAAAATACGCGACACAATATTCCAAGTAGCCGAAAATCACAACTGTTTCGGGGAAATGACACGAGGGAAATTTCAGTGAGTTTACCGAGGAGGGAAATAAGGGCGTGGGTTGTTTAGGGGTTGGGGTAGGTGTCGGTTTGCGTGGATTATAGCAGATTTAGATGTGGTTGGCGGGGTTCGAACTGGAGCGAACACGAAAACGTTCAATTCCAAGGAATAATTGTTTCAAACAAGACTCGACATTATATTCTTGAGCCAAACTTTATAATAAATCATCAAGTGTTTAATCTCTTTTAATGCTTTTAATGCTTTTAATTCTTCAATATACGCTTTAAAATATTTTTAAATGAAAGGTTTGGGTACCAATCAATTAAGTTAGCGAAGCGAGCGTTTTCGAACAATTTTTTTGCATTATTTCCTCTTTCTTTACAACGACTGATCACTTCATGATTAGAAATGTCTATTGCCATAATATTATACATATCGATACAAATTTAAATGTTGGAGTGGATATCACACATTTGCAGTGTTGGGTAAGTTCCTTTTGAAAAGGAACTAGTTCCAGTTCCAAGTTACTCGCCGAAAAAAGGAACTAGTTCCAGTTCCAGTTCCTTCAATAATGAAAGGAACTGTTCCGTTCCTAGTTCCTTTATAAAAGGAACTTAGTTCCTTTTAGTTCCTTTTTAAAGAAATGTGTAATTTTAATTGGAACATTAAAACATGCAATCTGAAAATTAAAAGTTGAATCACTGTATCACAGCAGATTATTTTTAGATGCCAAATAGCTAGAGGGACATCTGATTTCTGACAGAATTAACCAAATAATAATATGTGGCTTCTAGACGAGTGCAGTTTTTCGGAGTAAAAGTACAGTCAAGTTTAAAAAAAGGAACTTAGCAAAAATCGTTACAGTTCCTCAAAAAAAGGAACTAAACCGTTCCATAGTTCCTCCCTAGAAAAAAGGAACTAAGACGTTCCATAGTTCCTAAGAAAAGGAACTAGTTCCTAGGAACGGAACTATTTCGTTCCGTTCCTACCCAACACTGCACATTTGAAACAAATATCTACCTATAATAAGATGAATTCGTATAAAATAAACGATAGTGCGTCAAAATCTATAGTTCCATTCTATTTTATCTCTACCCTAAGATGAGAATATAGATTTAAACAATCTCAATTTCGAGGGATATACAAGTACAATTTTACTTTTTAGCAAAACAGATCAAATTTTTAAGTTTATCGTTTACTTTCGACCACCACCGAAAAAAAAACGGAATGGAGCCTATTTATGCAGATTCTACTTCTACCTCGTGTATTTCCACAGAATTTTCGTCTACTGGATCTCAACAACTAAAACTCACACATTGTTGTAAAATGTCATTTGATCTTTTTGTCTCATCTACGTCCCATCCAAAAGGTCCATAGTCGCTTGAAAAGGCCGCTATCAACGTGTTTCGCCGATCTTTCCGAGTATTTGAAGCGAGTAGTCTGTCAGGGGGTGTGGCGTAACCCGAGGGGAGGGGGGTAGTTTTCATAAACAGCGCGTCGCTAACTTCCGGTGTGTGCCGCTCTGCTCTCTAGCGGCTGCTCGCTGCACTGACGGCTGGTGGGCAAACAGTCGGCAGTTAGTTGGTAACAAAGAACGAACGTGGTGTAGTGTCGATCAACAGAGCTCCGAGGTACAGGGTGAAACAGGTAAACGACAGTTAAATCTCACATTAACACGCGGTTAAAATGTTAACGACGAATTGTCATGTGTTTAATACATCATATCAACCTAAGTTTATGTTGGGAAAATTGAGAGAAGTTATTAAATTCTTTGATATTTCGTAAATATTATTTCGCGAAATGTTTTTGTCGTTCCGTTTCCGTGTTTAATCCTACGTAAATCATCATTTAAATTACGGAATATGAATCATAATTAAGAAACTATATTTAATATTATTTTAGTTTTTCTTGTCATTTCGTATTTTCGAGTCCAGAAAGTAATTTTCTCCCCAAATTTGTCGGGGTTGATTTTTGCGGAAAGGAGAGCACGCTGACTCATACGTTCGTGTCAGCTTCGGGTGACTTCGGTAACCTTCGTCCCACATCCCTAGGTCGATTTTACGTTCGTTCTAGCGTTCGTTTGTGAATGGGGGGCTTTACTTTTTGTTGTTTTATTCTAGCTGTAGTTCCGTACACGTAGAATCGTAGTACTACAAAACATAGACGAGCGAAGGAGATAGAAAAAAGGCGAGTTGAGTAGGTGATGTTTTGTGATTTGTTGACGCTTTGACGTAGGGATATCTGTGTGTGTTTATATTGTTTTTGAATGAAAATGGCGTGTGTTACTCGATGCAAATAGGCGACGGGACGAGAGAGGAAGGTCAGTGCAAGGGAAAGCGGAAGTGAGAGGGTATACCTCGGGGGGTTAAAACTACCCCTACTAATATTAGAGAGGAGTCGCGCGCACTTTCCCTTTCAGACTCGACCGAAATCTTTATTAGAAAATGAAAGAGGTTGGAAAAGAAGATTTTATAGAAGAGTCGAGAAGGTTTGAGATTCGTTAGTTAAAATCGATGGTGGGTTTTGACAAATGACGGCGTTATGGCGCGCTTTCGTAGTGGTCTTAACCGCGCAGACAAATAAATCGAGGAGTATTTTTGAGTGTTATTTCGGGCAATTTAGTCAAATTGTAACAAAATATATTTGCTGATAAAAGATTGTAACTAAATTAATAAAATTTGTGTAATTTTGTGTAAAATTTGTGTAATTTTCTGCACAAATTTGTGTAATTTGTTTAAATTTTTTGTGGCATCACTTCGGATTTGAGGCAGCAGCTTGATATTGACATTTTGTTGATGTTGTTTGACTTTTTCTTTCTATTTCAATCTATTGATGAGTATAAAGTATAGTTAACTTCCAATCAAAAGGACTGAATATTCATTCAGGATAAATAATTAAAATCATTAAACCATATCATCATTCATTATATCATGTACCAGTACCTACATTTTGTCATGTGAATTTCTGCGGTTGTTTTGGAAAATGTGAGGCAAAAAAGGGATTATTTAGACCAGTACAAGATTGTCACAGTTTCACCCAATATTGTGATTTTATTATTATTACCTAATGTATGGCTAGCATTATGCAATCTTACAACAATTTGAAAATTTAATTACGAGAATAACATTTTATTATGCAAGTTTATAGGATTTGGTTTTACAATACAACTAAGGGAAAAGCAATTGAACATTGAAGAAAATAATGACGAGAAGTGAATAAAATTTGAAGAATTTCGTTCGAATCCCGTTCTATTTATTTTATAGTTTTAAAGTTTGGATCAACTTGATCTTCATGACAATGATCGGTGTAGCCATACGTCAAACCATAGATTCAAACTCGGCTTTCAGAAACAATCGATTGAACGTGAGTCATAATGTCGACAATGACGCAGACGTGGAGGTGCCGTGCGAACCGTTATTTCATGTGACGAATTTCGCCGTGTTGTTACGTCACTTCTTTTCAACAATCAAATAGCAACGAGGAGCTAAGCGATCGTTGTCGTTCAAATCTGGAACTTCTTTCGATTTGTGCGTTGAAAATCGAAAGCTTCCAACGGATGATATCCAAATTTTGCATATGTATATTAATAGGTATTTTAGTTACTTTTTGAACTTTTCGTTACCAAGTTCACATTGCTCGGTTTTGTGAAGATATTTCAACAGGGATACTATTTGTACCAATACAGAAATTATTAAGAGGTTGTCAACAATACTTATCTGAAAAATTACACTGCACATTTATGAATTCTGCGGCGGCAGAGCATTAATTTTATTCTAAATGTAACTTACTTATTTCGTTTTGCTGATCAAAATACAAGTCTCCACAGTTATTTTCCACCATAGCTAACCATGTTTCCGCATGTTTCTAAAAGTAATTACCTACCACATTGACTTGCTCGGTATCAGTGATGAAAACTCTGATGAAAATGCGGGAAAACTCATCTGGACGGCAATTTCCTCGACGGAATTAACTCCGTGGAACTTCTGCGTAAAACGTCGCGTCGTAACGCAATTAAACGTCGCGGCAGCGTCGAGGCTAATCGAATTCTTTCACTATTCAAAAGTCGCTCTGAATTTTCCTCGAAATATTACTGTAAAAACTTAATTAACTGTATTTTTAAGGTTGTATAAAATTAAGCTATCATTTTTTGGTATATGTTTTATGACTTTTGTGATAAGTCACGTAAGCCGTTTGATTGTACTGGAAACATTATTAAAAGTTGGTTTTTAAGCAACTCAAGCATACTGTTTGATAACGTGTTTTGGACGCATATATACAGATAAGTCGACATTTACGATAATGGTTCATTTCTGACGAATTCCTGTATAATTACCGGGAAACGATACTTGGAATCTATGAATAAGTTGAAAGGTAGAATGAGCACGCCAAGTTCAACGCAAACTCGCGGCGGCCAATCGCGTTGTTGTAGTGGTGTGTGCTGTATTAGCATGTGGAAGTGCTAGGGAAGTGCCAGTTCTTTGCAACTGACCATGGCCTGGTGTTGAACCCAAGCAAATCCTCGTCGATGTTGCTGGGCTCTTCATTGCAGCGGAGTAGAGCGATACAACAGGGGTTCGAACTGTCTTTGAACAACTGTACATTACCTATTGTGGACGTCGCAAGAAACTTAGGTTTATGGCTCGATAGTGACATGAGATTCGAGGCTCATGTCAAGAAAATCTGCCAGAATGCTGTTGGGAAGCTTAAAGCCTTGTACAGATTCAAAGACCTCATATCAACACCAGCCAAGCTCCAGCTATCGGAAGCATTAATACTTTCGAAACTGAACTATTGTGATGTTATCTACGGTCCGAATATAACGAAATACACCTCAGCTAAACTCCAGAGGATACAAAACTGCTGTGTGCGCTTCGTTCTAAGTCTCCGTAGAAATGATTGGCAACATATTACACCGTTCATCAACAGCATGAGATGGCTGAAACTTGAGAACCGCAGAAAGCTTCATACCATCTGTTTAGTTCATAAGCTTAACAAATCCAAACAGCCAGCATACCTCAGCAGCAAACTAAACTACCGTAGAAATCTTCACGGCCGAAACCTGAGGCACAAAAGCACACTTAACATCAATCACCACAAAACAGCCAGTATAAAGGATCATTCTCATATGTTGCAGCTACTTTATACAATTCATTACCGGACAGAATCAAGACAATCAACAACGACGTTAGTTTCAAGAAAGTAGCCAAAATGTTTCTCCTTGACCAACAAGGAGCCATCGTTCGCAGGGGATAATGCGGCAGAGAAGTGAAGACTGCAACGATTATGTCTATTTTCCATTTACGTATATTATATTATATTACATTATTCTATTCTTATTTTATTTGTTAATTTATTCACAAATTCACAAATCAAATTAATTTATCTTCATGCCCCTATATGATGTTACTTCATCTCAATGTATCACATAGTTTATTATTCCTCTTACATTATATTGTAATTTTAGCATGGTTATGTGGCAGAGCAGCCTCTGCAGTATACGAAAGCATTCTGCATGCTGAACATCGCCATTTTCGTATTTGTTACAACCTGTACACTTACTGAAATAAAGTCTTTTTATTATTATTATTATTATTATTATTATATTTCTCTCAGGGACTCGCCATATTTCGTTTTTTATTTAATCAATACAATTTTCTGCCCTTTTAAAAAATCGAAATGCTTAAAATACCTACGAATAAATATTATTTTCATGTAAAATATTTGAAAAATATAAAATTATGATTCCAGAATAACATCAGCTGGGGAAAATATTGTTACGAATACAATTTCATTAAAGTTATGTTAATGTTAGTCGTTTAATTCCTTTTCATGAAGCTGGTTTTTTAGTGCTCTGTTAATAAGTTGTTAATTAAGTGTAATAGCTGATTAGGAGTATTGCCATGATAACACCTTTCCAATATGTATAGGTACCTGAATGACTTTAACAGTTTGTTTAAATCAATACTTTATTGAGGGAAATAATGAAATAACAGGAATCAGCGATTAAGTGTAATTTTATAAAAGGTGAAGATAGCTATTGCCAGGGGTTTGACAGGGTTTATGGAGCAAATATTTCAAAACCATTAGGTTGTTTAATTTCAAATGGATTGAATGAATGATTGAATGAAATGAATGAATCAACTCTTTGAAGTGTGTAAAGTAACGATGATGTGTTGTTCTCGGTTCAGATCCGTCTCTGCATGACTCGAGCCGCGCCGCGTAACCTCACCACGAGCTTAGCGCCTCGCCGCCATGACAGTCGCCCTCTGACGATGACGTTAAGATGAGCGACGGGGTGAATCAGGCCCCAGATCAGCTGGGTCCTGCGTATCCTGGGACCGAGGGGCCCGGCGGTCCCCCCTACTCCTCTCAACCGCCCACGCCGTCGTCGACGGTCCAAGACTCGGACTTCGACAACAAGTCTTCGGACATCCCGCCCTTCAGCCTCATCACCGCGACGGATGTGGTCGAGGGGCTTGGAAACACGAGACTACAGAACGATGCCTTTGCCGAGGGACTCACGAGTCGCCTCATGGATCTGTCCCAATGGGACTGCTACGACGGCCTCTCCGGGAGGTTCGTGGACCGCGGTGACGGGATTCAAGTCCTGGTGTCGCACTCGTCGTACCGACCTTGGGAGAGCAAAGACCACGAGTTGTTGCGCACCATCGCGCCGCAAGCGCCCAGCGCCATCCCGGCGTTCACCGACGCGTTCAGCGCCGGGAACAAGTTGCCAAGCTTTCAGTCGCAGTTCAACGCGTTCAGCGAGAGCAACGGGGAGATCTTGACGACGCTGACGACGGCCTCGCCAGCGTCGACGTCGTCCTCGCCGATGCCCAACTTCCACACGATGTCCTCCGTCAACCGTCCCGGATATCCTATTGTTCCCGCGCCGATCCAGGCCCGGGAGCTTCCCTCGATGCAGCACCAGTTCCTTGAGGAGAGGCAGATCCAGCAGTTCCCTCATCAGCTTTTCCCTAATCAGTATTCCCAGCAAATCATCAATCCAAACGGACAGTTAATCCAAGGCGTCGTCCACCAGAACCCGATGATCGTAGTCAAGACTGAACCGTTGACTTTAGTCGGCAATAACCTGACTCAGCTCGTCACCGCCGACTACAAGAGCAATCAACTCACGCAATTAGTCTCGTCGGACTTCAAAGTCGCCGACTACGACAAGGTCATGGACCAGACCGGCGGTGCGCTCGCTCAGCTTCACCACAGCAACTTCCAGAACCCGATGGGCGTCCTGGAGATGAACAAAAGCATGTCCGGGTCCCCGCCGCGAGGGCTAGACTCTCGGAAGAAGGAGCGACGGAAAGTGCGGGCGGCGAGCCTGGAGAGCTCGACGGAGAGCGACGGATGCGGCAGCGAGAACTCGGGCCAGGTTCCGTCGGTGTCGTCGACCGCGGGCTTCAAGAGCCCGATGCTGCACCAGCAGTCGGTGAGTGCGTTGGAAGACGACGACAAGCCGGCCAAGAAGAAGCGGAAGCGGTGCGGAGAGTGCAACGGATGTCAGCGGAAGGACAATTGTGGGGACTGTGCGCCGTGCAGGAATGACAAGTCTCATCAGATCTGCAAGCAGCGGCGGTGCGAGAAGCTGACGGAGAAGAAGGTAAGAGGCGACGTGGATTCATGCATGGGGTGTGGTAGTAGACATTTGGATGTGGGTCTTGGTGGATACGGTCACCCTTGGGGCCCCTTGCATGCGACTTCGTGGCTTTCTTAGCAAAGAATACAAACCAAATTCTTGTGCTTGGCAAGTTGTGCATATGATTATGATTCAGTGTGAAAAGTGGAACACTTTTTAGGAAATTATCATTCATTTATTTCAACCTTTTGGTGACACGAGAACATTTCAATTGATGCATTTGTGGAATCAAAATAAAATTGTATTATTATACTACAACATGTAAGAGAAAATGTCCGATTTTATACAGATTGGCAGAACTTGGTGACACCATCAGAGTTTTATAGTTCGTTTCCTACACAGAAGTTGTTTATACTTCGATCTTGGCCTGCAGTTGGTAAAATCTTGGCATTTTCATGCAATAGCTTGCTCGGCAAATTTAAAATTGAAACAAGATGTTACAAGATTTGGTCAGATCTGACCATACTTAAAAAATAAAAAAATTACAAAAATCTCGACAAGAAATTCAGTAAAATGACGCTGAAACAATCTTTCCGTTGGTCTTAGCTTTCTCTACAGTCAACAATGCTGACTAAAAGGCTGTGCAAATGTTACTAATCGTCATGAGGGTTATCGATTTATTTCCTACCCCCTGCGTTTACCAGCTGCAGTGTTCTTCTCGTCAACCCCTGGACTAAATGCGCACAAACACTCGCAGCAAGTTCTTTCATAACAATGTGAAACACTAGTTGACGTCTGTTGAGAATCGATCTAAAGAAATATTAGGAAGGTACACGATACCGTTTACCAATTTTATTTTAAAATATTTGTGTCCTAAAAATAGCAATGTTATATTTTGCATAAAGTTTGCTGAATGTAAATTTCAAATTTTGAAAACATTCCATAACTTTTTGGTACCTTCTACCTAATATTTTTTTTTTATAATTCTTATCATGATGCAGACAAATTCTCTAAAAATTCGTCACTTAGGACTAAAAATTGTCTACGTATCTTCAACGAAAAATTGCATCTTTCAAAATGATCCTATAAATAAAATATTTGTGTTGAAACTTGTACTTGTCGAACCTGGGACTCCTGTCTCAATATCAGAAGGGTTGCTAATGGAAACGTCTTGCACAAGATGGCGTCCATCCATCATGAAATGGCGCCTGGGATTTGATTTGGCAGTTGACAGCTGTCCAACGCGGTTCATATGTTTACCTTGTCGAAGCAGTGAGCATATTTGCGTAGCAGCATTCTTCGGAAAAGAATTGTACTCTGTATTTGATGTTTGATAGAAAGTACAATATTATATGTTTGAAATCTTTCGTCAAAGTAGGAGGTTTTTGAACATCTGTTATGTATCTTTCGTCTTTTTCGGCAGCTTATTTACATTTTTCTCATGATGGTTTTTTGTGGGTGTTTAACTATAGGGGAGGACGAAAGTTTGATCTATAAACCGAGATCTTTTGTATTGTTCCTTAAATTCTGACCGCAAATGAAGATGTTATTAACACACTACCTCAGGGCAATGTGTAAAGCTCTCAATGCCAATGTGCGGTTAAATAGATTAGTGACCAAAATAGATTAACGATATTACATCACAAAACGATATTTGCAAACGATATTTGCATCAGGAAGCCAGTGGATGAGACATTTATTTGCAAACTGTCTGCCCAAATATTTCGATTAGTATTGGGAAAAATGGGTTTGTAACGTACAAAATTGAAGTGACGGATAAAATGTGTAAAACGAAGTGAGTTTAATTATTGAGCGAAGCGAGCGATTTCTTTTGGCTCATTTGGCACGGACCTCTGTTTTTTTCTGCTACTAACCGACACACAGGTCGCACCGTTTCACCGATCGATCTGAAATTTTGCACACATGTAAAGACAACCTTTTCTATTTGCAGACTCTAATTTTGTTGAAATCCGTCCAATAGTTCATTGGTAAATTAAATATCTCCTGATAGGTTGAAAAATGAAAAATTGTCTTCGAGAAATCTGATCAAACTCATATTTTGCATGGTCATTAAGACCAACATTGTCTCTTATTTTACACATTTTCAGTCCAATCAGTCAAGAATGTATGCACTGATATTTCTGTCAGAAATGAAGTATCGAAATGAATGTTTCTATTTTTTATACCATCACGCTACGGCGGGAGCAATATCTACACATCTTTGATGCTCTATTAGTCCAAGAGAAGTTAATGAAAATGGACATTTCATCCGCAGCTAATTTCTGAATTTGCTTGGCGTTTCTGTGTTTCTGTGATCTTGTAAGTCTGGAGAATGAAGTTTCGTTTCGCCGTTTGAACGGAACTTGGCAGCATTTCGGCTTCATTATGATGAAAGGCGACAGGTTCGGGCCTCTTCGGTAAAGTTCGGCTGGGGTCAAGAGCCAAAAAGACAACCTCTTTTTTCCATGGAATCTTTTTTAATACGCGAACATCTCCGTCGATTTTGGATAAAATCCAATTTGAAGAATATCAATTTTTACTACTTTTGGCAAGCGCGACTTTCTGTGAGTATTATTTCTCTTTCTTTCATGGATTTAGTGATAAATCTGTTTTTACACTTCAGTTGGTTCTCTCTAATTTCACCGTTTAGGTATCTTTCACTCATATTTGATATTTGAAATAAATTAGAAATAAGTACTTATTTCACCTGTCATACTGATGATTGATGAATGTAAAAGGTTCAAAATAAATCGCTCAAACACTCATTTACATTCCATTTGCAAGAGTTCCCGAACATTGCGACGTTTAATATCGCTGAACAAAATATCAATAAAATCTAAAAATAAGTAAAAACGTACTCAAAAGAAACGGAATGGCTGGTAAAGATTTTGATGGATCATCTCATTAAGTCTGTGCTAATTGCATTATCTAACTCTATAGTAGGTGAGCTCTATTTCTTTGATAATAACAAAGATTGATTGTCAAGGAACCTGACCACCAGTCAATCCGTTTCGTTCAAATACCGTTTTTACTTTGTCCAAGTGGAAGTGTTATACAAGATTCAAACATTCAGTTATGTCAGTTATGTAAAGATGTTCTCGTTGCGCCGTAAGGGTGAAGTTCCAGTAAATTAGTATTATAATTTTGACCTTATGGCTTACACTTACTTTAGGCGTCAGGACGACAGTTTCAAAGAACGATGAAGCTCGGAGATCTTGGGTTCAATTCCCTCGACTGTCTTTCCTCACTTAATCACTCAGTCGAAAGGCAAAATCATCCGTCCATCCTCAGCCACCTTCATCATCATCTGCATCATCATCTTCATCGTCTTAGTCATCATCATCATCACAATCATCACAATCATCTCCCTGTTATCTGTCGTCGTTAGACTATTCCCATGAACATAAAAATAAAATAAAATGCATTATTTCACAAAATGGTGACAGAAGAACTGTTACTACTCTCGTTTTCATTGCATCTTACAGTAAAATCGCCCCAATATGTTTGCATTGTATTTTAACCCTTTCTGTGATTCGCCATTAGGTCTAAGTTATAATGCTGAGACCCTTGAAAATGACCCTTATCGCGCAATGTCAATAAGGTCGGCGAAGTTTGACCGCGAAGTGACCAGGTATGAGGTAGGTCACGACCGCGAGGGGCTGATAGAGGGGGATGATCTGGAGCAAGCAGGGAGAACAGGGAACAGATCTGGAGCAAGCAGGGAGCAGATCTGGAGCAAGCAGGGAGAGCAGGGAACAGATCTGGAGCAAGACAGGGAGAACAGGGAGCAGATCTGGAGCAAGCAGGGAGCAGATCTGGAGCAAGACAGGGAGAGCAGGGAACAGATCTGGAGCAAGCAGGGAGAACAGGGAACAGATCTGGAGCAAGCAGGGAGAACAGGGATCAGATCTGGAGCAGCAGGGAGAGCAGGGAGCAGATCTGGAGCAAGACAAGGAGAACAGGGAACAGATCTGGAGCAAGCAGGGAGAGCAGGGAGCAGATCTGGAGCAAGCAGGGAGAGCAGGGAACCGATCTGGAGCAAGCAGGGAGAACAGGGATCAGATCTGGAGCAGCAGGGAGAGCAGGGAGCAGATCTGGAGCAAGACAAGGAGAACAGGGAACAGATCTGGAGCAAGCAGGGAGAACAGGGAGCAGATCTGGAGCAAGCAGGGAGAGCAGGGAGCAGATCTGGAGCAAGCAGGGAGAGCAGGGAACCGATCTGGAGCAAGCAGGGAGAACAGGGAAGAACAGCTGCGCGCCGTCACACGGAGAGAATGTTTATTAATTCGATCTTGAACTTGTAGCGTCTTTGTTTATACCCGGAAGAGAGAGAGAGAGAGAGGGGAAGCTTGGGCTAGGACAGTAACAACAAACACCGTGCGTGGCGGGGCAGGATCTAGTGGGTGATGTTACGCTACGCGGGGGAGGATCTAGGAGACGGGGCTACACTTGTGTGGGGGGGGGGGGGGGTAGTGGTATACTGGTAGGGATTTAATCCACATAACTGTGCTCCATTTCTTGGAGTATTTATTTTGATTAATAGAAGACAGTTAAAACGTACTCAACGATATTCAAATCGTTTAGCCTTTATATGTATAGATTATATTCCTTTCTCTCGTGGAGTAGCTTTTGTTCGAAAATACGTTGATCAATGATTGACTTTTGTTTAATCTGATTAGTGAAATTTTTTTTTAAAGGGGTGACAAAATAAAGTCAATAAAAACCATACTTATCTATTCAATGAGTTGCAGCCTAAAATGAACAAAATGTCTTATTTGTTGTGGTGTTTAACGTAGCACTGCTCTGCAACTAGGCTAATTGATGATGAAGAAACGTGATACTGGACAGTGGGAAGGAGGAGGTCGTTACCTATTGGTAGGGAACCTTGCCAGCATTTGCCTCGACTGAGGGAAGCCACGCATGACCTCAGTCCGGGGTTCGAGCCCGTGTTCAAGTATGAAACGCGAAGGAGACATCTTCCCTCGCCGTGAGTGCGAGTTTGCACCCCAGGCGCTAGGGGATGCATTGTCGCCGTGTTTGTCAAGCATTGTTGCGCTATCATGACGTCATGACATTGGCAGCAACGTGCGTCGATAGGGTTGACTGGAATTCAAGGTTAAATGCGATAAGGGTGAGATTTGTATCTCCTGTCACATAACTTTCGCCCTTATTGACGTTGACCTTGAATCTGTTCTACGAAAATCTTCGGGTAAATCGGGGATGCTACTCCTTACATTCATCAAGTTATAATGTATTTGTATATTCTTTTATCATCTTATGACAGTTTCTCTGTTCGATTGTTTTGTTTGTGATTTTGCCTGTACTGCCCAGGTCGCACCGTTTAACCAATCGATCTGTGTTTTTATAGACGTCAAAAGAGCGTTATGACTCTTGTTTAGTAAATTTGAGGAAAATTCTCTGAAGAGTTGAAAAGTGAAAATTACATGTTCATTGTGTTCATGTTCAATTTATGTACCTACCTGTGGACATGGGGACCGAGATTTCATCACTTTTTGCCAATTTTACACGAATCGGTGAAGAACATGAAGATTTATTGAAAGTGTTGAGCTTTTTTTTTGCAATTTTTTCGAATTTTATCGAGAAAGTAAGATTTAGTAAGTTTTATTGAAAATGCTGAGCTTAATTTGCAATATTTTCGAATTTTATCGAGGAAGTAATGGTATGCATCGCACCTCAATCAACCTTAAAGTCTTCCAAATGATTAGGCTTATACAGCTATTTTCCAAGGTCTGTAGATCAGCTAGTTTTGCAATTGCTTCTCAACGCGTTCCGCAGAGCTTTTGCCTCCGTGGCATTGAGTGAGAGCTGTCCTGGTTAATGCGTCGGCTCGGTCCAATCAGATCAAGTAGTTCTGTGAACAGTGACTTCTCGCGAGTGACACGCCGGGATGTTGGGTGACTTCTCGCGATATGCGACAGAAAGGCGCGGAAATAGCGAGATTCATGGAATCTGTATTAATAGTCCGGCGGTTCCACGACCTCCTCAACTCACATTAGACAACACCAGAGCTGTAGTCATGGCAACAGTTCCGAGAATACTGTTCGCTAACTCAGAGGTAGAGGGCCGGGAGTCCGATTCAATGATTCTTGAGGTGTAGACCGGTAATTCAGTCCTCATCCCATCATATTTGTAATGATGGCATGAGTCATTGTGCACAGGCACATAGGAAAGGGGGGGGGGGGGGGGGATGGGGGGAAAATCCCACCCCCCCTCTGATTCAATTCCCATACCTATGTTCTTATACATTTATTTGTCAAGATATAAATATATGCTGAAAAAGTGTTAAAATCGCGCAAATTCATGCCTGAAATTCAAACATTTTGCGGGGCTGTGCGCCTCGGACTCGTATTTCACTGAGGAGCACTCCCCCCAGACCCCCCATTGTCTTCGTAGATTTCTCCAACTCAAGTTCTTTTACAATATTATTCCCCCCCCCCCCCCCCCCCCCTGCAAATAGAGTTCCTACGCGCATGATTGTGTAAGAGAATACTTCAATATAACTGTATTTGTTGGCATCAGTCAAATGGCAACTGGTAGAGCTTCATTACACCATTCCAGAAGTGTGCAACGCGAAATCTAGATAATTGACTTCCGCCCTTCTACCTCTGAGTTACAGACTTGTGTTGCCATAAGAATCAAGTAGCTCTTAACTATGTCTCCATGACTGAACACTCAAACCCTCGGTAAAATATGCTCGGTATAGCAATCGAGTAAAAAGAGTTTCTGTTAACTTTCAATTAAACTCCACTTTATTGTGGTTTTAACTTTTGTATACGTTCACAAGATTGATATCTTGGAACTAATAAAATTATTAAAGTATTGCACAGAAAGCAATTTAATTATCGGTAACAACGTACACTAAAATCAATCTAACCACTTTTCAATTTCCATTTCCTTGTGTGTTTCAATACTGTGCATGATGTATACAAATAGAACAGTAAATTCACAAAGTCCGCTTGCAAAATGACTTACACGGCACTGTGTAACCTCGAAACGAGGGTACAAGCGAGCGAACCAACACATCTCTAATGATAAATGGTTCAAATCGAGTCCGAAGTTCGATGGAAGTATTGCGCCTCCAACCGTATCATGGAAAAGGTGGGCTTCCGGTCTTCTGGCCGAAATATTTCAGTTTGAATATGCAATTCGCAGCTGCTCTTCACTTACACAGCTGATGTCGGCGCTGCTAACGAAGTTCTATAATGAGATTTATCAGACCATTTGAAATATATTACCAGTGGGACTCACACAGAACAAGAGACAGCAAACAAATTCATCAACATCCACGTTTTCCAACACTTTTGGAATGAACCCGCTCATAGGTGTCCACAGTTGGTAGGGGGAAGGGGGGGGGGGGGGGGGGCGCTGGAGTTCAGGAAAACATATTTTTTTTGTGATGTGTTACAAAAATATCAAAAAAATCATTTGAGAGTGTCAAAAAAAAATCCCTGCGGGCAAGGTGGGGGCATGCCCTCCACCGCCCCAAAGTGTCAAAAAAATATTGAATTTTTTAACAAAATACAACTCAAAATGTCTCAAAATTGATTTCAAAGTGTCCAAAACCAAACACCGCGCATCCCCCCTGATCCGAGCTGCAAAATTGTTTCCGATTACCCCCCCCCCCCCCTGACAGATATCCTGCGGCGCCCATGATCAAGCTCATCAATATATCTGATGCCAACAAATACAGTTTTATTGTAGTATTCTCGTACACAATGACTCATGTCACCATTACAAATACGATTGGATAAAAACAAAATTACTGGCTTATGAGCTCATCAAGAATCATTGAAATTGACATCCGGCCCTCTACCTTTAGGCTCGGAATATCGGGATGAACTAGCTACTGTGTAACCTGCGCAGAGCTTCCAAGTCCACCTTGCGGTGTCAATTAGACGCCCCCCGACGCCCCCCCAGCAATTAAACCGCCTAATGAAGCGCCGCGACGCTGGCTGCCAGGAGCGTTTCCCGCGCATCGATCTGCGTGCTAGCGCGCATGCGCCGCCGGCAGGGTGACACGCAGTTTGATGGGGCATTGATTTTGTCCGACGACCATTACGAGTATTCATGATCGCGGTACACGCCGGAGGCTGTCAAGTGATTTCTACAACTTGCAGCGCCAAATGTCTTCTTGTTTTTAGGGGTGTTTTACGCCGCACTGTTCTGTGGAGGATATTGGCGACGGATGAATGATGATTATGAATGATTGAAGTAGGGAGGAGGTCATGATATTTTAATAGGTAACCTTCCCAACATTTGGCTCTCGTATAAGAGGAAAATTGGGTTTGTTTCAACTACTTATAGATACAAAATACATGAATTTTTTAAATTTATTTCAGTTTTTGTAGGGTAGGTAATTATAAATTATAAAATTCGATTTTTGCACATATTTTCACGATACATCGTGACAAATTGTCAAATTACCTATAACCTCCTCTAAAGGTACACTTAGGATGATGCAACAAGCTAATGTGTAATCATCTCTAATTTAATTAATTGATTAATTAATCGTCTAATCAGTGATAATTGTAACTTTACCTCCGCACATTTGTCAACTAATCACTGCGCTCTACTCTCAGACAAAGCTGGTAATAATTATCGTTGCAACAACAATGCAATAATTCTGATTGTGCCGTCCTGTTGGCTTGGCCGAGGCAATTGAACGCGCCCGAGTCAATGATTGTGAGAAACTAATTGTCTCTCGGTCCATCATCTAATCATCCACATCCTCGCTGATGACGCGGCTTTCCTCGCGTCGTCGCGGGCCTCGTCGTTGTCGCGTCGTTGAAGTTCACGCGTCGTTGGCGCGTCGTTGAAGTTCACGCGGCTTTCCTCGCGTTGTCGCGGGCCTCGTCGTTGTCGCGGCGTTGAAGTTCACGCGTCGTTCACGCGTCGTTGAAGTTCACGCGGCTTTCCTCGCGTCGTCGCGGGTCTCGTCGTTTACGTCGTCGCGTCGTTGAAGTTGACGCGTCGTTGTCGCGGACCCAGGTTCGGTTCCGGTCCTGGTCGGCCAACTGTCATCTTGGAAAAAGGTCCTGAACTCAGCATCTGAGGAGAGTCCGGATTTGTAAAAATAAAATAAAATATAAATGCAAAGCATTTTTTTAAAATAATTTTAATTGAAAATGTACCCAGGAAGATGGACGATGAGAAGGAGGCGATTGTGGCCTAGGGAACCTACCCATCATTTGTCTCCGACTGAGGTAAACCACGACACATTGACGAAGTAAAAGGTTGACGGCTGGAATCGAACTCTGGCCTCTGGAACTGGAGTCCAGTACTTTGGGAAACAACAGTTGTTCGATTCGATGAGAGAATAAGGAGATAAATACCTAATGTTTAATGTGGTCTATTACGCTGCGTGATTGACGGTGTTATAAAGACTTTGAGTTGTACAGAACATTATTGATTTGCAAGTGATGAAGGTGCTATTCATTTATCTTTTCGAAAGAAAAACTGACACATATTTTACTTTACTGTAATCTTAAAATTGGCACAACACCTCCTAAAATTCTTGACCAATTTTGCTGAAACTTTTATAATAGGTATAGTTAAATATGTTGGTTTTTGGACCTTGCAAAATTTCAACTTGATGGGAACATTTTCACACGTTCAACCAATCTGAGGATGTTGTTCTAAAAATGGTCTGAAATCCAGAAAGTGGTCTTTAAATGTATGCAAAATATCGGCTCAGTCATAACAATGCCTCGACGCTGAAAATGGAAAACTAACTTTATACCTGGCTCTTTAACCGGCCCTTTTGTAGTCCCTTTCGGGGAACCTTTTCCCTTCCCAGTAGCAATTATGTTAATCAGAGTCTTCTTCTTGTATAACAATGCGCTAACTTAAACTCTGCTCACATGATTAACAATCAGTCGGGGGATAAAATATGTTCTACATTGCACTCATATAATTTGCAATTTTGATTCTTGGAATTTAATTTGACCAATTGTTTCATCGAATTATAAGTACACCCAAGTCTAAAATCAAGTTCCACGATCAACATGGGATGCATGTGTTTACACTTTACATTGCTGGGATAGTTACCGACAGCAAATCAAAATATTTTATCAGTTAACTTGTGGAAGAATTGCCGATCTAATGACCTTGGATTTGACCATTTCAAAAAGGGTCTTTGGTGGCTTTGATTTCTAAATGAGTTAACATGTGTTTATGTCAAATCAAAATATGTAATTTTTTTAAACTTGAGTCAGACAGAGTATCTTTTTGGCTGATGTATACTTTGTCTTACTAAAATTTTAAAAGTCTTTAATTAATAACTTTTAAAAAATGTAATGGAAACAATATTTTGCACTAAAGAGACCATGAAATTGATTAAATACTATCTGCCAAAAATTGTGTGTAAACTGTAAAGTAGCGACTTTTAATAAATTTGTAGGATGGATAAGTTATGGTTGAGTCCAAAGAGAATAGAACCAAAAGACACGAATCGATCATCATGCTAAGGCGGAAGAATTATCAGCACATCTTTGTCCCATCACAGAAAGTAATTAAAATAGGATTTAAACCAGACTTATTTACACAAACTCAAATTCCGTACAAACGATGTTTTTTGCTACCCCGATATTTCCACCCCGTATCAACATCCATCTAATCAGAAGTTTTCACCGTGAGCGAGGGGGACGGGGGGGGGGGGGGATATCCACGCAATTCGAGTTGAAATTGTTATCCTGGAAAACTTTTTTGTGCGTTACATCAGAGGTAACAAATTTTATCTCCGCGGCCCTGCTAGAGACCAACTAATTTAACTTTGTCCGTAATTTTGTGCGTCCGTGTGCAGTTTTTGCGCCCCGCTTCATTATGTAACTGGCCGGGACGAACCTTTGAGAGAGAAGGGGGGGGGGGGGGGGGGGCAAAAAATCAGGGCTAACGATGATTCTAATGCGTTTGAATATTATTAGGAAGCTGTGAGAATTATGGAAGATGGTGGAGATGGTGGGTAAAAAATGGGAACCGTTACACCTCAGTTGGAGAATAATTGCAATATGCATTTTATTTTATACGCGTCTACTCGTTGCACAAATTTACATCACATTATTTTCTAGAAAATTGGAGAATATTATTTTCTCCGTTTCTGCTAGCAAAATACATATTTTCTTTTTATATTTTTGTTATGCCCCCACACTTTTTCTTTAATGCAATCCGTCTGAAAAAATCACGTAAAATAATACATACGCATTTAAAAATGTGATTATTTATAATATGCACATGTATAACAAATATTCATATTTATGTGACACATACCTATTGCTCTGCTAGTTCACCCTATAAGATTGTTCCAAGTCCAGTCCAGCGAATTCCCGTAAAGATCTTCAATTCTATTTTCATAACTCCCAACAGACTCCAGAAACTTCCTCGAAAGGACAATAAAACTCAGCCGCTCTCGGCAAGTCGTCTTCAAAACCCACCCTTAACATAATACGTAATAAGAAAACTATTACATCCATTACTTCTTCTTCCTCTCTGGCGAAACAAATCTCATTTCTAAAGCAAACACTTTCTCTCCACTGGCGGTACATCTTCCATGGAGCGCGTAGAAATCCAGCCAAGATCATTACATTCTTGTATATCCCGGACAAGTCTGCACCCTTATTGCGTTGGCCATAAGGTCTATATTTAATACTAAATTGCTAGAAACTCACCCTTAGCGCAATAGCCATAAAGATCAGGTAACGTGATCCGTTTCGTGAAGTATTCACAACATGTATTGTTGACAATAAAAAGTTAATTGGATTATGACATTTATGAAATAATGTCAGTTTAGATTGTCTTAGTTTATAATCATTTTTCTGATTTTCTTTCATGCAGAGTTTAAACTATAAATCAATTTTCATGTGAAACCAACAGACCGATCTTGCTAGAAATATGTATGGAGACGAAATGGATGTTAATTAATCTTTTGTGAAAATATAAGCCTGATCGGTGACTTGGTTTGAGCTGTACCGCGAAACCAAGGTTCCTACATCGCTGATCGAGTAACGGCCGTGCTCTCTGTGGACTCGTAGGGGCTGTGATCGGGCCAAGCGCTTCCTTGTTGTCGCGTCTTCGCTATCGATCCAGCAGGCAGTGAGAGTGAACGCGGTGAGTCATCGGGGGGGCGCTGGTTGAGGCTTATCAATGCACTCGGCTGCATGCGAGAGCCGACTAGAGGCGGCGGTGCATGCACTCAGTGCAAACACGCTGCGTTGCCGGGTCAAATCGGGCTTAAACATGTCCGAACACAGAACAAAGTGGAACATTTGGAAGCGTATTTCTCTGCAGAAAAATGTCCTCGACAACATACCCTAATTCTGTGCACCGGAAGTACTTTTTAATCACTTTTCATGTTACTCCGGTTTTGACAAAACTTGGTAGAATTGTCCACGATCCTAAACAAACACAAATCTCTCTTGGAGCGTTTTTCTCTCAATCTCATCGAGAACTTGCTGGCAGTAGATTATTGCCAATATGTCCGCCTTTGAACATTTTATCAGACAATTAAATTTGCTTATAGTTGCTCAAAATTATTGACACATCTAGTGGTCTAGGGATCTAGGGCTCTCACAGAACACTTTGGATTTTATTAAGATCAAAATCAAATCATGATTGCCTAGTTATTGGAAATTTGTTTTTACAAGTTTATTTTAAGTGTCCAATATATCTTCAATGTTTTTTTTTTGGAAAATGAAATGTAAGATTATAGACACGCACGCGTTCTAAGAATGTGCGTGAATTTGTGGTGCGTGCGTGCGTGCATGAGATACGCATCTACGCTGGTTTCTACAAAAAAAAATCCAGGAACTATTTTGTTGTGGACGAACATTGTGCGTAAATAAAAAAACAGCTAAGCGCAAAACTTAAAAAATCAATCTGAAATTGTTTGGATTCGCATACCGAAGAGCTAAGTAGAAAATCTATAAAAACCTCCCCCCCCCCCCCCCCCCTGTGGGCTCGGGCTGCGTTGCCAGGTCTCCACGCAGCGTCCGCACATCACGTGGTCTGCCGACGCCGCCACGCTAGACGCTTCGACGTCGCGACGCCGGAGCATTCAGGCGTCCTCGAGACACTTGCGCGCGCTGTGCGCTGACACTAACGTGCACTGACACTAATATAGCTACTGACACTAACGTGCACTAACATAGCTACTAACACTAACGTGCACTAACACTAATATAGCTACTAACACTAACATCACTAACACTAATAATATAGCTACTAACACTAACATCACTAACACTAATATAGCTACTAACACTATCGTCACTAACACTAATAATATAGCTACTAACACTAAAATGCACTAACACTAATATAGCTACTAACACTAACGTCACTAACACTAATATAGCTACTAACACTATCGTCACTAACACTAATAATATAGCTACTAACAATAACGTGCACTAACATAGCTACTAACACTAACGTGCACTAACACTAATATAGCTACTAACACTATCGTCACTAACACTAATAATATAGCTACTAACAATAACGTGCACTAACATAGCTACTAACACTAACGTGCACTAACACTAATATAGCTCAAATTCATTAACAAACTAACACTAGTGTAGTTAGATATAGTTACTAACATTAACGAGTACTAATATTAACTAACATTAGTTAACATACTAACACTATAGTATAGTTACTAACATTAGTTTAATAACTAACGTTACACTAACACTTGCACTAATATTGCTATCTATCACTTACTAAACTGACATCATCATTCATTACAATATACAGCTAACAATTAATAATTTAACAACAAAATCACGAACACTGTCGATGATTTTACTTCAGTCGAGAGGCAAATGCTGGGAAGGTCACGCCATGACCGCCTCCTTCCCATCCTTGCGTACTCTTCATCATCACAATCATCAGTTGCACGTGAAGTTTCAAGTGGAGAGCGTGTTGAACGAGCTTTGCAAGCTCTTTGCAAGCTCATTGGAATCACCGCCTGCTGGATGAATCAGACGCCTCCATGACACACTGACTGTCACGTGACATGTAGGCGGCTGAAGACAGATGGCGCGCTAATCGAATTGCGAGACGCAACTGGATTAACGTCGGACTCGCAGTGACTAGAGTTGAGACGGCTAACTTGTGACGCAGATGTTGAGAGGTTAGGAAGGACGCCATGTTGTTTAACATGTTTGGAAACATTCGCAGCTTCTCTTTCAGATTGTCCGTCAATAAAGAGGAGTGTAGGTTATCAATTTTGTGATGAAACCAAAGGAGGGATGTTGCTAGAAATCAATAAGCAAACGAACACGATAGTAATGCATCTTTTGTGAAATATTAGTCTGAGCGCCACTGTTGTTTTTGTTTAGTTGGTTCGTAAAAGCGCGGCAACTGTTTCAAAAATGTAAAATGGAGGGTGTTCGACATTTTGTTTTTAATATTGACATATTGCTTGCTTACAAAATTATCTATGTTTATAATATTTTCCCACGGTAGTTTGAAATCTATTTGCGATACAAGACTCTCATGTTATATTTGATATATTCTAATCGCATAAGAAGTGGCAACCATTTTGTATCATTGTCAGGTTTTTTAATGTAAAATGGAACATGGCAATTATTAAAACAGTAATTTTAGCAATTTTAGATGAAAATATTATGTAGCAACCTTCAAAATGTATAAAAAAATATTACAGAGTTTGAATTTCGAAGTTCAAATTGCACTAAAAGAGCGGAAAATTAATCTAAATCTCGTTTTCGTCACAGCTACAGTACTGTCGTGGTGGTTTTGAAATCTGTGTGAGAATTGCTGCGGACGGGACGACGACCCTCACTGTTGTCACATGACCTCTGCAAGCTGCAGCCAGCAGGTATAGAGTGCGCAGTCGCAGTCGCAGGCGAGGATGTTGTCATAATCGTCAAACAAATCTCAGCGCAGCGGCTAAGATTTCATCTTATAAAGCGCATTTCCGTTCCTCTCTCTCGGCTGTCGGTTTCTTGCGTATTGTACTTATGAGTGGTGGGTAAAAAGGAGGACATATGCACCACGCTTCCTCCATATGGCCACGTGTCGGTGGGACAGCCGGCAGCCATCTTGACTGTGACGTGAAGCAAAATGGTGGGCCCGTTGAAGTGATGTTTTTGTGGGGGTCGTTTTTAATAAAAACTATTTTTAAATATTAACTTTTTATGTTATTAGGAATCCTCCTAAAATTACCACATCTTCAGAATCTGTACCTACTTTAGTTTCTGAATCTAGTTTAGCGATCATTTCCATCTCCTCGATCATCAACATACATCAATAATAAATAACAAAGGCGAAAGTACACCGCCTTGTGCAACTCCCGAAATTGTACCGAAAGTTCAAGGAATTGAAATAAATTGTTTCTTGAATGACAAAATCATGTTTTTAATACAAAGTTTTAAAACAAATTTTATAAATTTTGTATTTATTTCACAAACCTGTGTTTTGACCACCACCTACTCGATCTACCCCCCCCCCCTCCCCTCAACAGGGATGAACGAGCAAGTGGTGTTTTGACAAATAAAAGACCTTTAAATTTTAATTAAACAATATCGACACATTTTATATATCTACTATACCTACAATCATTGGTATTATAAAACAATTGTTTATCTTACAAAATAACTAAAGAGCATCAAATTCAACAAAATATTCCTTTCTTCCCCATAAAACTTTATTAGCTAGGTACTTGACTTCTTATAGAAAGTTGTAACTATAAGTAATTGAGCCGAGTTTCGTGTTCCTAAAGAACAGAAAATGTTACGATCATCTTAAAACCCCCAGCGAAATAACCCCCATAAGAACTCAGAATTGCAAGTTTGTCCATAAACCATCGTACGCCGAATTAACCAGCCCGAACAATTCCAATTCATAGTCAAAAATAAGATGCCTCACTCCATATACAGTAATTCACCGATGGGGCTGTAAAAAATTGGTTCGCCTCTCTTTTTTATGGGCTCGATGGTATTTTATGATTATATAGGTAGCTCTTCGAATTTTCAGACGAGAGCGAAAGTTTTGACGCGGCAATTCCGGAATTTATGAGGGAATTTTTAGTGTCCGGAATATACGGTGACAGAATAAAGTCGACACAGTTACGACAGACAATGACATAACATTTTCAATGCCTTTTTGAATTATCAGCATCACGCAAGGGTTGTCGATTTTTTTGTTGGGCGCCATTCGGAAAGAGAAATTATTTTACTTTTGTTCCAACTTTTCCTGTATAGGTGCTATCTTCGCGGATAAGTAGTGTCCAGAGAGATAAATTTCTCAATATTTAAGCATATTGAACCGTTCGATTGATTGAAAATAAGACTAAAGCTGCAATCAGATTCAAAATTGTTTGAAAATTGGATAATTTAATTATTTTATTACAGCGCCACAAATTTGGGGAAAAATTTTGTTCTAACTTTAGGTGTCTCAAGTCGTCAGTAAATAATTTTTAACGTTTTAAATAATTTAATTCGATCAAAAGTTTTTGGGCCGCACAAGGAAAAAGCGAGAGTTGAAGACGTATACGTAATTTTTTAAATTACTAGTCAAGTCGTCATCCATATTAACCGAAATTGTGCATATCTTACGCTGTTATCACTCTTTTTTTCTTCGACGTATGCAATTCAACTATAATTTTCACTTTGTTGTCCTTTTGATGTGTGTTAATTTGATTGTGTCCCGAGTCTTGCTTCAAAACATTTGTCCGTACCAAAAGTACTTTTCATGTATTTTGGACAACTTTGAAACAAAAATAAATATCTTCACAATCAAAAATTAATTCTAAATTTGCATTTAATTACGACTAACAGAAAATCCTGGAAATAACCATGTAAAATTCTAATCCAATTGGGGCTACTGTATCAAAGTATAAACTTATATTCAACAACAACAAAAAATCCGCGAACATCCTGAGGTCATCTGATTATTTTTTGTTTCTCTCGGTCTCCGCCTCCTGACAGCGTCCAGTGTTGATATATGCAGTAATTGTCTTGGATTGAAGGAGTAGCAACTGTCTGTGGGATGGGATGGGATGTTTCGCACGCAGCGACACCTGGTGTTTGATCGGGCAACAGCTGCCGTCGTGACCCACATCAGTTCAACAATGTACTTACACTTTCATGATCGTATCGGGATTTGTGCGGGGAACAAACAAGGAATTCTTAAAACTTTGTTATCGTACATTGGATTGACAAAATGAAAAGTGAATTGTTGTAATTCGTAACCTACTTCACTTTTTTAGTGATTTCGTTTCTGTTGATATCATTTTGTTAATATGTCCCTTTCATTTTCAAAAGTACTTAGTGCAAATTGTCTCAGCTCAGTTTAAATAATATGTTGATGTAGTTGAGATAAAATTTAAAGTAGGCAACTGCCAATTTGATAAAAATGTTAATTTGCCCTCTAGGTATGAATTGTTTTACATACGGAATTTCAATCGTCCTTTCACTGCGAAGTTCAGTTAATGATCAAAACATCCGAATAATATCAATAAAATTACATCAACAATTATAAATATTAGATTCTCAATCTCTATGGCGGACAACAAGTTCCAGAAAGATGTCGCGACTTTTGGCCACTTCTCGACCACGGGCATTAGATTACGGGCATTAGATTCCATTAGATTCGGCATAGATTCGGAAATTTACTGAAAACGAAACTGCTTTTATCAAACTTACTGAATTTCATTTAAAAAACGGTTTCTGAAATTGAAAACCATTCCAGAAAACGAACCCTTTTTGTCGAGGGGACACATTTTATTAGCTCTGAAAGTGAAAACTATGCGGAAAACCATCTTGGTCTAAAACTCTTCTCTTCTCCCTGGACTACTCGGTATGGCATGATCGTTGCGTTGCATTCCGTCCTCCATGAGCCCTGTACTGCTGCACATGTGAGCTGAGCAGCTGTGTGAGCCAGCTGATGGGTCGGCTACCTGGGCGCTGTAGTGGCGCAACCAGCCCATTATACCTCGGCTTTCAATAGAAGAATAGACCCGTGTAGTGCAGTTTCCACCAGACATTCGGGTTCCTTGCCAGGAGGAATGAGAGACGTGCATTTCCTTGGAGGCCACACGGCTTTTCGAGGCGCTGTCTACAGCAGTGGACTTCGGGATTCATATACTGTCCCTTTCTTTTAAAGGACTTTTTCGCATTTTTTATGAGCCCTTTCACATGGTTCAGTATTTTTTTTCCCTACTCTGTTTTACTGGGCCTTTTCACACATTTTAATAGCTTTTTTGAACAATTTAAACGGACCTTTGCGCATTTTACGATCCTTTTCACAAAGGTTCAGTATTTTTGATCATCTCTGAAGAGGCACTTTTCTCAATTTTGTACATTTGAAGGGACTTTTTCCCATTTTACGAATTCTTTCACGCTACTCAGTACATATTCTCTTTCTCTAATCTGTTTTACAGATACTTTTTCTACTATTGCATAATTTTTCCGCTCTTCGTTCACGTTTAAAATAATGATGTTCGTCTTACGGACGAATTTGATGTAAGAACGCTCTTCTATTGTCCTAAGTATTTCGCAAAATATTGCAACAAAATTGCAGCTCGACTTTCCGCAGTTATCAATTCATGTTTTACCACAAAAGATAACAACACGAGTGTGTCTAGAAAACCAAACCGAAAGTTAAGTTTTCAGAAACAAGAAGTTGACTAATATTATAAAGAAATAGGAATCTAAAAGTAGAAGCTTGCAGAACTGTGAAGCTGCGGAGTATTTACTATTTCCGATCCGCTCCTAATTCTGTTGTCGAATAAATCAAAAGAGTTTATTGCGTAACATCATGGAGATTTAATATCGCCGACATTTTATTCGATTTCCAGCCATCTTGCCGGCGCGATCTCTGCCGGAAATTATCTCAAGTTCGCTTTTGAATTGAAACTCTTGTAGATGACGATTTTACTGGTGGGCTAATTCAATTTTATTATTTTGTCAGTTGGGAATATGAAAATTAACTTGTGGATTTTTCTTCACACTGACTATTTTATTTTAAAATCATGGACTCCTGATTGAAATGATTGAAATATAGATTTAGAATTGTCAATAAAGTACTAATATCAAATGTACCATTCTCTTGATTTCAACCAGAAACTATGCTGCAGGAAGAAAATCAAATATATTTAAAATAAGATACATACTAGGTCAAAAATTATAGACTGACCCTGGAATTTGTAAAATATGATTTTCGAAATATAAGTGACGTTTTCTAACAATGTGTAACACTTTAATAGATATCTGCAAAATCAAACTGAATGTAAAGTGTTTAAACGTGTCCCCCGTACACTTCCTTACATCTAAATCGTCTGTTCCTGGTTAGGGGATGGAGGGTGGAGTGGGGGTAGTCTCCACCCTTCTTAGCGCACCCTCCTTACACTTGCGCGTACTTGTGTACTGTATTCACATCTTGCAGCGGTGCACTATTCTTGTCGGCTGTGCGGAGGGTGCCATGCAAATAGTTCTGACACCAGCGGCACAAAGGTCAACGAGGTGTATAGAGATGACAAGTGATAGCGAGCTATACAGCGCACTTGTCAATGTTTACAACGCAGATGAATGCACTGGTTGATGTGGGCGGAAGTGCGTTTTCAAGGATCAATGATGGCTTCATTTAAAATACAGAATTTTATTAAAACTATATTTCCACAAAATCTTTAGAACCAAGACGTGACCAAGGCTCAATATGTTTTGTATCTTTCTAGATTTCTTTGCGTAATAGTATGTTATTACTACTTATATTCTTCAATTTATGTAATTGAATTATTGTTTTCATCTAGTGTACTTGTTGCTGAGTTGTATTTGTTACAATTGTCTAGATTTTGAGCCCTGATTCTTGCAAAACATTTGCCCCTGCCGCATCTTTTATTTTAGTAATGTTTATCCAGGCTAATGGCGACGATGAATGATTATGATGATATGAAGAAGAATAGGTAAGGAGGGAAGGAGGCGGTCGTGGCCTATCAGTAGGTATCCCTCCCAGCATTTGCCTCTCGACATAGTTCCGTATGACGTCAATCTTGTTTTGTGTTGACAAGAATGACGCGAAAGAGAACGTCAGCGCGAACAGCTGTGCGCTGGCGAGGCGGCCATGTTGACTGCATGCGTGCGCAGCCTATGCTCTCCACATGACCGTTAGCGCGGACAATAGGCTCGTTAGGGTCGGCTACCTGGCGAAACATTGCTACTGGATGTTACATCAGCAGCCCCTACAACACGCACGCGGGCTCTGGATTGCAGTGTCACATTCTTCAGGACATTACTCAATATTGGAGATGTGCGGATTTATATTTGCGAATAGGTATAATTTTCATGTATATTAATTTCACGCTTAGGTTTGGATCGAATTTCTTAGAAATAATAAGGGTTGAATTATGTTGATAAAGGACAGATGGACTTATTAAAAGTGCATTTATGTACATATTTAAAATATAAATGGATATTCATTATGTTCATTAAAATGCCAATTCGGTAGTAGTAGAATAAGCAACTGTAAAATGTCTATACGAAAACAAAATACTAAAGTCAGAATTATTGAATCAAGACTCGACACAATTATAAGTGAAAACAATTGAAAATCATAATTTGAAGAAGGAATGCAAATTCAACATTTTACTTGAAGAATTGCCGTTACAATATTTTCTATTTATTACTCGAAGTCAAACCTTATGACTTGAGCGAATGGTTGGGTTCGGTCTGAAGCGGTCTGCTTGTCGATGACTGAGAGGGTAGTAAATGTCGCGCAGGGGCTGGTTGTGCAGCTGTCTTGCATCATCACTTCAACTCGTCAACTCTGCCGACGCCACTAGTGGGTAGACAGTAGCGACACTCGGTTCCACGGCCTGCTGTATGAGACACTTCCACGGCCCCTATGTGCAGTGATTCCACGGCACACTGATGCACAGCCAGCATTGCTCACCTTTCACAGACACACACATCATGGCTGCGCGAAATAGATCGAATGTGCCGACGCCACTAGTGGGTAGACAGTAGCGACACTCGGTTCCACGGCCTACTGTGTGAGACACTTCCACGGCCCCTGTGTGCAGTGATTCCACGGCACACTGATGCACAGCCAGCATTGCTCACCTTTCACAGACACACACATCATGGCTGCGCGAAATAGATCGAACACAATCAAAGAATCGACTTTTGTCTCAGAGCGTTGTTCGAATTCGAGAAGAAAGAAATCTTTTCAAAATTCAAATCGAGTGGGTTCATTTGGAACAATTTTTTTTCATGATTTAATCAATTTCCATCTAAATTGTCAAAATTTTGACTGATGTCAACAAATACGTAGTTATATTGAAGTATGCAATGACTCATGTCACCGTTACAAATATGATTGGATGAAGACAGAATTACTTGGTTTTTGAAATCGTCTCAAGAATCATTGACTTTGACTTCTGGCCTTCTACCTCTGAGTTAGAGAATAATTGTTAACATTGGTTCATAACATATGAACTGTCACATCAAATGTGAAAAAAATATTTGTTTGTACCCAAATCTCGACGTGATGTAAAATATAAATTTTTTACACATTTGAGTCGCAAAACGCAATGGTTATTATACGAAATTACGCCAAATTATATGTAGATTATTTTCCTTTCTCTCGTGGAACATAATAGTGTCCGGGATTGGAACCCTCGTCCTGGTTCGAACCCTGGCGACTCATCCCTCCACCCGGGATTGACACCCTCGTCCCTGGTTCGAACCCTGGCGACTCGTCCCTCCACCCGGGATTGGAACCCTCGTCCCTGGTTCGAACCCTGGCGACTCATCCCTCCACCCGGGATTGGAACCCTCGTCCCTGGTTCGAACCCTGGCGACTCGTCCCTCCACCAGGGACTGAAACCCTCGTCCCTGGTTCGAACCCTGGCGACTCGTCCCTCCACCCGGGATTGGAACCCTCGTCCCTGGTTCGAACCCTGGCGACTCATCCCTCACCCGGGACTGAAACCCTCGACCCTGGTTCGAACCCTGGCGACTCGTCCCTCCACCCGGGACTGAAACCCTCGTCCCTGGTTCGAACCCTGGCGACTCGTCCCTCCACCCGGGATTGGAACCCTCGTCCCTGGTTCGAACCCTGGCGACTCGTCCCTCCACCCGGGATTGGAACCCTCGTCCCTGGTTCGAACCCTGGCGACTCATCCCTCCACCCGGGATTGGAACCCTCGTCCCTGGTTCGAACCCTGTCGACTCATCCCTCCACCCGGGATTGGAACCCTCGTCCCTGGTTCGAACCCTGGCGACTCGTCCCTCCACCCGGGACTGAAACCCTCGTCCCTGGTTCGAACCCTGGCGACTCGTCCCTCAACCCGGGATTGGAACCCCCGTCCCTGGTTCGAACCCTGGCGACTCATCCCTCCACCCGGGATTGGAACCCTCTTCCCTGGTTCGAACCCTGGCGACTCGTCCCTCCACCCGGGACTGAAACCCTCGTCCCTGGTTCGAACCCTGGCGACTCGTCCCTCAACCCGGGATTGGAACCCCCGTCCCTGGTTCGAACCCTGGTGACTCGTCCCTCCACCCGGGATTGGAGCCCTCGTCCCTGGTTCGAACCCTGGCGACTCGTCCCTCCACCCGGGATTGGAACCCCCGTCCCTGGTTCGAACCCTGGCGACTCATCCCTCCACCCGGGATTGGAACCCTCGTCCCTGGTTCGAACCCTGGCGACTCATCCCTCCACCCGGGATTGGAACCCCCGTCCCTGGTTCGAACCCTGGTGACTCGTCCCTCCACCCGGGATTGGAACCCTCGTCCCTGGTTCGAACCCTGGCGACTCGTCCCTCCACCCGGGATTGGAACCCTCGTCCCTGGTTCGAACCCTGGCGACTCATCCCTCAACCACATTCCTGGAATCCGATGCAATGTGACTCTGGAATGAGTGATATTGCTTTATAGCGAATTCTTCCCGCGCTTCATGGAAATCCTTGCGACCCCGGGGGGGGGGGGGGGGGGGGGGGGGGTTGCCATGGTCACAGCGAGTGACCAGTTCACTAGAAAACAGCGGCATTCATTCGCATGGAGTCCAGACGTTATCAATGATTCACGATGCGATGTCTGGAGGGGTGGAAAGCTCGAGCTTTTCCGAGGAAACCGCCCCTAGATAACACAGTTCAAGGATCCAGAAGCGTTGTCATGTCTTTTGGTCACGTCTCCTTAACTTATCTAGGAGTGCGGAAAATATACTATTTCAACTTATCTTTTTACCAATTAAATTTTGTATTGACACCAATACGCACTTTTCTTAATATTAATTGACATATTTGGATGGACATTTCGTAACTTTTATAATCCACCGCCTTCTTGGTGTAAACCTTGTGTACTGACAGTTGATCTAATTGACCACACGTCGACTTAGGCGCCTTCTGGTGTAATATGAGAAATGTGTACACGCTTTTATTCTGGCTGTGTGTGGGTACATTTTTAAAAGTCCCTCCCAATTTTATTAAAAAGAGTTTTATTTTGCGCAGTAAAACACGGAACACGGAAGACGGAAGACGGAAGCGAACTTCCTGGACTTCTCCAGCGCTCCGTCGCGTTTCTCCAGCTGGAGAGGTTCTGGAAGAATCAGCTCCAGTTGCCTGCAGTTGAGGCGCCATCTTCCTTCTTCCAAACTGTCCCAAGCAAATTCTTTCCTCGTCTCAGTTTAATATCTTAATAATTTCAATATCTTAAAATTACATTCTTTTCTCATCAAAATATTTCAGGAATTTTCAGAAACAAAAAAATTAATCTCCTTTTTTGTAAAGGAAGGTAACACTTTGGAAGTTCAAGCTCTATTCATGCGTGGTTTTCCTCATGTCGACAGGCAAATGCTGAGAAGGTTCCCCATTAACAGACCACGACCGCTTGCTGCCCAACGTCCATCATTACCTTTTCATCATCTCCATCATACATTCGTCGCCATTAGCATCTAAAGTTTTAAATTCGTTTGAAAATAAGTCGCTAAAATCACGATGAACCACAATCAGTACAGCCACTATAGTACTAAACGGCTCGAACCATGAACCCCAAGTTTAACAGTCCAGTGCATAAGATTCCATTTCACTTCAATGTCAAACAAAACAAAGAATCCTCAAGACCGCATGCAAAACATTGGGTTCATAACGATAACTCATGCTACAGTCCATTCCACAACAGTCGTGCATGATGTTACGCATTCGCATCACGTCAATGTCATGTGAGACAGATAGTAGCGTGCGTGTTTAAATACCCCGTCTGCAATATCGCTGACTGGTGTATCCTCATTGAACCAACTTCCGGTGCGCTCAATCAGCAAGCACTTCCGGTCCGCGCGGCGATTGGTCGAGAGACAAAGAGAGCAGATTGTGATGATTGATGGGTCAGCAGCGGCACGGCACGTGTGATTCTTGACGTGCCGTGCTGATTGGGATCTCTAATCGAGGATTCATGATCGATCGGGCAGCAGCGGCACGGCACGTGGATCTAAGAAGCCGTGATTCTTGCCGTTCCGTGCTGTTGTTGATCAAATGGACTACCGACGTTATTCGTTTTAGTTTCGCGTACAAAAATGACATGTCAATTTGTCAATATTGGATGATTTTAATTTTAATTTCTTATAATATGATTGCTAATTGGTACTGTTTAGAATATTTTATTTGTTGTTTTGATGAAAATGACTAAAGCAATGTATGACTGCTATCAGAATCATTGACAGTTTCAGATGAATTTGTTATCTATAACTTTGTTATTTGTTATCTTTCTTTTGTTATGGGTTACTTTTCAATGTGGTGGAGGTGCCATGCGATTTCAATAATATTATGATCTTCGTCCATCCATGCTTAATCACCCTATCATCATCCTCATAATCACCCATCGGCATTATCCTAGCTGCAGAACAGTGCGACGTTAAAAACCCTCAAGTGCCAATATTCAGTCATTTTACATTCAATTTGTATTTCCTCAGAAGAATAAAAACAAAATGGTAAACGTAGTCGATTTCTTATTCTTTCACTACTGGCGCTAAGGGTTATGAAAAGCATCAAGTTTATTACTATGTTGTAATACATTACTATGTATTACTATGTATATAACAACAACACGTGAAACTGCAACTGCATTCGATGTTTGGAATAGTCATACTCACAGCTAACTTGATGATTTTCCTGCGGTCTTCCGTGTCAGTTGGAACGATCACTGTTTGCCTACAATTAACAGAGCAATTAGGTACACATACTGCAACAGATAGCGCGTTGGACGACCACGCATCAGTTATAAATAATGGAATCGGAATTGCGCGCCACAATTTCCGAGTCCGCAACAGAGAGGATATGAAATACTTAATTACCGAATTGCCGACATATTTTTAATGGGTCAACTGCGAGCGAACAATGCGCGGACGTGTTACACTAGGCAAACGTCAACAAACAAGCAAGTAGAGCATTTAGA
Source organism: Leuctra nigra (assembly GCA_934045905.1). NCBI lineage: Eukaryota > Metazoa > Arthropoda > Insecta > Plecoptera > Leuctridae > Leuctra > Leuctra nigra. The sequence continues at coordinate 27,411,388 of OW203769.1, read as the reverse complement.
AGATATCTGGGTGAACCTGGTTTATGAAATATTTTATTAGTCCAGTCAAATTGAGAGTTTTACTCCTCAACAAATTGCAACATCATGGTTATTTGGTGTCAGTCTCTGCAGAAACATGCCCTCTACAAGATATCCAAAAGGCGCCAAATCCGTCCTCCGGAAGTACTTTTTAATCACTTTTTAAGTTAATTCCTCGTGTTCATCATTCTAAATGAACACAAATAGCTCTCTGAATCTTTTCCTCTAAATCTCACGTTAGGGAAATATGATAATCTCGCAAAACGTCAAATTACACCGACTAAAAGTAAAATAAATCTATAAACTCTCCCGATATCGTAAGTCTTACGAGGAAGGAGATAGAATCTACATAAATGGGCTCCATTATTGGGTTATCAATACGTTTTGACAGCTTCAACTTATAATAGGCACCTAATTTAAAAGTTGTCAAACATTGAATTGAATATAATCAAAGTCTGACATTTCTAAATTATCTGATTTTTTTCTGAATTTCTTGGAAATCCTTCTAGCTATATAGCTAGCTAATTAAGCTATTTATGTGGAGCAAGTTGGGGTTTCCCTCAGTCGGGAGGCAAATGCGGGGAAGGTTCCCTAATAGACCACGACCGCCTCCATCCCACCTCCCATACTCACCTATTATTCATCATCATCATCATCATCTCCCAAGCATCCTCCGACGCCATTAGCCTGGCTGAAGAACAGTGCGACGTTAACCACCGCCTCGCGCAGTGTGCTCTGGTCTTGCTATGCGCGCGGGGTCTGCGCAGGTCCCACCATGTGACCGGAAGTGGAGTTTGATGCGTAGAGAGAGAGAGAGAGCCGCCATGACAGAGCGCGTTTCCGTTTTGCATTTGTCAACGAGTAGTTATTGGTCACGCCATTGGCCGTGCGCTTTTTGCCAAGATCCCGGCTGAACGACGTCCTCGCGACGCTCGTCTGACGTCGCGACGCCCGTGACACGACGCCGGCGATGAGGCGGAGACGATGTGTTTGTGTTCGCGTGTGTAAATGGAGGTGTCTCGTTACATCTGCGAGGACTTGGCGCAAGATTTTATTGATGCAATTATAACGCTCAATTTCATTTTGATCATCAAGACATGAGCCAAAATTTTAACTAATAAATATATCGTGTTTTTATCTCGTCTAGATGTATGATTTTGTTTTACACTCCGTAGGCATATTCTTCAATTTATGTTATAAAATATCGCTTCTTTTAGTTGTCCTTTTGCTTCTGTTTCCATTTTGTAAAGTTTTGTCTCGGTCTTGAGTTTTGAAAAAATGTTTCTTCGTAATTCATGCGTTTAAAATACTGTAATAATTTAACTTCACATGCCTAAAAACACTTTCCCACCAAATTTTATTACCTAAAAATATTACGAATTTTAATTATAAAGTGCATCGAATTTATGAAAAAAATGTCATAAAAGCTTTTTGTTTGCATTTTATCACTTTTTCTATACGTGAAAGTCTCTGGCATATGAGTAAGCATGAATACATTTAAAGCGGAACTTCATAAAAAAATCATACAAAATTACTTTTCTCTCTAAATTCCACGCTTGTTTATTCAACATCCTCCTGCTGCCTGTTGCCGGCGTGAAAGCTCGTTGCCTAGCAACGCATCTGTCACTGGCGGCTGCGCACTGGGTGTGCTCGGACTGAATCACTCGGACTCAGTGCTGAGTCCACCAGGTGTGCGGATGTTCACGCGGCACTCAAACTAGCGATTAGGCACGCGTATGGGACATTTACACAGCTCGGAATGGATGTAGAAATTAAAAATAATGTGCTGGAGAAATCGTAGGGGTAGTGATTAAAACGCATTGGCCATGGCAATAATTTTTATTTTTGTTAATCCGTGGTTAATGTTGTAGTGAAATATTAGACCTGAGGGATGTGAAACTAAATTCTGAAATAGGTATTCAAAGCTAATGATTGATTATTTTTTCCAATGTCAAAATCGGTAACTTATTTTGCTTTTTCACTCTAATTTCTACGGCGAGGAATTGAATAAAATCGTCCAAGAAAAAAGGCGACCTGAGGCATACCTAAGGAAAGCGACTTTGTCAAGAAAATTAACTCTGGAGGGATAGATATTTACATCAAACTGGAAATTTACTAATACGTACACTTGTAAAAACACCGCAACAATAATTGTTTAATAAAACATGGCATATTTTTCTCTAGCGAAAACGAAAAATACTCACGTAAAATAACTCATTTGACGGCACTCGTAATTTTGTAAAACAATTCAATAAATAGCTTATAAATCAACATCGTGAAACAATAACAACTATACTATGAGAAGAGAACGGATGCTGCGTGTCTTCTTGCTTCGTCTTTCCCGCTCTCTCTATCTCTCTATCTCACTCCCTCCAGACGCGTGGCAAACGAAAAGGAAAGTAAAAACCTCCCTCGCTGACCCTCACAATGATTTAACACCCTAATTTACTCACCCTCCGCCGTCCTAAAAACCCAAGGTGAACGACCACGCTGAGACACCTTTTTATACACCGCAACCCCTTTTCTTCGAAGACGGGGGATTCCCCTAAGAATGCCGCCCCACCCACCCACCCGGCGGCAAGGTTGTCGCCCCCCCTCACTCAAGATACTACAGACGTAATACAACATCCCCCACCCAAAACCTACCCCAAGAACAAGGCCCCTCTCTCTATCTCCCCTTCCCTTTACCCCTTAACCTACTAAAAGCCCAGACAGGTGGATTCAACATAGTTTTTTCGAGGGAATAATTTCATCCGATTTGTTTACATTATTATGACGAACCCCCCCGACATATTTCCCCTTGGTATCGGAATTGGGGGAGATGCCCCGACGCCGCCCCGAAAAGGGGGGACGCACGAATTAGCAGGGTGTAATCGGCACTTGCAGAATTCAAATGAGGGTGACGCGAGTGACCTTGGCAGGTATATGCGCAACCCCTTGTCGCGTGTGCGGGGAGGAATTTGCGAAGAAGGGGTCGGGGGCAGACAGGTTGGCCTCTAGGGTGGCAAGACGGGTTTCGCGGGGCAGTTGTGTGGTCACTTGAGCCCGGGGCGGGGGGGGGGGGGGGGATGTATACAAGATCGTAAGACATGCTACGGGAGAAGCATCACGTAATAGAATCTAAGTTCATGATTCTATACCAAATAAATCGCAATAAGCCTTTTTACTAATTGAATTCTGGTCCCCCCTTCTCTCCTGAGTAATTATAAACAAAAACATGCATGTATAATAATGCGTTTGTAATAGTGCGTATATTTGGCAATTTTACGATCGCTGTACAGAAGCTTTAACCTAATTAAATGGTATCTTTTGTTCACCTCATTTACATTTATATTACCTACCTGTTTGGCGATAACTCAGTTTCACTAATTCATCACTTTAGTTCCGATTAAGATTAATCCGGCAGATAGCTACTTGACACTCGAGTTATACGTGAATGAGTGGGATCAGCTTGCAACGGGAATGGAACCTGGGTCTGAGTGCAGTTGCTTCCGCGGGTTCCCTCAGTCTAGAGGCAAATGATGCGAAGGTTCCTCAACTACCTCCATTACAATCATCCATTACGTCGTGATGAAGCCACTTCTGGCAAGATGGCTACTGTCAACTCATTTGGTTTTACAGTTCGTGTTCCCAAATGCAGTGAAAAAGGAAAAACAATTGAAATTGAAATTTAGTTATACATTTACTTTCGTAACCATAACCTACAACTTGTTTTGCAAATTGTTTTATCCATGTGCCCCTGACATCTGAACGTTGTGATACTGTGTAACCTGCTAGGTATCTCGTGCGCATGTTTGCTAGCACTATCAGGCGGTCTCGACCTACCCCATGGTGTTGGCTGAAGCATCCCTTATCGCTGCCGGGGTGGCCCGCCCTGTAGATAACACTCAAACAACACTTGTGCCAGAGTAGCGAGTTCAAACCCCGGCGTCACGTTTCATTCAATACGTCTTTACTGACGTTAATGACTGAATCCTCCCTTTCAACCTAACAGGCAACTTTTATATTAATATCGACAAATGCTACAACCCTTTAATTGTTAACTTAGGCAAATATTCTCTGACAGCACCAAGCAAACACAAAAGACCATTATACACGTTCATGAACAAATGAAACCGGCCACAAAGCTAAATTAATCTTAATTTGTTCCATTATACATTAATAATTTCACAGGTTTTTTACAGCACTAATTTTTCCTGTAACCTTACCGTATTCATGTACTTGCTTACAATCAATTTTATAAATATTGTCAACCTGTTTTCACATTATATTTAGAAAGTAGAGGAGCGCTGCTTCAAGTATTTCTATTGTTTATCATAACTTTTTATTGCATTATTGTTATTGTATATATATATTTTGGTGAATAAAAACATTTTTTTTTAACAACACTGAATCCTCCCTCCCAGTGAGTTTTTTCGTAAGGTTTTACTTCCAGTACATAGGCAAATGTTGGGAAGGTTCCCTACTAATAGGCCACGACCGCCTCCTTCCCTTCATCATACAGCCTAGCTGCAGAGCAGTGCGACGTGAAATTCATCGCTAGAATGAAAAGAGGGTAGCTGTTGATGTTGTTCAGTTTCCAATCAGGCCTGGCTAATAATCTCCTGATTTCCCCGGGTCGACGCTGACATCGGATGACGTGCCAGGGTTGAGCATGACAGATCGCCGGACTGTCAGGACCCGATAGGGTTGTCATGGCAACGGATTATCCCTGACAGGAGTTCCAACTTGCGTGCGTTCAGGCTTGCTCGAATCTTTCTGCAATACATGTTATGTGTTTTAAATAATTATTGATGAAACATTTCTTTTACCTTCCTTTCTACCATCTACCTACACTATTACGACTTTTTATTGTTTCTGACATGATACTACTTGGCTACTTCGGCATATTTAGCACACCTAGTCAACATTTTATGAATATTTGCTTCTATAAGTGGACAAAATAATATACAGAATCACAAATTACGAGATTATGTAAAAAATAGTCAGGAAAACCTCCCCAGAAGTAATACAATTTTGAGGAGACAATTTCAAGTAAATTAGCTTATTATAATATTTGTAATTTATAATGATCATTTTTGATTATTGGATTGGATGTATCATTTTTCCATGCAGTGCGAACAGTAAAAAATTACGTAAATTATTGAAAACATTTTAGTTATAAGTTTATGAAATGGCAGCAGTTGTCCACATTTTGCTCGGCTTGTAATTTGATACTCCCCGTCTTTGGGTTCGCATCCTACCCCGGGCTATTGTTTGGGTTTCGTCTGCGACCTACCCCATGCGGTAGCTGTCTTGTGGGGGGCTGGAAGGGTTGCGGGGGCGGCTCGGTCTCCCCTCGCGCGCCGTGGTCAAGGGGAGGGGGTAGGTCAGGGGCGGAGGTCACTCGGACCAAGGTTGATGGATGGCGTGCGACTGTGACGTCACATAAACAACACACCCTGGTTATGATTGAGTAATGGGGCGCATTGCATGGGGGGGGGGGAGAATCCCTCGTGTCTTTGTTTTACCCCTCGACGCTCTTTTACGAAGCTTTTTTTTATCCCTTTTTTCGTAATATTTAACTTTTGTGTGGGTTACTGTACAGTGTTAAAATTGTTTTCTGGCAAATTTTGGATTTTACACATTTTAAGGATCTTTTTCTTGGGGTTGTGCAGTGGGTGAGTCTGTGTGGGTCGGGAGGAGTGGTTAAATATTTATTCAATTTATTATATGTTGTACATGTTTTATTTTACTGAGTTCATAAGTAAGTTGAAATGTAAAGTTTGATGTAAAGTTTTACTGTTGGAGAGGGGTGGGGGGAGGGGAATATTTTTATAATGGAATTTAAATAATTGTATCCACTGCGTTAAATACCTAATTTAGTCATATTTCGATACACACGATTATCGTTATGAACTTGTCAAATTTTGAAATAATAGTTACTAAAATTAGTTAGTCAAGCCACACAAAGCAATTGTATCTAGGTATACCTAAACTTTCAAATAATTATGTTTTTTATACTTGAGAAGCTCTGCAACTCTTTTACCGAGCTGATATTTACATGCCGATGGTTGATTGGAGTTTGATTCCTAGCTGATCTGATGAGTGCACGCCCACTCCAATGAGTTCTCAAGGTCATGTGAAAAAGCATCTTCTAATTAGTATCCCCCATCGAACTCGAGATCAAACCGTGAAAATCCAGCCGCAAAAAACTAAATTAAACTCGCGGCCTTTCCGAATTTAACATCAAGTCAAATCGATGTTTTTTTATGATGAGTCGATATTAAACAATCTGCCCCGCCCACAAAACAGCGTGATAAAAGCACGCATTACACTGGTCGCTCAAAATCACGAGGAATTCATAGTTTATGTGACGTCACTCGGTGTTCGTTGTCCCGGGGCGGCCATAGTTGTGGCACAAATTAAATTCCGTAAATCTGTATTTTTGTATTTTGTTAATCGATCTAAGTTGCCGCAAACTCGCTACCAAAGACAAGGATTCAGGAAGCATCTTCCTGAAAAAGCGAGATGAGGAAAATAGTCACAGATAAAAAGTGATAAAATTGTTATCTTTCCAATAAGAATCATTCTGTTTCTTCATACAGATTTCTCACTTTTTATCTCGTCACCTTTTCTCTTCTCAGTTTCTTCAGGAATAGTCCTCGAGTACCAAAAACAGGCATAAGAACAACTCCTTTTCATAATATCATGAATTAATCATAATTGATATGTTAAATATGACCTAACATCTGTCAGCAACATGTCAAAGTAAAGATAATATAACAATAAACACGATTTTCACTGCCCTGTAGTTCCGAAACAAGAATAGTGGCCAGTTTGGTATACATGTGGTCGGGTAGGCAAAAGCTCAAAACTAAGATATTTCACAACAACCTCGAGGTTTTCCATTTCCAGCATGGCCGATGCCTTGCTGATGTTTCGGAGCCACTTCTCAAGATGGCTACTGGAAAGTTTATATGGATTCACTTATTTTCTTTTCGCAGTTCTTGTTTCGTGCTGTGCTGAGAAACAATTACAATTTTAATCTGTTATAAGTTTACTTGTGTAGCCATAACAACCAACTAAAGCAGATATTCATTGTGCCCGTTACTTCCGCCATTGACCTTGCCAAAGTAATAACCACCCGAGTGCCATCGTGTTACTTGTTTGCTCGCAGATGTGCAGTAACAACTCATTACGAGCGTTTTATGAGGTATAAAGTTGTAAGTAGAGAAATGTGTGGTTGTAACGGCGTGCAGGTATTTGTGTACCACAAGAGAAGCTCATCAGCTATGTATGTATCGAACGATGTAAGCCACACTTGATCATCAACATTACCTGATATTCAAACTGTGCGTTAGTTCTGTTATCAAGTTCAACTAATCAAGCAGCCACGGTCTAACTTCACGTGTATAATGAGAAGGACGATTTATGAGTTACTTTCGGTCGACATATGGCGGCCATATGCCGCGCCGTCCGTACGCCGAAAACTACAACTGAGGATTGAGAATATGTTTGGAAAGTTCTTCATATTTGCTGCGGAATGTGCGCGGACGGTTTTTTCGAGGTCTAATGGCCTGGCTTTTGGTGACAGATGCGGAGGATGTACTCAATTATATTTCTCTTCTTCATCTTCTGGGAACTTTTGGTGTGGATTTTTGTGGTTTTCTTTGTGCTTTTTGGACGCCCACGCGTATGGATGAAACATGGAGTCTTGCTGGAACAATAATGAGAATGTAGTGAATGTTCAGACACGGCCTTGGCCTAGTTTGCGAATGTTGACGACAAGATTTGAAGATTTTCAGTTATTCTAATCATTTGCTGATGAACTTCGCTTTATGCGTGATGTATGACATAATGAAATATTTAGGTATACCGCATTTTTCTTGTTCAAAATCTCGTAGTTTCGCACTCACTTCAGACTATGTAGACTTTCGGTTGATCAACTTGGTTCTGCTCGTGCGCTGTGTCACTTTGGTGACGATAATGTGACTCTGCACATGTGCAGAACCAAGTTGATCAAAAAGTTGGTCGACTGCGACTTGTTGGACTTACGGTGTCTGTTGGTGAAGTTTGTACAAGTCCTATATTCTTTGTCCGAGTGATTTTGTCTTGGGTTAAAACATAGATCTTTATAACCGTATTATTTGCTGTTATCCCATTATTTACCTATCATTCATTGAACTGTCTCTTATCATACATATAAATGTACAATAATCGCAATGTATTGACTCACCAAGTATTGGAGCGCCGGAGTGCAACCGGTGCAATGCCAGCTGTCACCTCCCGCGCACAATTGTATCGCCTCCATTGTTACACCTTGATCTTGTAACAAATGACGTTATCTTTAGACCGTGGTTATCTCTTGTTGACTCACCAACAGATGGGCTTTGCTTTGCTGACACCTTGACCCGACAATACAAGTTCATCGGGGAAAATAATCGAACTGTCTTAATTAATTTTCACTTTTCACCACTATCAAGTAACTGTTCACTGTTAGCACACTGTTATGCTAAGCTCCATTGCGTGCGTCATTAACGGTCTAGTAGCCGAGTGTTCATTGCACATGTTTGTAGAGCAAAAACTCAGTCCGGAAGGGAGGCTGGTTGTTTAATTTCCTCATTCCCTACAGACGGTCTACAGACGTCTGTTTACCTTTAACCTTGTGTACTACCCTTGTGCAAACATCACGCTGTCTTAGGCGCCACTTTGGCGTCCATCTTGCATATTCTTCGTCATCGTCTCCCAATCATCATCATCATCATCATCATCATCATCATCATCATCATCATCATCATTCATACGCCGTCATCAGCATGTAGAACAGTGCGACGTTAAGACATGTCTTTGTTTGAAGTTGAAAGATCGGCACTTGGGCATTTTGTTTATCATTCCGCGTTCTTCAGATCAAGCTGAAATTTGGCACGCATAGACATTGCCACCAGAGTATTTATTAAATGTGCATCAATCTGGGGTTTGAACAAAATCCTCTGATTGGTGGAAAATATAGAAAGATTAGCAAAAACTGTTATAATATTCTGTCAATAAAATACTTCGATTTCTTTCAAAATGATTGGTTTCTGAATGTTTACATCAGTGATTTACGTAATTCCTTCCCAAAACAATCGAATTTAAAGTTTTTGTTTAGCCCTTTGCTGTTCCTCGAAGTGGTTATTTGGAAATTAATTACTTTTCGTGTTCGCGGAATTGGGAATGAGGATGGTTAATTTCATACGGTCGTAACTGTTGCCAACACAACGCAAATTATCAACGCATTAATGGCGGCAGGAAATTAATATTAGGTAATAAACATTCGGAATATTACAGCTCAAAGAAGAGCGTTCGCCAAATATGGTCTTCAGGATGCAAATCATCATTTAGTGTACGATTTTGAGGAGAATAGTTTTCTACTTAGTCGGTATGCTTCATTGGAACGAAAGAACTGTCGTTTTACTCTGTATTCGATTTAAAAAAAAAAAAATTTTTCCCACGAGGACGGTCATGTTGGCTCGTTGACGGTCAGATTTTACTTGTAAATGGAGGTATAAATCGACGTATTTTTGTCATGTTAGTGATTCCTTCCAGAGCCTACAATTGCCCATGTATCCATACAACTATCAAATCGCCAAAAATGCTCAGAATCACAGTTATTCTTGGTGCAATCAAGATGGTGGCAAAAATGAGGGGTTTCCCGTGCACAAATGCGATTGATAAAAGATTATAATGAAATGTGAAGACGAAAAGGCGAAATATTAATCTTATTTATTTATTTTATTTTATTTTATTCATTATACCCGCAGATTTATACAAATAAATATGGGTAACGTCATCATTACAGCAATAATATTAATAATAATAATGATAATTATATACAATAAGACAAGTAACAGAATAATACTTATAAAACGTATACACATTACACATTAGGTAAACCTATAATGCCCAAGCCTAGCCATGGTTCTCGAGGAGAAACTCGTCCAAAGTGTAGAACTGCTTGGCCATAAGATAATTTTTAATATTTGTTTTGAAAGACGATGCAGTCGTGGAGCTGCGAATGGAAACGGGAAGGTTGTTATATATGATTGAACAAAGATAGGTGGGACCTTTTTTGAAGAGTGCATGCTTGAAGAAAGGGATATATATATTCTGGCTGGTCCTAGTTAGGTGGGAGTGATTAGATGTGTTTTGACTTAAGTGACTAGGGTAACAGTATACAAAATTAGCGGCAGTTAGTATCAAAGTCGATGTAAGAGTTAGAATTCCTTGTTTGGCAAATTGGTCCCTACATGATGTGCGTTTAGAAATGCCCGCAACAATACGCAGTGCTCTTTTTTGAATTATAAATATTCTCTTGGCCTGAGTAGAGGCTCCCCAAAATAGGATTGCATAGGAAAGGATAGAGTGAAAGTAAGAATGAATACGATTAGAAGCATCGAGGAACTGATAGTCGGCTTTAATTTGCTTAGCAAGTAACACGCTCCAGATAGTCTTGAAGCTATTTCGTTAATATGCAAGGACCAGTCTAACGTTTCAGTTGTGTGGAGACCAAGAAATTTTGTTTGAGCTTACTCCAAATTCACCATTTAAATCATTGACAAAAACGGGTGTTTGCATTTTGATCTGATCTAATTCTTGACGATCCAGTTTGTATAAATCAGCAACTCTCAGCCAGCATATCATATTCCATGCCTTCACAAAGGCTCGCTTGTAAACGCGATTATTTCCCTCCGCCCCGACGCCTCTGACGTCACGACGTCGCTCCATTGTTGCAACAATGCGCGAATAATGTATGCGCATTTGTTGTATGGCTAATTACTGCAACATACACCGTGGATAATCGGACTTATTCTGACGTCACCCACCCATCTGCTGGCGACCGGAGGTTTTTGTTACGATGTTTTTTGTGAAATGGGAGTTGGACTTAAATTAGTAATTATAATGAGTTCTTGTTCTTGGTCATAATTTGTGTAACAGTTGGTGAAATTGGTGCAATATTAAAATATGAATACAATTGGGAATATGAGTACCTAAGCAGACGATGTGTTGTCTGTAAGGGTCATTTTCTGGGAAGATAACATAGGACTTCGACCTTATTGTGTGATTGCAAAGAACGGTCAGTGTACGGACTACTATAGAATTTTTTCGAATTATATTATAATTTTGGTATTTGAATTGCTTATTTAATACAATTCGACGTTGAGCTTAGGAACTATGTTTGGCACAAATTTTGTTTTGTTTATAATCCTTGTATGGACAAATAATTCGTCGCATAATATATTTGTATTGAGGTAACTTTGAAAAATTATAATTCTTCCGGCTTCAATAGAATAAATAATTTATATTATCAACCAACTTATTCTAAAAGTAAACAATATAAGACGTCTAGTAAAAGATGTCAAATATATATTTGGGAGAAAATCTATACGTGTATATAGCTGAAGCGAGAAATTAGTAAACAATTTACTTCCAATTCTAAGAATTTCGCACGCGTAATTTTATGTAAAAACATTTAAATCGATAAATAAAACGGAAGTACCAACAAAACAGCCTTCATTCAATCCACAAATAATCAAATCCCAGTACCAAAAACCTAACGGTCAAATCCGGTTTTACACACATCATTTTTTTATATCTTCTTCTATCCACCCTGGATTTAATCGCTCAAATCGACACCCATTGAAATCCAAGCGGCACACCATTTCATTTCATCCAGCCTTCTGCAGACATTGGCAGCTGTCTGCACGGCCGGATGCACTAGGCTCGCCACTCGGGACGGCCGCGCGGGCACGCTCGCCCGGGCGTCCCGCCGCTCGAGGCGCCCGTGCGGTGACTCTATGTGCAGACCAGGTGCAAGCAATGTGCTGGCTACGTCACACTGGGCTAACTTTGGGCGAGGGGTGCACAAAGTTGAGGGAATTGTGTGACTTATGGTTATTGTTCAGAGCAGGGAAGATTATTTCAATTAGTATTGAGAAAAGGATGTTTGCAACTATTAAAAAGATTGCTGATAAAATGTCAAAATGATGTGAGAGTTTATATCTGTATCAGAGGTCCATTTTAATTATTCTTGAGGTGAGCTCAAAAACCAGTAATTCTGTCTTCATCCAATCATATTCTAATGGTGACATGAGTCATTGTGTAAGAGAAAACTTCAATACAACTGTATTTTACTATTGGACAAACATTCTATATTTTTTTAAATGGTCCACCACCTTCTTGGTGAAGAATCTTGTGTACTGACAGTTCATCTAATGGATTTAGTTAGATGTCATGTTATAGATTTATTTGCCTAATCAATGGAAGTCTTTATTGTGCATTTTAAGTCAATCACCCCTGTACAAGAACCCATATAAATTACCATCTAAAACCCGTCTACCTTCCATAAAGGTAAAAAGTGCGAGGTCACAATAATTATATAATTCATTTGAAATTCTCCCAGCTAACAACCCTAACACCAACCAATTATAACCGTTGTTTAGACGCCGAGTTGCTGCGTTGATAAGCGAGCATTTGAAATGCATGGATGACCTTGAGCACAGCTTCTCTCAGATTAACCATCAGTAAAGCTGGGTGGAAACTATCAATCTAATTCCCGGTGAAACCAAAAGACCGATATTGCTAGAAATCAATAGATACACTAACAGGATAGTAATTAATCTTTTGTAAGAAAATTGGCCGGATCCGTCAATTGCGGAATAAGCAACAAAAAATCATATCCGAGCCAAGTTTTAAATGGGGGTCTCACTATAAAGTCCCTTTTAACTATTTTAACCAGTGATCCGTTCTAAATACCAACAATTATAACCGTTATTTTCATGCAACATTAATAACAACAATTAAAACCGTTGGCGAGCTGTGCGTCTTTAATGTCGGTTATACGCAGACTCCGATTAATCTCGGATCTCTCACGGTCACAGCATCCTGACAGGATCACTGATAATCCTGTAAAACTGCTCGTCGGCGACAAAAGACGGGTCAAAGTCAGGGAAAATACAGCTTTTCGAGATGATCTGTGGGGTGGTTGGTTTCACTTCCCCTCTTTTCACGATTTGTCCGAATCTGGTTTTGATTTATCTCCCGTGATGACCCATCTTCTCGTCTCGGGATGCTGTTGGTCCAGTCTTGTTCGGAAAAAGCGTTAAAATCAACTTGCTGTTATAACTGAATTTCAGTAATAGTTCTCATGGAAAAGGGTTGGATTTGTATACAGGTGATATTGTCTCTATTTTTAACGACTGTTTTTTAGTATTTTTTCCTATGGGAGAATTTCAACAGTTTGATTCGGGTTTGTTCGTCTACACTCGACTTCCCCGAGGCTGCAAAGTGGAAATGGACTATTTTTTACTACAAGAATCCAATATATCGTTTACCAATAATAATTTTCTTATTTGAATTCCATTGACAAGTGGATTGCTCTGAGTCAATCAACTACTTTCTTAAATGATGATCGAATTGTTTCGGTATCTGTCTATTTTGTCGATGGATTTTTCCATGATTTTCGACAAGTTGTGCATAAAATAATCGTAACTTTTCGGAACCTCTTGTGGTCTGTTTGAATTTGGAAAATATATTAACAAATTTCTTCAGATCCATGAAAGTTCCACTTCTGAACAATCGCAGACATTTCTCACTTCATTTCTAACTTTTTAAAATTTAATTCGCATTTAACTTTTATAAGTTATCATTACTGATTGTTAGGCCCGGTCTTTCAATACTCTGCTAAAGTCTCAATTAGCTCTTAACAGTTAGTTAGTGGGCATTCTAGGAATGTCGTTGGTTGTTGCCATGGCAATAGTCCTAATTGACTGTATAAAAGTTAGCAAGGCATTGAAAGACCGGCCCTTAGTTTGTAATCTCTAAACTTACTGAAAATAATTTTGGAACTGATTGAACAAATAATTATTTTCTTTTTCTTGATTGATTTCTGTTGATTACCAGTTTGTTCTCCACGTATTGATACAAAGTGTATCGTATCAAAAGCTGTCAAATGTTTGATGCGAATCGCCTGAGTGCGAGTACATCGAGCCAGAAGGAACTGGCCGAGCCACTTGCTTGTCAACTATTGTGTTTGGAAGACGCTAAAGAGAGGGGTGTCTCAGATATGCTAATCGTCTTATCTGATTTCACACACAACATTGTTTAGACAACACTTACACATACCTTCAGCTATTAGTTTACACCTTGAGGGAAACAACATTACTGATTGATAGCGATATTTATTAATTGCTTCCTCAAAATCTCAACAATTCATAAGAATAAGGAATTTGGCGTGGATTGATTATTCTTCACCGCGATGTTGATTAAGGAGTTGGCATAAATGTTTTCTTAACTTTTATAGTTCTGTTTTCTTAAAGCCCAATTTAAAGCCCAGTTCCAAAAGCCCAATTTACACGGAGCAACTTCTTGTTCAACATCTGTGCCACTCTTCTGTGTCACATTTCTTGATAGAAATTAGAATATGTTCTAAATTACATAAAAGACATTTCACATTAGACTCTTTCTGGTGTTTAACGTCGCACTGTTCTGCAACGTCTAATGCCGACTGACGAATGATTATGATAAAGAATATGGAAGGATGGGCGGTGGGAAGGAGGTGGTCGTGGCCGATTAGTCTGGAACCTTCCCATCATTTGACTCTCGACTGACGGAGGTCACGAAATGAAGTGGAATCAAACCCAGCGGCGTAACTTCAGATTTGGGGCCCCCCTGCAGGATATTTTTCAGCCCTCCCCCTACTTTTTAAGTTGCCTCCTACCGTAAAAGTCCTAAATAATATGGACATATTTTTGTGTTGATGTAAACGGTTATGACACTTTGTATTTTTGGATTTGGGTTTTGGATTTTTTTGTATTATAGGTAGGTGTATAAATAGTAGAAGGTCAACAACTATTATGATTTATGACATTAGGTCCGATTGTCTGGAGGAGGGCCTCACAATACGCCGCGGACAATATTTGAATTCCATTATAGAATTTAGTGTATTTTAACAGGATTAAACATACGTTATGGTTGATTTGATCATTTAAATTCTTTTATTTACTTATATTTTTTCGATTATCGATATTTCTGTTTTTTTCTCTAAAAAAAACACTTAAAAATAGACGGATCATGTCAAAACGTTCCAAAATGTTTAAAATTCCAACAAATTTCAGGGGCTATGCGCCCTGGACTTGCATACCCTAATAAGTTCAATAGATTTACTACCTATTCTTAAACCTCTTAGACAAATTATTTGATATTTTTTAATTTAGAATCCCCCAAAATAGACTGCGATTCAAATTGCATCTAAACGAACGACCTTGGTCCAAAATTTTCTCGGAGGCTACACCCTGTGACTTTTCAAAATATTAGTAATGTCCCCCTCCTCCCCCCCGGGCTGGGCCCTCGCCACTGCGATTGCGGGGGCTGCAACATGGACGTTGCGAGTTGAACTCGCGATGTGTTTGTTGCACCCTTGATCCCGCCACGTGTAGCGACCGCCAGATGGCGCGCAGGCACGTCTCACGTGTATCACGTATTGTCTGTCACTGGACGTGCCGCGCGATCCGACCTGGCTAATTGTTGCGGACCGAAACACGCCGCGTGCACGCCGATGGAATCGCAGAGGCGCGAAACTGACCCGATGAGGAACGCATTTCAAATGTGATAATGGAACGTTTGCAATTGACAGCAGTTGGCGCTAGCGCGATGTTTCTCAGACGAAACTATTCCCATTTACACATTTGGTGAAAATTCCTTACTGGCTCCATTTGAAACTTATTGCTGGATCTCTGTACTTTGTTGTGTTGTTCACAATACTGAATTAAATAACATATCTAGCCATTTTTCATACAACAGTTTTCTACCTGTTTTCTTCCTGTTTTCTACGTCTATTGATGTCTAGCAAGATCGGTCCCTTGGCTTCACCTGAAAATGGATCTATTCTTTATCATCCGCTGTACTGACGGTTAATCTGAGCGAGAAGCTGTGGTCAAGGTCATCCATGCATATCCAATGCTCGCTTATCAACGCGTTCACTCGGCGTTTTCGCAATTAATTTCAATAACATTCCAAATGACAGATCAGATCAATCCTTTTGAGCTTCGGGAACATGTTTGTCATGATTGAAGGGAATTGCACTATGAGTTTGGGCTGCAAATGCTACTCATAATGCGTAGCTGTAGGTTTCAGCGTTGTGGTTTTGTTGTGAAACCGCATTTAGTGAAGAGTCTGTGTTAGAATGATCTGTATGAAATGGTATACAAAACCAACACGTATCAACACCAACCAACACGATGTCAATTCACAGACTCTGAGCTAAACGTCACTTTTAAATTATAGGTGAACATTTTGCCGGTAGCCATTGCCTGAGTTTGGTATTACGATTGTTGGTTGAACCTATAAATTTCGCAATAAGAATGCGAAAGCAATTCCAGTAGACCGTTTCAAAAGTTGGCGGGACACGGCATTAAAACTGGACAAATTCACGAACATGTTTCATGGAATAAATAGCTAATTCCTTTACACTACAATTTTAACGAGTGGCTGAAGTGTGAAAACGGCTTGGAGAATGGTGTCAAAAGCTGGCACGAGATAGACCTTACATTAACATTTGGGAAAAGATTATCAATTAAATAATATTATTATTAGAACCGAACGACGTTCTTTGCCATTCGCTCTATACTGCACATTCTTCATTTTTCAAATTATCATCACTATTTTTTACGTTTCTTATCGTCGAAAATTGGAATCTTTTTGACTTTTATTTTTAGTTTCTGTAAACTGTAAAAGCTTTTAAATGGTGAAAATTGTGTTGGGAAATTTCATTTTTATCTAGATAGATTCTATCAAAGTTATCTTTAATATACTTCCAAAATCGGTTTTTTAATCGAATTGAATGAACGTAATATTTTATACAAGACGGAGCAATAAAAAAATGAACATCAAAAGTTTGTCTCAGCTTTGAAACCACGAAGCAACAAACGACGAAACGTCAATAACAAACAAATTGGATCTCCTCATCATAATATCATTTTGAATTATCGTTCCAATTCCACTCCAGAACGCACGTTCGAAATTACGAAAACCGTCATCTGTCCGCTCATTGGTCGACACGTAATTCAATTTTCAAACCCTTCGTATGCGTCGGTGAAAAAAATCGATTTTACACACACACACTGGCATCAATGCACGCACGTTGCCAAATAGCAGATTATGTTTCCAGACTTCGTAAGGTTTCGCTGTCGTCTGGGTTAAACAACGGTCATTAGACGCATATCAAATGACAGGATATTTTACAACGAACTTGATACATCTCGACGTTTTTTCCTCATGTTTTTTTTCATTTTGAAAAGAGGCGTATTACATTGTTTTCAGGTGTTGTTGACATCGTTTTCGTCTTCGAGCGCGAAAGAGTGGTAGATTTGGTTGTGTAGTATTCCGCCAGAGCGCGGACTGTACGGCGTGTTTCGGAAAGTGATCGGAGTAGAGCGCCGCTTGTGGTGAGAGATGGAACTTGGGGAATGAGATGCTTGGCGGGAAAACGAGCCAATGAGAGAGCTGCGTGCGAATTTCGAATGTGAAATTTACATGAACTGAATAATACGAAATGGAATATTTTGAGCAAGATTGGAACGATTTGAAACTTGATGGTAAAAGTTTCTCAACATGTGACAACAAATTTACTTGACATGCCTAGTTTAATACCGGAATCTCCCGCAAATTCCTACGCATGCGCAAACTGTCAATTAACATTTGCTTGCTTTTGTAGTTATGTGTGTTTCGTAGTTAGATTGCTTTCAGTATGAGTTTGTTTTTGAGATGTAGTTTCATTGGAAGGCGAATGAAAGACAAAGTTATTTGAATATAATATAGAAGGCAGTGAGTGCTTCAAGAGTCATGTTTTGGACATGAATACGTTCTTTGATATTTCTTTTGTGGCAAAAATTAATAAGTTTAAGCCTGCACACAGTTCTAAACTTGAGGGGGTTGTGGAGAAAAAAGTTCAAATATTGGAACGTTCTGAGTTTGACTTAGTTTAAAATTTTGCCACCGTAATACCACTCCATGGTACCACAATATAAGGGGATTATTTCCATGTAATCTGTTAATGAAGACTCACATCTTCAGGATCGGATATTACATTTAAACCAAATTAAACCATTCCTCTTCTTGTGGTAGCGCCAGGCCAGAGTACAAGAAAATTCAAATAAATTAAAGGAATTAAAGTCTGAAAGTAAAATGGTTGTATGCACTGCCGCTAGTTGTACGTATGTTTGTTTGTGTGTCTGTTTGTCTGTTTGTTTGTTTGCTCGCCTCCTAAGCCCTGTGTTGTCGGTTCGTTCACAGCACCACTACGTCACGAGCTCTGAC
Source organism: Leuctra nigra (assembly GCA_934045905.1). Classification (NCBI taxonomy): domain Eukaryota; kingdom Metazoa; phylum Arthropoda; class Insecta; order Plecoptera; family Leuctridae; genus Leuctra; species Leuctra nigra. The sequence continues at coordinate 27,393,037 of OW203769.1, read as the reverse complement.
GGCAGCTACGTCAGAGGCGAGAGTCGGCGGGGCAGGGGCAAGGGCAGCAGAGGGGGCGGGGTATGTCAACCACCACACTAACATCTTCTTCAACTGCTTCTTCGTGTCTTCTTCCTCTTCTCAACTACTTCTCCCACATGCTCTACTTCTTCAATAACATGTCTCTGCGTGTACTTTCTATGTGCCTTTATGAATCTATGTATTCTATGGTCTTTTTCTGCTTTCTATGCTTTTCTGCATTTTCAGCAATAGGTAATGTGAAATATTAGTTGATAATTCTTCCACCGTAAGCGTGACGATCGAGGAGTGGTCAAAAGTGTTTCATGTATTTTACTTCATAAGACCCCAACCATAACTTAGCATGTATTACAAATGCATGAATCTGTACATCTTAATCACACGACTTATTTTGCACTTCACCAAATAACAGGGTGAGCTGTGAAATTTATATCTGAGCAAAGAAAACAATCGGTTTTTAAATCACGAAAATTGAATAAACATGACGTAGTTAGGGTAGGTAAACACGAGCCACCATATTGGATTATAATACCTCTGCCTGCCACCAATGTAGTGTTTGATATTAAAAATAGCAGCGTACGGATAAAAGTCTGTTTGTTTTTGAGTAAAATATCAGAGATCTCTTTATCCCCTGCGTCACTGATCCCAATGCTGTGTATGCTACATCACGAGACAGGAGGAAGAGAATCCACAGAAAAGGGTCCTGGCCTGGGATACGGTATAATGTTGTCAAAAGTTACATATTTAAATTCAAATAGTTCATACCATCGGGTTTAGATGCATTCAGTGTAGACTTTTGAAAACTAAAATGACGTTGAATCGCATCAAATATTGCTTTCCTTTTACGTGCATATTTATCAGCCGTTTTCGAGATTAAATGTATACCTACTTGGATGCGCTGTAGGTACGCATGAAAACGCCAAGCCGTGGAACCTTTTATGCTCAAGTAAAATAAACTCAGGCGTTTTGGTTTTGACTTAGTGCACTTTGTACAACTTAAACTCTGTACTTCAGAGGTAGAAGGCTGAAAGTCCAATGTCTCGACTTTGCGTCGCACACTTCTGGAGCGATGTAAATCAAGCCCCTTCAATTGCCATTTGACTGATGTCAACAAATACAGTTTTATTGAAGTATTCTCTTACACAATGACTCATGTCACAATTAAAAATATTATTGGATGATTACTGGATTTCGAGCTCACCCCAAGAATCATTGAAATGGACTTCCGTCTTTCTACCTCTGTATTCTATTCGTCTTATCTGTAGGTGCCGTGTCATCCTGTACAGTGTCTACAGTGTCGATCCTACCGCGTACAGTGCACTGTAACCGACATCCAATAGCCCGGAGCCTCGTTGAGGAATAGATTAACTAATAAATCAGCCATTAGTCCGCATGGACGCCTTTCTAATGCTACTAATATGACTAATATCGATTCTTGCCTCGCTATTGGCTACTCACTATACCCTGCCGCCTTCCCATTGGCCGGGGACAAACCCTGAGTAATGCTTTTTACCCCAATTCCAATTAAAAAACTTTTTATGTACTGCGATGGCGAAATTGGCGAAGTTGTGGATATCGACCTCCCCCCCTCCCACCCCCCGCCCGACCAGGACTGTTACGCGGCCGAGAAGGGGGGAGCCCAATTTACAGCTTTTAATTAAACGAAAATTCAAAATTATTATCATTTTTTTGGAAGGTATTTATGGAGTTCTGTAATAAGCTAGAACGGCTAAAGTGGATCCCTGGGCATTGGAGTTTCATGTTATAGTTTTAGTGCAAGTGCCACGGGATAAGTTGTGGCAAATTGCAGTAAAAAACTATATTCCTGGTCGTATTTATACGAATTGATAGATTTTTTTTGGTGATTAATGTCAATTTAGAAGCAAAATACTCGCATTTCAGGTTGATATTAAGGGCCGAGTTGAGTAGGACAATAATTACCATGGCAACAGCATTATACAATGGACACTAACTCAGAAAAGAAAGTGGAATTTGAAGCTGAAAAATCTTTAATATGTCTAAGGAATGGAGCTCATTTATGTAGATATAATTCCCCTCCTCTCCCATGTGTAGCCATGGGTCGAACATGTGTAACCATGGGTCTCACATGTAGCCATTGGTCACACATGTGTAGCCATGGGTCGCACTGTATAACCATGGGTCGCACTAGTGTAATTATGGGTCGCACATGTATAACCATGGGTCGCAATGTGTAACCATGGGTCTCACATGTGTAACCATGGGTCGCTTCGCACATGTACAAACTCGACGTCTCTCTCTCTCTCTCTCTCTCTCTCTCTCTCTCTCTCTCTCTCCACTGTTGGTCGCAACGACGCCTCTTCTCATCCCGACGTCTTCGTCACCATGTTGTCTGGTCACGCACGTGACAGTCGGGTCAGGGGTCACGCCGACCCGGACCTCGAATTCCTCTCATATCCGTCTTATATGAAATATCTTAGGACATACCTTAATGGAATTTTCTGACGCCCAATAAATATCGAAGTTATTTCATATTTCATTTTGCATTGACGGTTTGCTGCTAAAACTATTTCAAACAAATTTCTCTGTGACTCTATGTTGAACCATAGACTTGGAAATCAAACATGTATAGGTATGAAAGTTTATTATAGAAATCAAATTCACCGAGATAATGTTTAGAATTGTCTAATTTACACCCAACTACTCCCCCTTCTTCTTGAAACCAAGACTTAGATTGAAAAGTATTATAAAATGTGTAGATTGGCAGTTATCTCCCCCCCCCCCCCCCCCCCCCCCGTGGTTGCAAATGTCTGAGTTTGACAGGACCTTGCGACTCCCCCGGCCTCCCCCTATACAGAGATCCAGCCATGCTCCTGATGAGGATGTCAGTGCATCGACCCTCCCTGGCATAGACCCCGGTCCCAAGGATGTCAGGAGGGGGTCTGGGAGGTGTCCGCCTTCCACAGGGTCTCCCCGACCCTCCCTGGCATAGACCCCGGTCCCAAGGATGTCAGGAGGGGGTCTGGGAGGTGTCCGCCTTCCACGGGGGCTCCCCGACCCTTCCTGGCATAGACCCCGGTCTCAAGGATGTCAGGAGGGGGTCTGGAAGGTCCCCGCCTCCCACGGGGGCTCCCCGGACCCTCCCTGGCATAGACCCCGGTCCCAAGGATGTCAGGAGGGGGGTCTGGGGTCTGGGAGGTGTCCGCCTTCCACGGGGTCTCCCCAACCCTCCCTGGCATAGACCCCGGTCCCAAGGATGTCAGGAGGGGGTCTAGAAGGTCCCCGCCTTCCACGGGGGCTCCCCGACCCTTCCTGGCATAGACCCCGGTCTCAAGGATGTCAGGAGGGGGTCTGGAAGGTCCCCGCCTCCCACGGGGGCTCCCCGGACCCTCCCTGGCAAAGACCCCGATCCTAAGGATGTCAGAGGGGGTCTGGAAGGTCTCCGTCTCCCTCCCAGGACCCTCCCTGGCATAGACCCCGGTCCCAAGGATGTCAGGAGGGGGTCTAGAAGGTCTCCGCCTCCCACGGGGGCTTCCCGGCTTCGACCAGGGACTGTACGCCACACATCTAACATGAGTCTCGAGTATTGATCAAAGGGACCGTGCAAGGCGCAGCGCGATGTTACTGGACCGAGCACGGCCTACTTGATATGCAAGCCATGGCGTAGAAGTGCAGCCAATCACCGCACGCCGATCACATTTCAGTTTCAATAAATATCACACATTTATCATTTTAATTACCAACTTCATTAAAAAAGAAATCAGCCTGAAACTATTTAGTCGACCAACAACATATCAGACTGAACGTACATATTGAACGTACAGGTCCACCGCCCTCTTGTTCAGTGCTTTCGTTTTATTCTATTTTCTCTACAGCAGGGTCAACTTTGACTTCACTTAGATGGTAAGTGAATCAAGGAAAGTGCAGGAAATTCCACTTGCAAAGTTAGTTCCGTCTAAAACATAAGTTGGCGAGTGCCGGCGATTTATGCTAGAAACATTCCATTTTACCCAAGTTCAAAAACTAGAAGTAGCCAATCAGAACGCTGGAAAGCGAAAACGTTCTATTTTGTTTCACATGTTTTGTGCCAAAAGGAGAAATGTTCCTATTTTACTCAATTCAAAAACTTAAAGGCGAAGCCAACCACGAAGCTGCTAACTGGATACGTTCCTTTTCGTCTAAGGCTGACGAATATATTCCATCCTTGATAGTTTTCATTTTTTATTCACCAATCCGATAGAAAGCTTGAATCTGGTTTGATATTTAAAATGTAAAATAAAATCGCTCTTTTTAATATTATAAATAACGAGCCATAAAAACCAGTAAAAACAAATTGCAATGTTGCAAAACTTCGTCGTCGCATGCACAGCCTTGACGATGCAGAATTCTTCACCGCCGCCACCGCCCCCCCTCCCCCCCCCCTAGCCACCGCCGTCGCCCGAAACCACCCCCAGCCGGTCGAAACTCATTTATTGCCCTTCCTCCCCCCACCACCGCGCCCGACTTACCGCCCCTACCGCCGCGGGTTGTTGTTATTACACACGGCTACCAACCGACAGGAACAAAAAAAAAACTTTTTCGCTGTCTGGAAAATGGAATAAAAACTAACTGAATAAAATGTAAGCGCGCATTCTCATTCAGTTTGTCAATAGTGAACTGCGAATGGCGTGACCGGAAGTTCCGGTTTGTTTTTACACCTCCGGTTAACAATCATTCCAGCACGTACCTAATCCATATTCAAAATGGCGTTAATCGAACGTTTTGCAAATCAATACATTATTTTTAAATTTCGGTAAATTTATATTTTTTTACCACGATACAAGGGGAATAGTCTAATAGACACTATACCTAAAGGGCTCAACTACTACACGTTTAAACAACTTTTAAGCTGTAAAAAGTTGAGTTTGAAGCAAAAGCTTAACTTTTCAGACCTACTCTGGGGTTAACAGTAGAGCTTTGACAACGTAATTTCTAGTAAAATGCGAGGTAAAATGTATAAATGTACACGCAAACCTGCAACGACGCCGATGATTTGGAGATTATAAATGGTACCTACACAAGGCACAACAAAAATTGATCGTTCAATAAATCTTATTGACTGAAAAATGTTAGATCGCACCATCAGAAGTCAGTCCAAGTGATCATCTTCTAGTAGGTGACCTCACATTTCATTGATAATAACAAGCATTGATAGTTATGGAACATGACCAGCAGTCATTCAAATTTGTTCACCGATCAATTTTTGTTGTGCCGAGTGTACACTGATTATGCTGGGTGGGAGGCAGTCACGTGGTATTAGTTTCGAACCTCCCAGCATCTACACGACGACGTCACTGCTCGGGGATCGAACTCGGTCTCCCGAGTGACGGTCCAGCGGGCCACCCACTGAGCCAACGTCGCACGTCTCAATTGCGACGCCGCGACGCTCGGTAAAAATAGCGTCTTGCAGTCACGTGGCCATGTGACGTCATTCCGCCCTGGACGTAGGCCTTGAGAGATCTCTCTTCAAAACATCTCGCTCGCAAGACAAGAAACTTTCGGGTTTCGTGCGGGAAAATCCAGGGAGTCGGAGGGAAGGGATGAAGTGACAAGCGACAGGAATGTTTACATTTAGAAGTATCAGCTGCAGTGGAATGGAATCTTCACAAATGGGCTTCATTTGTTGGATGCCACTTGATAGTCGTAAACCTGAATCATTTGGTTTTAGCGACTTTTTACAGCTTTAAAACGCATAAATTAGTAAATGATTCAAGAAATTGATAATTTTATTTATATTCCCATTTCTCGTGGTTCATATCTGTGCATTTTCAAGTCGGAATGGTTCCATGAATAGGCCACGACTTTATCTTCCACACCACGTCTTGATCAATTCAATAGGAAGGATCGGTATGCACTATAATTTGCAGACAAGTCTTAAAATAATCGACAATTTCAGATTTTTTTGTTTAGCTTCAAAAAAAATATTTTGGGTCAATACATTTTTGCGAAATAGACAAAGCAGGTATAGGCAAAGGGATGCAAACTACATTGATAAAATACTTGGGCCAAAAAAGAGAGGTAAAGGGAGGTGTGGGGGGGGGAGAGAGGGGCAAACGCCGGGGAAAAAAAGTCGGTCCCGGTGGTGGGGGCGGCGTTGGAGGGGGGGTAAAACAAACTCGTGGAGCCTTTCGCGCGCACTCTAGACGAGAGTCTTGGGCACTACGTCTTCGCTCGCTCGCCAAGCCAGACTACTCGACGTCTTATCCGTGTGCTAGACGACGTCAACTCAAACCCCACGGTTAAAATGCAGTGCGTTATTCTATTACAGTTATTTATCGAGTGTTGAACAGTGTAGCCACGTGTTATATAGTTTGTGCAGTGTGTTAAACAGAGAAAGAGTGTTATTATTAATATATGCAGTGAAGTGTTGAATGGTGATTAATTATTGAGTTTCGTTGAGAACTGTGATTTTCGTGAGTGTTTTGTTAAAGAGAGAGAGAGAGAGACGGTGTTCGTACACGTGGAGTTGTGAGAGAGGTAGGTAGACATTCCAAGGTCTCTCGTCAGGTGTAATCGGTTGCGTAACGCCTGAGAATGTGTGTTTATAGTAAATACGAGCAGTGGAGGGGAAAGCGCAGAGCTAAATATAAACCGGCAGGAGTGATTCTAGGTTAGGTGTCAATTCGTTCACGTTGGTCGTATTTAGGAGAGAGAATATCGAACGACGTTCGAAAATTTCAAATTCAAATTGTTTTTTTTGAATGGAACGTTTTTGTACGGCGCTCAAAATCAATTTATTGATTTTTGAATTTAAAAATCGTTCGAATTTGAAAAGTTCAAGGCTGTTCATTTATTTACCAATTACAAGGAAAAATCTGGGGGGCTCTGGTTTTCATGATAAAAAGTCACATACAGATTGGTTTTCCAGAAGTATAATTTAGTTATTTTAGAACAGGTAGAAAAGCAAATGATATCTGAAAAGTGAAAAATCGAACTTTATGGGAAAGTTTTGAAAAACCGAAGCCCTCCAGATTGTACATTCGAAACGGTTACAATTTGAATTTAAAAAAATAGAACGTTCTGAAACTGAAGTCGAATTTGAAATTCTGTTCCGCGGAGTCGATCCCGGTCCAGTGGACTGTGGAGGTTGACGTTTCACGGCCTCCTGGTCGTGTGATACTGAAACATTTGGCAGCCGAATAACAATCCATGTGGCACTGTGGTGATCTGTCAGTCTGTGTGTGTGTTCACCCCTTCCCCTCCCCCACGCGCGCAACATCCCCCACTGAGGTGCACAAACTCACTCCGCTTCACGTGAACCACCGCGGCCGCTGGCGCCAGAAATCAATGTTTCCCGACTTTACTTTCCATCTCAACTAGACTCCAGTTCTACACAACGTTTAAAAACTATACACTCTTTCCAACACTAAATAGGTGTAGGGGTAGATATCTACTCACCTTTTTGTATTGTTTAAAAAAAAAAATCTATAATGTTAGGAATAGGACTTTTGATTTTTCGAATCCAAATTTTCGAATTACAATATGCTCTTTAGTACTAACTTCATGTTACACAATGTTTGGTTCTTCTTTTTCCACCATGAAAACTCGGCTCTTCTTCCTCCATTCAGTGGAACAAATTCATTAGGTCGTTCGATTTTTTCAAATACATTTTCTAATTAAGTACAAAATTTTCGTTACACAATATTTGATTTTTCTTTTTTCCACGATGAAAACTCGATTCTCCTCCATTCAGTGAGACAAATTCATTAGATCGTTCGATTTCTCAAATTCAAATTTTCGAAAAGTATTCTTTACACAAAACATTCGATTCTTCATTTCAAATTCAAATCTTGGAACGTTCCAGTGAAAACTCTTCCACCGCCTTCCCAGGGCATGAATATGTAAAACAATTGAATCCTCGCCGTGGTGTTTTGCCTCTGCCTGTACCCCCTCCTCCCGCTGTCTCACTCACTCTCCCTTCGTCTTGCATGAGGAGCTCTCTCTCTTGCCCCATGCACTAATCATCTTGTTTTTGCATCGCCCGGGAAACGAGCTGTGTACTAGCCGGGGTGAAAACGTTCGCCCCGCGTCCTTGAACCCTCGCGCTCGTGGTCATGTGACCGTCTGATCGGTAAACAAAACCAGCGCCTTCTGAATATATACACAAGGAAAAACAAAACCATGAGCCCCCTCGAATTACTACACAAGAAAAAACAAAAACCAGTTACTTCAACTTCTTCTTGAATGTACAAGGAAAAAACCGAGGAAAATCTCAAATTTATATTACCAACCTAGCCCAAGATATCATAACATGAATACTCTCCAATATAATCCACCTTAAAGTTATACTATAAACATAATTATGCTTCATTTCTTGGAATTATGGTTGTCAAAAGTCCATTTGAACTATAAAAGTTCACCTAAATCCGGTTTACAGAACTTCAAATTGGGCTTTTGAGAACTGAAAACCTGTTAAAAACATAAAACACAAATATACTGCCAAGAACTGGAGCCATTTTCCTAGATTCAATTGTTCTCTCTCTTGATTATTTTAGACCGTCTTTCCTGTATAAATATTAAAATAATGAAACGCCACAGAATCAAAGAATCGACTAATTTATCGAGTGTAATCTGCGCGATGTTTTCGGGCTGATTAGTATGAACGTCAACAAACGCACGTGCTGCGCTCTGTCGTGCGTCATTAATCACGCTCTTGCTCGTGTGTGAGGGCACATACGCATCATGTTTGTGTTACATCTGCCCCGGAGGCTGGACTGTCGAGCATCTAGCGCGTGAGTTCAGTTCAGGAGATTCGGTTATCTTATCGCCAGTGGGAAAGTATCCACTCCATAATATGTTCGATTTTTCTCCGAGACGACAGAGTAGCAGGGCTGCTTTATCGACCATAGCCAAGGACACATTGCGCCCTTATCGTCATAAGCACTAATGGTCATTTTCTAGTAGTTTACTAGTATAATTTCGACTTTAATGCATATTTCAAAAGGGGTGAATTTCTATTTTCTATCATACGCAGTGATTTGCTGTGTAGACTGTGATTATTGTACAGCTTACGTCATGTAATGATGTTATTGCCACAATAATGATAATAATTGTATCTTTATATAATAAAGCTTTTTATATTGCTTTGATTCAAGGCAAAAGAATCATGAGAACAAAAAGAACACTGACCTAAATCAATTGGTTACTTCCATAAAATATTTAATACCTAAATCGTTTCACAAGTAAAATCATCACAAATTTGCAGGAACATAAGTTAAAAAGTAAAAGAAATTAAAGAACGTGGATCCATTTTGTATGTTATATTTCCGTTCTCTGGCTGTACGGATCCAATATCCTGAATTTCATAAAAGCGAGGAAATATGTTCTTTGTGTCTGTCTAATAGTATTCTCGAGAGGCCAAGGGATGGGAAAGCCGACCCAGGGCGAGGGGGCGGGTCTAAAGGTACTCCCAAGGGTTGTTTTTAAGGGATGGATGACAATGCAGATTCTCTTCACTAATCACGTGACCGAATTATGATTTATACTTCTTCTGACATTTCAATGGTCGCCGTCTTTTGTTGCCGGGATCCCTATTGGTTTAGACTTTCAATTAATAATGGTACAATAATACAACTATTAGTCTCGCATTTGAGAGTGAATGGCCCAGGTAATGGTAGGAATAGTGCAAGTCGGAACCGTTCTTCAGAAATAGATTTGAGGATTATGACAACCTAATATTCAATGTGCAGATTGCAGAAAAGCAGTTGGGTCTTGATGATCGGGAAAGATTTCGTGGCATTTGTAGCACGTACCTTTTCCATTTTTATAGAAAAGAAAGTGAAATTAATAATAATAAGTAGGAAATAGGTATTCATTCGCATATTTTTATATTATATTTTAATTTTGAGATATCATCCTAGAAATTTATAATTTCTAGAAGATCTAGAAAGGTACCTAGATGATAACGTGAAGGAAATTACGTTAAAAGTTGAAATACAGCAGACTTAATGAGATTTAATGTGGCTTTCGACTAAATAAACTGGACTTAATGGGGCTTTCGACTAAAAGAACTGGACTCAAAATGAGACTTTTTGAGACAACTTAAATGAGAGTCTTGACTGAGGAAATCACTGAGGAAATAAGAGTCAAGACAGTAGAGGGAAATCTCGATTTCTCCTTGAAATTGTCATTGCTCTCGGATTATCGACTAACAGATTATCGTCCTCACATGAAGTACAGTCCACTGCAGAAGTAAGACGCTTTCCAGTGTGTCATCAGCGCTGTGAATCTACTGGCTGGGTTTTACTACCACCAGATTGCGCCCTAAACCTATTAGAGTGATAAAGTTGAGATCACCTTCGGTGTTGTCGATCACGATGGAGATGGACTTGCAGATACCGGTGGGTTTGTGGGATCAGTTGATCCGACCACTTGGAAGAGGATGGCACTTTGAAGAATATAACTAGAGGAACAATGTGGATGCGCGCGACGGCGTTCCCCACAGACAGACAGACAGACAGACAGAACTGAACTATAAGTATATAATATTGTCAACACTCAACATTATTGTATAGATCATACAAATCTAAACAATTACTTGTTTTTCTTGACAAGATCGTGCTAAATTTGCAAGATCTTGTTCATTTTGACAATATCTTGACCCTTCTGAAAAATATAATCAACCAAAATATTAGCAATACCTATATTGCAAAATCATGGCAAGATTTTTCAGCAGGCCAAAAATAAATTAGGTACCTACTGTCTTGTTACTCAAACATAACTTAATGTGGCTTTATAAGACTTTTTTACTTTTTTCGATTGGTCTCATAGATCGTCCAAGTTTCTTTTGTTCTTGTCAAGTAAATAAAAAAAAAACTCTTTACTCTGATTTGCGCGGCTACCATCTTGGTGGCACAGAATATGGACGATAGTTTGTAAAATAAGTGGTGTTTAAGGCAACAAGAGATTTGTCCACAGCACTTGCAGAATGCATTAATATCTTCAACAAAATACCAAACAACACAGTCACTGATATCCGCTCTGACATTGTGACACCAAGATGGCCGCTGCAACAACTCGTGACGTCACATTCAAAGTACCAACTCAAAATGGAACGATTCAGTTTGATCTGCCGCTATGTGAAGACCTGTTATTGGGCTGGAGAAACGTTCGAACATTTCAAATATTCAACCATTTGAATCATACCAGAACGTGTAATTGTATAAGTTTGGTTCGACCTTTGGATCGGCATTTCATGAGACGATTGATCGCCTCTCTGATTGGCTCGCTCGGTTTCCAGCTGATTTCTTCCTTTCAGACGATTAACTTCTCTTTCTTTTATTACCTTTGATTTAACGACGCCCTCGGAGGGTTCCGAAACGATCGAGATCTAGAAGATCTATAAATCCAGACGTCGAGAAGACACAATAAAAGTCTCCGGGAAGAAATAGACAAACTGTAGGCGATGAAGCCAGCCACGAGATGTCAGCAGAATCAGTTTAGTGGTGTTGCTGCAACTATTGGCTCAGATGGTGCTGCGATGCTGGGATGGTTCCATAGGACACCTTCTCACCGTCCGTCCTTTACTTGCTTTTTTGGAAATTACCTTTAAAGGCACTTATTTTTTTAATTGTACAAGCTGTATGGATTGCACATATTCTTGTTTTAACTTCATAATTTCTTAATTTGCTCGGCAATTTCTAAGCTATAGGGAAGAATTATGCATTACAAACCGGCCAATAAAATGATAGCGTTACTGTTGAAGCCGAGTCGACTATATCCATGTAATAACCGGTCTTGATAACATAACACTGCGAGGTTCTCCGGCTATCTCCCCTTTTAAACCTTATCGCCTGTTCCTTATCACTTCTTCCCGCCTTCCGTGCCGCTTTCTGTGTCCACGGCGCCTTGGACTAGTTTACACGACAGAACACGGGTTGTATATTGTCTTATTGTCCACTTTTCATCATCAATTTGTAGCCGGCATCGGACGGTTTGGACCAGTTTTAGAGGAAATACAAAGTATAAATGTATGTTTTTGGCAAACGGTTATGAATATCGAAAAAGCAAGAAACGCATGACACATATCGAACTTTTATCTACAACTTCATCCCTTGTGGTCATAACTTTGCTCCTACTATTTGGTCAGCATTTGTCTGGAATCGTATTGGATGTTGGAAGCGATTGGAAGTCCAAAATACATTTAAAACGCTAATGTAGCCCAAGAAACGAGTATTATATTCTATCCCTCTACCCTAATGGTACTGACAGTTTTTTCCAATTAGTATGTTTTTGGATTCTGGGACGTAAATCAGTGTTCTACGTAATGCTTTGTGAAATCTTATTATAATTAAACCCAAGGCATAGTTTATTGTGAGTGATTGTGTTTTTAGGCCGGCGAGGGCCCGCCTTATCTCTACTCCCCGATAACATATGAAACAAGATAACGACTGTCAACAGAATTAAGGAGATTCCGACCAAGTTATGCTTAGGGATGGAGAACTTGAGTGCCGGTCGTCTCATTTCCTTACAGTAATCAAGCAGCAAGCTCAGGCCCCGGGTTTGATTCCTTCCTGACTCGTGATTTCCCTCAGTCGAGACCCAAATGCTGGGTAGGTGCCCTACTGATAATCCACGACCGCCTCCTTCCCACCGTCCATCCGAATCTATTCATCATCATCTCCCAATTATCATCATTATGGGAATTTTATCGAAATTATGTTTTGAAACTTTTCGATGTTTGGATTCCGATTAATAAATGACATCTGTATCCACAAAATGGCAAGTTTTAACTAAACTTGAAGCAAAGGTAAACTGTTTGTTGTGATTTACTTCACGCAATGTAGACTTGACACCAGTGGCGTGCCGTGACTTTAGAAGTGAGGGAAGCAAATTGCCATGAAAGAAATTTGCGCAGACTCGGAGGGGGGGGTCTGGGGGGCTCGCCCCCCAGCTTAGCCCCGCAGGGAATTTTTTAAAATTTGACTAATTTTAGATGGTTAAAATCGATTTTGAAAGTACCTTTTTGAAAGATTACTTGAATTTAGGAAATGGTCAAACGATTTAGGCACGAGGATTTTCAGACTAATTTCTTTAATCATCAGTGTTTTGAAGGCAAATACAGATATATAAAAACTTTGTAGAAATGCGTAAACTGAACTGAGAATCCGAAACTGCAATTTGTAGATAATACAAGTTTAGGCCCATTTTCGCTCAGTTCTCTCTTCAGCACTGTCACCGACCGATCACATGTTCGTTCCAATCGTGTCAACTCGGGAGTAGTTCGGCTGCGTTCGGACGTGCATGCAACTCTCGATTTGCTTCCCTTGGCTAGAATACGCCTGCAGTAATAGACGCATTTTACACAGAAATGCTTTGTGTTTAGACCGGCAAATAATGACATTATCATGGCAAAATAAGTTTTTATTATTAACAATACTTTCAGGTGGCTGCAGATTAACATATTTGATTGTAGGCAAATCACCTAATGCATGCGTAACTCCCGTATAGAGAGCGAGGGATTGGAAGCAATTCGAAAAGTGAATCCCTTGGAGCCGGCCGACTGCCGAGCCGAGGCAAGTGTATGCGTGCGCACGCGCCTTGCCCACCTCCCATCTTAGAAACCGCGTTTACTTTGAAATCAGAGCGAAAGTGGTGACATTTGTGTTCGTAATAAGAATTCTATAAGAAGTAATAAGTAATGAATATTTTTGGAAAAAGATTAAATTATTATACATATAATTATAATATTTTAATTATGTTGGAATGGAAAAGGAAGGGGAAGCAATGCTTCCCTTGCTTCCATTGAGTGCACGCCACTGCTTGACACCTCTGCACTCTCGATCTCTGCATATTCCCGTCTCGTCTGGTAACTGTTGTCGCTTCTCACAGCAGTTCACTAGACCAAGCGGGCGGTTGACCTTGACATTATGCGCGCGCTGCGCTGTGTCTGCCGTAGCGCATGCATGCTGCCTGCATGTCCGACATGTCTTGTTCACACTTGATTCTTTACAAGTCGCTTTACACTCAGCAGGCAATGATGGCTCGAGTAACTACCAAACCAAGTACCAACTACTTGTATTGTTGTTTTTTTCTCTAACAAATGCCACAAAGCGCGTGAAAAATTCAGATTGAAACATCTGAAAAATTCATTTCTAGGGTAAAGCCCCCATAAATTCCGCCCCCGCCCCCGGAAATACATTCGGCTGTAAATAGGTCTGGGGAATTGCGTTGCATTTCTAACCATTTTTGGTTAAAATGTGGTTAGAAAACCATTAGAATGAGTGTCTGTTGATCAAGTGATATTATTATTATTATTATTATTATTATTAATTCTTTATTGACAACAGGGCCGAGGCCCCACAAGTGCAATATAATATAATTAATTTGTACAAAACAATACAAACACAAACTTAAAAATTAGACATCACATAATCAGCACCAATTGGCTCCTCGTCAAACGAACATAGGAATTGTGTTTAAAAACAACTCGGAAACAACCTGTCTAAAATCACTATAAGATAAGTTATTAATATCTACGTCAAAAACACTTTCATTAGTTATACAATTAAAAACAGACTGCATGCGATTAAGGCAAGAATATTTAAAAACATTTAAACGAGCTTTAGGAACCAGGAACACATCAAAGTTCCTTGTATTTTTAACTGGAACACGGAAGTAAATTTTGTTTAAAAGGTCAACATCATAGTGACTGTGCACGATCCTATATAAGAATAAAACATCACTTATTGAGCGTCTATTGCGAAGGGTGGTGAGGCTCAATTCACGACATAGATCTTCATAATTAACCCTATGGTAAATAACATTCTTTTTAAAACACAAGTATTTAATAAAACGACATTGCACATTTTCAACACTTGTGATGTTACCTTTATGTGAACCATTCGGGTTCCAAATCACCGTACCATAATCGATCTGCGGCCTCACAAGTGACACAAATAAATTTCTCAGTGTTGTTTCCTTAAAATCTCTCAGACAGTTACGTTTGATAAAACCAAGTAACTTAAAAGCCTTAGGCAGAACATAATTAACATGTTTGTTATAAGACAAATTATCTGACAAAACAACACCAAGATCTTTAATCTGTGACACCCGCAAAAGGTTCGAGTCATACAATTTGTAATTATAAAAGATAACACGTTTCTTGTTCGTAAAAGATAAAACATTGCACTTCGACACATTCAATTTAAGTTTCCACGTTTCACACCAGTTAGTGAGTCTCACAATGTCAAGCTGTAAGAGTCCACAGTCATTACTGTTAGAAATAGGACTATACAATTTAAGATCATCTGCATACAATAAAGCTTTAGAATGTTTAAAACACGATGGCAAATCATTAATAAAAATCACAAATAACAAAGGACCAAGAATTGAGCCTTGTGGCACACCGGAAGTTACATGGTCAGGTGATGAAAAGCCTGAGTTGATTGTTACTGTTTGTGAACGATTACAGAGGTAATTTGATAGCAAATTATACATGTTACCACCAACACCATAAGCCTTTAATTTATGTAAAAGCAGCCGATGATCTACACTATCAAAAGCACAGGAAAAATCTGTATACACAGCATCCACCTGTACCTTATTGTCAAAGCTTTTAGCAATAAAAGAAGTATAATACACCAGATTTGTTATTGTGGAACGCCGTTTAACAAAACCGTGTTGTTCGGGAGCAAGGCATTTAGCAAAGTGATTGTATAACCGCTTGTGGACCAAACCCTCAAACACTTTCGAGGTGACGGATAACAGTGAAATTGGTCGGTAGCTGGTTACACAATGACGGTTACCCTTCTTCAAGACTGGCACAACGTTGGCGGATTTCCACCTTGTTGGAAAGATACCCGAGTCAAGAGCACTATTAAATATATTTCTTTGTATCAATAAAGTATATCTCAAGGGTGGTAGAAGGGCGTAAGTCCATTTCAATGATTCTTGTGGTGAGCTCATAATTCTGTCTTCATCCAATCATATTTGTAATGGTGACATCGTGCTAAGAGAATACTTCAGTACAACTGTTGACATCAGTCAAATGACATGAGCTTGATTACATCATTCCAAAGATGTACAACGCAAGGGGCGAGGTATTGGACTTCCGGCATTCTACCTCTGAGGTACAGAACTGTAGATACTGCTACTGAGCTGGAAAAGTGTATGTATAGAATGTTGAATGTCAAGGGGTGAGTGACATGGTCCAGCAACATGAGTTGTGCTGATTGTGCGGTCTGTTTGGCTGTCGCAGGGATACCGGAACAAGGTGACTCGCGCCTCCCAACAGCAACAGCCGTCCGTGTCAACAGTCAATGATAGCAACAGCATGATGACCAGCGTGCAACAGCCAGGCCCAACGGTAAGTCATCCTTATGTATCGGACGCGCGCGGTTCCTCCAAGTGTTTCTTGGAGTTTTGTAGTCCACTCACTTTCAAGCTCACACACTGGAGTACATTATGACCTCTGGTGTGACCTCGAAGTGTTTTAATACAATATTTATTTTAAAATCGTAAAATATTTAATTTTTAAAAATACTCCATAAAACACTTTGAAAAACCGCCCCTTTCTTTACCTTACGCAGGTTTATTGAAATTAAAGCAATTCCAATTGTACTAGTGGGGGTTTCGTTTTTTATTTATTTTGTATTTATTTAAAGAAATACCTCATCACCCTCTTGAGTCAAGTTAGTAGTAGAAAGGAAATACTGCTAATGGGGGACTTGAATGGAAGAACTGGAAGGAAGGAAGATGATCTGGTGGTTGGAAGATTTGGGGAGAATGTTGTGAATGATAACGGAGAGCGACTAATAGAACTGTGTGGTGCATTGGATTTGAAGATAATGAATGGATTCTATCAGCATAAGCAAATTCATCAGTACACTTGGATGCAACCGACGAGAAACTTGAGATCGATTATAGACTATGTGATAATGAGACAAAAATCAGAGCTCAAGACTATGGACGTAAAAGTAGTTAGAGGGGCTGAATGTGGCACGGACCACATGTTTGTAAAAGCCAGAGTTTGGATTAAATACAGACATCATGCTACAACGGGGATGCAACAACCAGACCAGGGAAGAGTCGAGGGAAAGAGGTATAAGTTACACCTGTTGCGAGACGACTCTATCAGATTTCTGTATAAGTTACGTCTAGCACAGAAATTAAGCCAAGCACGGGAGAATGAGACAGTAGAGCAGAGTTATAGCAGAATGAAACGAGCGATTCATGAAGCGGCGAGTGAAGCACTCGGGGAAGAGGAGTCTAAGGAAAGGACGGTGTACTGGTGGAACACAGAAGTAGAAAACATCATAAAAGAGAAAAGGCAGCTATATCAGAAGTGGTTGGTGAGTCAGGATAGAGAGGATAGGAAGCAGTATGCAAGAGCGAGCAGAGAAGTAAAAAAAACAGTCGTTAAAGCAAGAAATGAAGCCTGGAATAAAAGGTGCGATGAAATTGATAGACATATAGGAGGTACTAGGGCTAGAGAAGCATGGAAGACTATTAAGGATTTGAGGCAGGATACGCAATATAAATCCAAGGTACAGATGATTGGGATAGAAGAGTGGAGGGGGTACTACGAGAAAATGTTAAACGAAGATCGGAATGAGTACATGCAAGGGTGGAATATCTTACCAAGGCAGAGGCAGAATGTAGCAATTGGTGTAATAACCAAGAGAGAAATTTACCAAGCCCTGAGACGCACAAAGAATGGGAGAGCACCAGGCCCTGGAAATGTTTCAATAGAATTGGTGAAGAATAGTCCAGAAGGAGTCATAGAAATCCTACAAGACATCTTTAATAGATGCTTGATTGACGCTGAGCATGTACCAGAAGAGTGGAAGGTTGGATACATGAGCTCTATCTACAAGAAAGGATCCCGAACGGACTGTCATAATTATAGAGGAATCAACGTAACTGCATCTATTGGAAGATTGTATGGGCGTATTATAAAGACTAGATTGGAGCAAGAAGTTACCATTGGAGAAGAACAGTGCGGTTTCACAGCGGGGCGCTCATGTGTGGATAATATTTTCACCTTGAGGCAGCTAGTGCAAAAAAGGGTAGCGAGAGGCAGGGAGACTCATTTGGTGTTTGTAGATCTAGAAAAAGCGTATGACACAGTGCCGTTAAAAAGGATGTTTGAGGTGTTATACGACAGCACTATTCCTCATGCATATGTGGACACCATAAGAGACCTGTATGAAGGACAGAGGAGTGTAGTGAAAGTAGGAAATCGCATGTCCAGTAGCTTCGAGATTACGAAGGGTTTGCGTCAAGGGTGCTGCCTCTCACCTTCTCTATTCAAAATCTATATAGATAAGGTTTTGCAAGAATGGCAAGCCAAGTGTAGATGGATGGGTGTGCCTGTGAATGGAGATTACCTGCATTCCCTTCTCTTTGCTGATGACCAAGTAGTGGTTGCATTGGACGAGGACGACTGCAATTATATGATGCGGAAATTATCAGAAACATACGAAAAATGGGGTTTAAAAATCAATTTTGACAAGACCAAATACTTGTTGGTAGGGGGAGAAGGTAATGACATGGACGTGGATGGGAAGGAAGTGAAAGAGTGCCGAGAGTATAAGTACTTAGGATCTATTTTTTCATCGGAGGGAAGTAGTCGGAGAGATATTAGCAGCCGGATAATCCAGGGAAGACAAGCGGTTCAGAAGCTGAACTCGATGTGGTGGTCTGAACAACTGCAGAAGCCTACAAAGAATAGAATTTATAGCAGCATTGTACAAAGTATTCTTACATACGGATCTGAGACCTGGGAAGTAACGAAGAGGGATAAAGAGAGGTTGATGGCGGTTGAAATGGATGCGCTCAGAAGAAGTTGTAGGGTGTCAAGAATTGAGCATATTAGGAATGAACAGATACGGAGATGGATGAAGAAGGAAGAAACAGTGGTAGAGGAGATAGAGCGAAGGAGATTGTGCTGGTATGGACACTTAAGAAGAATGGATCCCCATAGGTGGCCCCTGAAGATATGGCATTGGACCCCTCCAGAGAGGAGGAAAAGGGGCCGACCGCCGAGAGAATGGCAAGAAGATGTAAAGGAGGCAATGGGGAGAAGAAACTTGCTGGAAGATGGTTGGATGGACAAGGAGAGGTGGCGATTGGGGTGTGAGAAACGGCCTGTGCTGTAAAATACTCACAATATATATATATATATTTATTTAAAGCTTTGTCATGTGTCTAAAACATGTCCAAACGTGTCAAAGAATATAGTAAATCGCAGAGATAGTTCCAACAGAGGTCACGACTGGTTGAACTGTAATGTGGCCCTCACAGCCACGACGTCTAAGGGTGATTTTGTAGTATTTTAGCATTACACTTTCGACCTTACGGGGAATCGCAATAACGTAAAATATTCTCAGGATGGTACAGTCAAAGACAGTGTGTAGAAGAGAGACGCATATTGATTCTTCAGGGGGAGGAAGTGAGAGGGCACATGATAGACGAAGCTTCGCACATAAGTTATTTAGTACTCTATTTTGAGGTGGAAAATAATACCTACTCCTTTGGATTTTACTGAGTTTTCATACATGAAAAATGAAGCAACTACAAATTTTCACCTGTCACTAGAGTCCGTCTAAGTCGAAGTGTGGCTAAATTAGATTACGCATCATTTACTCCAAGGTTCTTAAAAAAAAATTAAGGAATGCCTGCCCTAATTTCAAGGAAAATAGTAAGACATAAAAAAATAAAAGGGGTAAAATAACGAGGTAGTCAAGGAACTACTTTCGCGAATGAATAGTCATAATAATCATCATTATTATAATCTATTTCTACTGTTTAAGATGGGATGGCTGAGTAGTGAGCGTGGCCTTCAAGAGTTTCTCAATTCTTTTTTTTTCAATATCTTTTACCAAATGTAATTGTTAATTAAATATGGCTTTGTATACGAGTCTTCAATTATGTTCAATGAAAATAATTTCATAGTTTGGAATAGTCCATTAGTTTTGTTTTGCCCTACAGACGTTTAGTAGGTACCATATTTTTACTAGTATTCAGGCACTAAACGTCTGTAGGACAAAATAAAACTAATAAAGTTCATTCACGATTAGAATTGCAAGCCGTAATGGCGGCGTGTACTACCGTAGTCAAGTGAACGTATACCTAAACATGTAAATATCAATATAATAATCAAAAAATGTGTATAATACGGCTGTAGATAAAAATAAATCAATTTTATTGAATTTTTATAATATTTACTACTATTAAAATGTATTTGACATAATTTATACAATTTCAATAATACAAAGAAGAAAGTCTTGCCATTGACAGGGCAGTGTTCAAGTGACTGACCAATGAACGACGTGAACGACTAAAACGTCAGTGATATTCTTATCGTGAACGAACTTTACACTATTCCAAGCTATGAAATTATTTTCAATGAACTGTTCTGAAGACGCGTACAAAGCCTTATTTTATTATCAATTAAATTTGTAAAATATATTGATAAAAATCGATTAAAAACTCTTCAAGGTCAAACTCACTACTCAGCCCCCTGCGTGGTGAATCCTAGCGTAACTTATCCCTGCACTGACGTCACAAGAGGAGACTCGCGGCTGTGATTGACATATTAAACGCAGGGGCGTGTAGAGGGGTGACGCACACTTGTTGTGAGGGTCCCGGGCCCCCCCAATTGCACAGGAATGCCGCGCCGTCATTAGGGGGCTGCAGAAGATGTGGGTCACAAGACACCCCATTCTGATATCATCTGTTCAACCAATGAGGGTGGGGCGGGTTTATGAAGTATGTCACTCTTTGACCCCCTCTCCCCCACCGACCCACTTTACATAACCCCTCACAAGACCGCAGATTGATTTCAACACGACATAACATCAGAATGTTTAGTTGAATAAAGGACTAGATATTGTAGAAGGATGGACATGAACTATTAACGAATGTTCGTTTGTAAATCGTTTGTAATTTTTGTAAAAACAAACAAAATATGTAATAGACTGTCATTTTTTAAATCAAATATCCAGATGTAAGTATTTTTATATAGGTATATTGTAAAAAATTTAAACAAAGTCTTGCCAAATTTGTCTCAATACTCTGCTAACTTTTAAACTGTTGATTAGGACTGTATTGTCATGGCAACAACCAATTGAAATACAGAGTTTTGTTCTAACTAACTGTTAACAGCTAATTGAGACTTTAGCAGAGTATTGAAATACAACATGTTTAAATCGAAATTCATGAAATAATATAAATATAATGTCTTCATCTGCTGTTTTCACAAGTATATCCTGCTAATGTGTCTAGTTGGTCCAATCATGCCTCACAGATTCCCGTGCAGTGCACAGTGAAGCAGATCATCTGTTGAATCCTGTGGGGAGGGGGGGGGGGGAGGGGTTGATTAAATTATATCATGATTGAATGACGGGAGAGCAGTGACCGCTAGCGTTTGCGGTTCACCCAATTACATCATCGCCTCCCCCTGCCCCCTCTGGCGGGGTGATCTTGCTAATAATCATACGCCGAGGGGGGGGGGGGGGGGGGGGGTCATTTATATAATCACAGTTATTATTTCCGATATTTAAAACTAATTAAGTAAATGTATGATAAATATTTTGCTACCCTAATCACAACTAATTGCGTACCTCAGAGGTAGAAGGCTCGATGTCCATTTTAATGATTCTTGAGAAAAAACAATAATTCTGTTTTCATCCAATCTTATTTGTAATGTTGACATGAGCCATTGCGTAAGAGAATACTTCAATACAACTGTATTTGTTGACATCGGACAAATGGTAACATTTATGCAACGCAAAATCGAGAGCATGGACTCCATACCTTCTGCTTCTGAGGTACAGAATGAGAAATAATGCTCCGACTTTTATTTTTATGCAGTAGTTACTTCTTTATTTAGACGAGGGAAAGGGAATGCGAATTTGCAACATATTGCTAATATTTGGAGGTGAAATGTCTCAAAAGTTTGCATTGAAATCCGGTGAAACGGAGTGGTTGAGCTTTTTTTTCCAAGTTTAATTATGACAAAAGATATCTATTAATTCGCTCCTTAAATTCGATAAATTAATGCTTGATTAATGAATGCACGATAAAGAATCAACTAGCATCAAATATTTGATCACGACTCCACTTCTTTTAACCCCTCTCGCTTGTATTTCCTCCATCTTGGCGGATAAGAGTGGCCACCCTGACGTACCCTCCTGTGCCACGTGCTGCTCAGTGGTGCGTCATTAACGTCCCCCCCCTGGAGTTATGAGACGAATGTATCGAGGTATTGACAATCGATGTGTTGTGCAGGTGGCGTCAGTGGCGCGCGGTGACGTGAAGCTAGACGCAGGCGCCAGTGGCGTCAACCCAGCGCTAGCGCCGACCATGGTAAGTCACACGTGATTGTACTCTGTTCGTGAAGGTTTTCATGGCCGTTAGGTGGATTACTCTGTAATACGGCCAGGAAGGAAGCTACTCACCACTGAGGTTATTTGATAGTGGAAGAGGCTGCCCAGACTTGACTGACCGCAATTTTGCAGTAATTTCCTGCAGTTTGCGTAAAATTTAGGATTTTGTTCGTATTTTATACGTTATTTGAACACTATTAATATATGAAGCAATTGTGGTATTCCATATCTAAGTATATAGGTACTCACATGCCAGTTTAGTTATCCGATCTAGAAACGATATGTGAATGATATTGATATTTATTTTCTTTGTTTGGAAGAAACGTTGATTTTGTAATAGAAAACTCCTGTTCGCATTATCATTCCTGAATGTACCGTTAAGAACTATATTGAATATGGAGGTTAGGATAGGCTAGGCTACGTTATGTAAAGTTAGTCTAAGTCTTACTCCAAGCTATAGTGGAGAAGAATTACGGAGATAGGTACCCACTTTCAAAATCCTAATAGTAGAATATGTCTCTTCTTCATATACTCCTACACCCTTTGACCGATCTCCACCAAATTTGGTACAGACATTGTATGAGAAATAACCCACGTCGTAGGGTACTTACCCCTTCGCCAAACCACCCCAAATAGAAATGTGATATATTGTTCTGCGTGCGTGATGTTTTGCAAGTTTCCTATACTGCTCAGAGCAGAAATTGCGGCTTAGTCACGTTTGACCTCTGACTGGACCTACAGTACGTTCTACAAGGAATTTGCAACAGCAAAAAATCTATTTTCCATTTAGAATTCCTATTTTCCACACTCATTTTGGCTAGTTTTCTGACACTACCTGTTCCTCACCTCATAACAATAGATGACCAAAGAAAATTCACATTTCTGAGGTGTATACAGCATTTTATTGGCGTTTGTATTTTGGCATTTGCCCTCAGGCGCTGAAAGGTCCTTGAAGAACGTACTGTAGAAAGAACACCATTTCTTTGAACTCATTTGGGTTGCATATCTCACAGGCGTAACGCATGGAACTTTATGGGCAGGGTTGCTGCGCCGAGCAATATAGGCGTAATGCCACATTGGTGTTACGCGGGTTGCCTACATCACATGTACCCCTCCCTACCAGCACGGGCAACGCCGGACAGGTCAGCTAGTATATTCAAGAAGGAAACCACGTCTCACGTCTAAGCTCGAACTTTTATCCTATGGCTAAATATATACATAAACTTAGGGTAGAAACAAACATCGACGAAACAAATTGAAAGTCGTACGATTCTGTAATTTTAATTTAGAAGTCAAAACAAGTGAAAGATTCTCGTGAGTGCTGTAAAGTTGGCACACAGAAAGCGCTGCGTCAGTTGAAACCATGCCATTGGTTGAAAGCAAACATTTCATTGCTGAACCCCCGCTCGTCAATGGTCTCGAGTTGAACGCTCGGACGTCCCCGCGCGTCATCACGTCTACCAACTTTCAGACAGTAAAATCCCCTCTCCGGGGAAATCAATATTTGAAGGTTGGTAGGAGGGTTCATCAGGCTGCGAAGTTGGGTAACAACGTCATCTTTTTGCCCCCCCCCCCCCATACTGTCCAATCAGCGCCGCGCCGTTTCTTGTCCGGATCGCCGTTTCGGCACGGAATAGCCGTTTCAGCACGGAATTGCCGCTTTTTGACATTAGTTGCGTCGTTATTAAAGATTTTAGCAATCTTCTTCCCCCACGAAAATGGGTCTAAATTGTCCGATTTGTTTAGTTTAATGTGAAGTTATCTTTTGCTTTCGTCGATTTTTCGTGAAAAAGATTTTGAGATCTCGTTGATGTGAAATTAAGTTTAAAAGTAAACAAATGACGCGTATGAAGTACTAAAATGGCGTTTACAAAATGGAATGACGAGTGCAAATGAAATGCAAGCACAATAGGTAGTAATGACGCCTATAAAGTGTGTCTTTAAAACAATTGATGTTTAGTTCTAAAATAAATAGCAAATTATTACGTACTTTCGCAAACAAGTTACAGTGTTTCGCAATAATATTAGTAGATGAAGAATTTGCGACGTGCCTTCCAAAATGGTTGACAAAACTAAACTGTGTAACCACAAGTTGTGAAAGTCCCATGCCCAAGTAGAAAAGTCAATCTATATTTTGAGTTCGATTTCTTCGCGTGCAGTGCGCAGTCTCCATCACGATGAATAATGATGCACTTATCACATCCACAACTTCCTCGAGACACTATCTTATCATATTTATATAATTAACGATAATAGCTCTGTGTGTTTACACTGGCGAGTTCAAGGACCTTGGCCGGGGAGGGGGGGGACTCCGCTTGAAATCGAAATTATAAACAAACAGGCGGGATTTTGGAAATGTGTTCTTGTTCCGTGGCCCGTGGGGTCGCGCAGTATTTGTTCAATGCGGGGTTTTTGATTAGCGCCAGAATGGAATACAAACAGTGGAATTGATCTTGCCGAATGAGGTTATGTTCGACCACTTAATAATGAAGCGCGCCGCCGTCTTCTTTTGATCTCCGCTAGTTTTCAGATGGCCGTGTTTTTTTATTACCGTTTCTATAAAAATGTTGTTTTAGATTATTTTTCCAGCTCTCATTTTACTCGCGCCAATATTTTTTTACGAGTAGATTTTTTTTATTTTTCCTTCTCTTTTCGTCGCTTGAAATTTTTTTGTCGTAAAAAGCAATTCTCGACTCTCTCTCTCTCTCTCTCTCTTCTCTCTCTCTCTCTCCTTCCAACCCCCTGAAAAAAGTCGATTGCATTTTTCCCCCCTCCCTCCCCCACCCCTCCTCACCCCTCTCCATCCCCACGTCCTGTGATTAAATGCTGAGTGCGCCGGTGGGTGCGCGCATCTTGGGTTCCCCCCCACCCCCTGCGGGAGTGACGTCACGATGGGATCGATTGCGGCGCCTGCCCTGGGTTCGCTCTTATCTCGACGTCGACTTTAATAGGCACCCACGGCTGCCAACCCGCACGCTTTCACCCGGCCGTGTGCAAGGCGAAGTGGAGGAATAGTTGACACAGAGCTTTTCACCCCGCCGTGTGCCAGGCGAAGTGGAGGAATAGTTGACACAGAGCTTTTCACCCCGCCGTGTGCCAGGCGGAGTGGAGGAATAGTTGACACAGAGCTTTTCACCCGGCCGTGTGCCAGGCGAAGTGGAGGAATAGTTGACACAGAGCTTTTCACCCCGCCGTATGCCAGGCGGAGTGGAGGAATAGTTGACACAGAGCTTTTCACCCGGCCGTGTGCCAGGCGAAGTGGAGGAATAGTTGACACAGAGCTTTTCACCCCGCCGTATGCCAGGCGGAGTGGAGGAATAGTTGACACAGAGCTTTTCACCCGGCCGTGTGCCAGGCGAAGTGGAGGAATAGTTGACACAGAGCTTTTCACCCCGCCGTGTGCCAGGCGAAGTGGAGGAATAGTTGACACATTGCTGGACAGCGTGCGTGACAATTCTCCCAGTTCAAAGATCAAGATGTCGGCTATCCGAAATAGCCCAATAAGATGCCAAAATAACATAAGTACTGGGCTTTTCATTTTCTTCGATTGAGAGGACAAGAGCACTGAGGGCTGGAAACTCTAAAATAAGGCAGTAAGTTGTCTGGGCTTTTAAGAAAATAAGTCCCTATTTTACAAATCTTGTTTTTACCAATCATCGAAGAATAAAAAGTAAAATCATTTATAAATCACCTATTTGTATCAGCATGGCAACAAGAACTATAACAATTGCAACACATGAAACGACCCTCTGAATCGCAGTGTTCGTTAATCAATACTTTAATCACCGTAGTAAAACCGCGGTTACTTGAATGAAATTACATTTTAATGGCTGTACCCTATTTACTCGAGAAGACTTGATATTTTCTTCCATTGAGGAAGGGAAAGACAATGTATGCGTTCAGAAACTCTGAAAGACTCATCAAATTTGGTTTTAAAAAATACATGTAATAAAAACTTATTTCACAAGCTTTTTAATTTACATCGATTTTTTTTTGGGGGGGGGGGGGGGGCGGGGGAATGGCGGTATTGGGAGTTCCGAAATAGGGCAATAGATGTCAAAGTTTGGAAAAGGTGTAGTTAAAAAGAGTTGCTTCACTTTGAAGAAAATAAATCTGGTAAAATTACTTTTTTAACGGCTTAACTTTGAATATTTTTTTCAAACTTTCTGCCTCATCTTTTTTTTGGCAAAATTTCCCGAATTATTTCGTTGTTTATGAGAAAACTTGTGTAATTTCAAGCACAATATCTTTGATATTAAATATATAATAACCCCGATAGAAAAAATGTCTACTAAGGGAAATGTGCAGTGTTGCCGTTGGGTTGGCAGCGAGTGCAGAAGGAGCATTAATATGCGAGGTTGCCAGTTCTTGCCCGGGTCTCTGCGGGCTGTAATTTGGTTAGTCGAGGGGGTGGCTTGGTGCGCCGGGGGAGGGGGTGGCCGGGGGGAGTCTACATGCTGTACAGCAGTCTTGCGAATTGAAAGAAACTTGCAAGAACATGAAAGTTCTCTAAAGAAAACACCAGGGAACCAACGATCTTTTTTTTTGCTAAAGTTCGCGAATTCTGATCGATTTTCTGATTGAAGCTTTTTTTCTTATTTTTTTAGGCAGAAATGTGATTACTTTCGCCGAATGAGGCCCGAGAAACTTGTAAATAAAGTTTCGCATGA
This sequence comes from Leuctra nigra, assembly GCA_934045905.1. NCBI lineage: Eukaryota > Metazoa > Arthropoda > Insecta > Plecoptera > Leuctridae > Leuctra > Leuctra nigra. The sequence continues at coordinate 27,366,000 of OW203769.1, read as the reverse complement.
AAAAAACAACTTTTCGCAAAGTTTTCAACGTCGAAACTGTTTTGAATTTTATCTTTGTGTTCATTTTTCTATCCCCTTGGAACGTAGGCAATCTATTTTCATTATATTTTCTAAACGGTCTCGCATCGCATTAGAGCAACAACAACCCTTCGCATTTCATTTTCCTCCCCCCGTAATTCCGAGAAAATGATTTCAAGAAAATTGACCACTTATATAAGTAATTCTTGATAAAAATTACTTTGTTATCGGGCCTAAGTTAATTTGCCATTTTTACCTCACTTAACGGCAGTAATAATAGAGTAGTGACTACTTTTACAATGTATAACCATAATTTTCTCAGTAATCTATAAAAATAAGAGTCGAAGGCTTTTTTTGCGGACTTCTTAACGTAATGTCAGTTACATGAAAATTCCAAGGGGTCTGTCTCAAAAAGACGATGAATACTTTCTGTGTTCATCAATACATTCCTCGGGGTTTTCATTTAAACACATTTTAAATTTTAAGTTTTTAACGGCTTTAAATGGCTGAGATTTTTTGTTTCCAAGTTTACTTTTGCCAACTGAAAAGTATACCCTAAACTAAGAGCCCTGAACCCTAGGAGCTTTTTTATGTTGATTCTATAGGGACGCCTTCTAACATGGTACAAATAATAAGTACTTAATAATTAGATGGAAGATCAAACTGCATAATACGCATTCCCAAATAATGTATGAATTCGTCAAAATAAAGAGAATATCGTGCATACATGGCCGGGCATAAAAATGGATATAGTACCAAAATGTTTTCAAATTGAGCAAACAATACTATTTTATAAAATCATCAAAGGATATGCAAGTTAAATAGGTATGTAAGATTTAAAAGTAGGTAGGTATTCAGGAAAATATGGCAGACACTATTTTTGAAAACATAACCTAATAATAAGTAGAATAATAGAACTGAGCTGTAGGAGTTGGTCTGAGAGAATTTCGGCGTGCGAACTTTGCGTGGTTCCTTGCTCGCGAAATGTCTGGGCTAGATAATATTGATCGCCATTATTGCAAGCGCCCCGAGAAAACCAATTAAGTTAGCTGATTAATTCCAGTAACACCCCCGACCCACCCCCCTTCCACCCCCAACCCCAACATGGCGTCGGCGACGTCGACAAAAATTGCCGCGGAAAGTGGAGGATATTAATTAAAAAAAATATATAAAAATAAACGAGAAAACGTTAATTTTTAAAGTGCCCTAGAATGTATTTTTTTTGTTACTCTGGCTGGCCCGGGCATGTGAGTGTAACAACCCCTGCGTAAGAGAGTGGAGGAAAAGAGAAAAAATAGATATTTTCTACTTCGCCGCACATTTTTATGAACTCTTTTCATGTGGTCATAAATATTGTAATGCTGCACTCCATTTTCAGCTAGCGGAAAACTACATCATCTCTTGATGTATTCGTGTATTTATATTTTGCTATGCGTTTTCTTATATCTATAGTTTAATAAATATTCATCCATACAGTTCCATGGTATTAATCATCTAGATTGGATTTTCTCAGTTTCTGAATTTGCATGTAGATTGCGGAATTATTGCCGTACGAAAAGCCGGCAAGAAAATGGCGTAATTTCGTACGAAACACGCGATACATTTCTCTACTTTATGAGGTTTTGTTTCGTTTCGGCCTTCGATTACGTTTTAATTACTTGATAACAGAACTATCAATCATTAATGGTATTTCATGTTGAAAGAAATACTCCAAGGTAAAGTGATAAGAAGGATTGCGTCATCGCCAGCCAATCGCAGGGGAGGTGACGTCATAATGTCGATGCTCGAGTCATTATTGTGACGTCAAACAATATGTAAGGAAATGAAATCTATATAAAAAGGCGTCAGGTAAAAATTATATGGTTTACCTGATGTATGAACTATTACGAACTTTTACAGTTAGAAAACGCATTGATAAGTGGGGACAATATGTATTATAATACTTTTCTCATGAGCTACGATAGATTTTAGCTTGATCGTAGGAGCGGTAAGAGAACCCACAGGCGGTCACAGGAGCATTCAGCGGCTCCCTGAACCAATTCATATTGAAGCAGTTTTTCATTTCGCTGAAAATCGTTTTGGCTTACCATTAATTGGAAGGGTTGTGTTGTTTCTTTTGTCGTTGATCGATTGACTAATAATTTGCAAGTTTTGAAGGTTCTTTTAAGATCTGAACAGAATGAAAGTGACTTTCCTCGACTTATTCCCTTCCTTGCAGGGAACGCGGAAAGTTTCAGTCCCGGCGGGGGAAAGTTACTTACGTCGCGAACTTTACACAACTTTCAAGTTTATCAAGTTTAATATTTGCATTTTTTTCAGCGATCATAATATAAATGCACTTCCACAAAGCGTCAGAATGCTGCCAAAACAAAAACAGAAAGTAAAACACTTGAATATGGAAACAATCAGAATGTTGAACCGTATTTCGCAGAAAGTGATGAAAAGCGAAGGACAGAATTTGCCTAAATCAATTAGGACAAATAAATAAATGAGATGAACTGTCAGTACACAAAATGTTACATCAACTTGTTTCTGCGCATGTGCAGAGTCAACTTTTCCTCACCACTGAAACTGCGCACGAGCAGAACCAAGTTGATCAACCACAAGTTGCTTGTCCGAATTGCAACAAAAAATAAAAAATGTATGCCAAGTATTTAGAAAAATGTGTCTGTCAAAATCAAGTTTTTAGTAGATAAAATATGGAAAATAAGAAGAGCTGATCTACTATTTTACGAATAAACTATATAGATTGATGCACATAAACGATGGTTTGATCGTCCTTGGAATCTTTTAACCCCGCCGGGGGGGGGGGGGGGGGGGGGGGGGGGGGGGGTCAGACTCGAAGTGTCGCCGCGACTTTGAACCCTTCCACTTTGATCAACTCAGCACTGCTGACCCAGTTCCCCCCCCCCCCCCCCCCCCCGTGACAAAAGAAAAAGTTTGGCTTTGAAGTCTATCTCAATGAAAGTGTAAGCAAAGCGATGCCGGGGGGGCGAGATGTCTGGAAGAGCGATTTCTTTAGATGCTGGCTCCTCTTTATCAAGTGAGATGAGGGGGGGGGGGGGGGGGTAACCCCTCTGCCACGACATTGCCTGTTGAATGTGGTTAGTCATTTGTCAACATCTCTGCGGGGTTAGGGCGAAGACTCGGCGAAATTATTCAATACCTACGCAAGATTTTCTCCAGTTTAATTAATGGAATTTAATTGGAAAATCAGCGGAAAACATGTTTACAATTTAGAATATTCTTCATTTATACCTCAGAGGTAAAAGGCCGGAAGTAAATTTCAATGAGTCTTGATGTGATGAGCTCATAAACCAGCATTCTGCAATCACCCAATCATCACTGTATTTGTTGACAACATAAGTCAAAATATGGCAATTGAGAGCTTGATTACATCATTCCAAAAGTGTGCAACTTAAAACCGGAAAAATGGACTTCCGACCTTTTACCTCTGGGCTTAGATTTGTACGATAGAATCTACACAAAAAGGTTTCATTTTCTTTAGTATACACATTGACAAACAATTCTTTTTCGGAAGTCAATGGTTGGAAGTTATAATATTTTTTGAAATGGTGATTTCAAAAAAAAAAATTTGTACTACATCGCGTGATCGCGCCACCTCAAGATTTGTTCTTGTGTCTTGTAGACGCCGTTCTACACGGGTAGTCCCGCCGGCGGCATGCTGGAGGCGAACTTCGCCAACGGGGGACGCTTCCCGACGGCGGGCGTCTGGCACGCGACGCCCGGCGACGCCGCCAGCACGGCTGCCTGGACGCCCCAGGGACAGTTCATCCAGCAGCTGCCCGATGAGCTGAGGTACACGCAGTACACGTCCACGCCGTACCACCAGACGCCGGGTAAGTCCAGACCAGGGACGATGTCATGCTTGGGAAGAGAATAGCAAACATCTCGAGATAAACGAAATATTCAGAAAACAATAAGAGAGTATAAAAATGCCTACAGGAATCACATACCAAATCCATAAAATTCAATAAATGCTCACACTGATTTTATTAGTTTTCCTTTCAAATATGATTGAAAGAATTATAAAAAACAAATATAAAATACGGAATAAAATGTCTCTTGGAACACAATTACCTCAAATCATGCAGTTATAAAAGATATGGGCATTTGAAAGTCAACATTGTTCTAACTTCTTGTTGATTGGCTAGGCAAAATTGCACATTGTAACCCTCAATGCTGTTTAGTGTTTATACACTGATTTTAAATAGCATTATACCATATTATTTGGATTTATGACTATTTAATTTTGATTTTCCGAACTGTTGTAAAAACTACACCAACTACCTGATAATTCAGCCAACTTCTGTACTTAGAAATAATCTATTTCGGTTTCAAAAATAAAAACACATGGATATTTGAGTTTTGGAAGTATGACGTCATATAACTTCTTACATTCCCTCCCCCTTGTCACACTATGTCACAAATCGTGACCCCCCCCCCCCCCCCCAAACGCAAAGATAACGCAAAGAGATATTATCCCCCCAAAGATAATTTAAAATGTCAGGACCATGAGACTCTTGTGTATTATCTGACCAGATTTTTAGATACAATAAATGCACCAATGTATTGATTTTTTATCAATGTTCTGTAGTTTTACTGGTGGGTGGGGCATGGTGGGGGTATGGGGGATTTATTTGAGATTCTAGAAATGTCAAATGAAACAGCTGGATCTGTTTGGCCCTCTGCCAGCAGCCAGCTGCGCTTGACACTTGTGCATTGTGAGGTAGAGGTGACAGATCATAGATGAAGTAGATTACAGTCAAAGTGAGTGATTACAGTTATTGAGATGGGAGAGGATGTATAATCAAGCAAAGCACTCAACTTCTCTTCACACTTCCTGCATAGGCAACGACTCATCACTAAATAATGTAAATGTTCCTACAGTTGATTGATTGCAGCCGATTGCAATATTGGATGATTACATTCTTAAAATTATAGGTTAAAGAAAGAAAGGTTTTTTATTTGGTAGAGAAAATACAGCATTTTAATAATTTCTTATGTTCTGTACAGTGGTTAATTTGTAAAATAATTAGTGGGCGGAAGCTTGGCTATTGTTAGGGAAACATATTTAGCAAAAACAACGTTTAGGGGAAGGGCCCCCAATACAAAGCAGGTCCAGGGCGCATAGCCCCGGGAAAATGATGAATTTCAGGACCAAATTTGGTGCCTTTTTATGCAATTTGTACACAATTTAAAGCCAATTTTTACTTCTATGAAAAATAAGTGGGCGGACGGCGTCCACCCTGAAAAAAGAGTGGGGGGACGCGTCCGCCCTCGTCCGCCCCCAAATCAACCACTGATTCTGTAATAATAATATTATTCAGTCTACCTATTAGTTTTAACCAACCATGTGCAATGAGTGTGTGAAATGTTTGCAGGCTACCAGCAAGGCTTCATTGCCAGCGACCCCAGCCAACAGCAGGCTGTGTTCCAACAGCAACAGCAGCAGTACGCCGCGCCGTTGAGTCGGCCGCCGTCCTCGCCTGCGCAACAGCCGCTCACGCCGCGCGGCAACGGCTACACTCAGGTTCACACGCCGCAGCCATCGCCCATCGGTACGTACTTACTCTCACAGCAATCCGGCTCCGAACGCCATGATTGGCAGTGTCGGTTTTCCTTCTAGATAGGATCTAAAGGCTTTCAAGAAAGAAAGTTGAAAACTTCCCTTACACAGACTGTACAATCCACACCTAAACCTATTTACATTTGAAAATTATATAAATTTTGTAACAGTCTAATCTCTATTTTGGTAAAATATACTGGTAAAATTGTCATGTTCACATGCCATTTCATCATCAGTAGATAGGTAGCGCTTTGATTTGAGACTAAACTAAATTAATTGTCATTATAACACTTTCCACCAGGACGGAAGTGGATTTGATCTTAAAAAATACGGATTATCTGTCCAAATATTTCAATAAGTAGGTATTAAGAAAAATGCACATGTAGGTAACAAAAGAATGTTACTTGGCTGATGAAATATGTAAAATAGAATTTTACAAATGAGAAATATCGACTGATGAACATGTAGTAATTTTACAGTTATGGTTGAGATCTCAGATTAGAGTATTATGGTCTTAATGGCGCACCAACTGATGACAACAAGGTGCTAACTCTCTCTGTAACCTGCAGGCAACGGAGTGAACGGCCTGCCCAATGGCAGCGCGCAGGTGAACGGCGTGCACCGCAACGGCCTGAATGGCCAGTACATGGACACGTCGTCTCCCAACAGTCAGTACACCGACCCTGGGAGAGAGTACGTCAACGGTGGCAACTACACCCAGTCACAGGTACGTCCACTAGTCACCACTCGTTGCAACCAATATTCAATACCTTCAATATCCTGTTACTTTCCATCGTAAGCATTTCTATAGTCTTCCATTCCGGTAGCTCTGGTTTCTGAAAACAAGCAGATTTATGGCGTTTTCCACTGGCCACACTAGGGCTACACTGAAATGAAGTTACCATATGAAACTCAATACACATTTCAAACTGATTGCAGAACAAGTGGGGCCAGTGAAAAACGCCATTAGTTTGATTTTCACATCTATAACCATTAAAGAAGAGAAATATGATAGTAAGACACCTGGACCCTTACCTAATATCACACATTTGATAGCACGGTGCTACTTAGAACTGTACCACGGCAGAGAGATATACTGTTTAAAATTTAGCAGAGTATTGAAAAACTTGCCATAATTGTATTTAAAAAACAGTTGCGAAAGAAAGATATGAAAAGAAAACAGAAATGGTAGTATAAAATAGAATAAGGAAACATCAAGAAAGATAATGATTACTTACTCTGCTGTCATGCTGCATTACTCTATAGATTTGCTCTTGTGGTCTTGTGACTTCTCTTCCGCTGACTGAGTGTTGGATGTGTGCAGGACGTGTCGATGGCGCCTCCCCCCTCCACCACCCCCACCAGCCGCTCGAGCTCGGTGCACATGGACACGGGCGAGGGCAACGCGCTGGTCACCAAGACGACGGCCACGTACAACGCCACCACCACGGTCAGCAACGCGCACCCACAGACGCCCACCGGTCACCCAAACGCCATGCCTGGATATCTGCACACCCCCCCCTCCAATCAGAGTTCACACAACTCTAGCGGGTAAGTTGACCCTTCAACACCAATAAGTAATAATAGTTGGGTTTGTGCCCAAAATAGTCGAGCTTAATCTCATTTAAAATGCTAATGGTAATGTATCCAATTGAGAAAATACTTTCAGGAGGAACCACTCTTCATGAGAATTTGTCATACTAGACATTTAAATATTTGATGTATTCTTCATCATAATATGTCAAGAAAAGTGATTACAAGAACTTATTTCAAATATTATTGCGTTGCTTCCTGACATGAGATTTCTTTTGCTGCACAGTTGCAGTAACTTTTATAGCAATGAGGATTTACTGCTTTCTGTAAATTAAATTTTGAGGAAATCGAGCAAAACAACTAGTTGAGTTTTTGTGCTAATATTATTTTGTTCTTCCAGGTATCCAGGCCAAGGTAATATGGAGACGCAATCGTCTACCATCATGGGGGACAGTTGGACGTCGGACGTCGGCCTGACGTGGTCGGACGACAAGCCCGACCGCGGGGCTTGGCCGCAAGACAAGCCGGCTTGGGAGATGAAGACGGAGAAGACGTGGCAGGACGCGCGCTGGGACGCAAGCATCAAGACAGAAACCTTCCAGGACGCGTCGCGCCACAATGGAAACGGCGCCCTCGAGCGCCAGAACGGTGAGGCTAACTATCAAGAACGTGCTAATATTAACAGTCGGATAAAGACGATGATACTCAACAAGCAACAACAATCTCTACAGATCAACCAGCAAATGCAGCAGTATAATCACCAGATCAACGCGTTCCACGGCGGCGAGAACGTCGAGAGGAGAAACTACGAGGAGCGGAAGTCACAAAACTCGGAGCAGAATTTTTTAGTCCAGCGCCACCACTTGAGGATTAACAACCAGCATCAGTCGTTAAATACGACTTCTTCAGGTGGTGGCTACAACTGGGATTGGTCGATGCAGGCCAATTCCGACTTGGATCAAAATTCTTCTCTATCTGCGATCGAGAACTTCATAAAGTATGCGACAAACGACGAGGCGATGGATTCGAAGAAATACGAGAAGCCACAAGATGTAAGTAAGAAGAGTTATTCGGCGGGGAATTTCAACACTCCGAAAAGCAGTCGGGGACGGCCGGCGGGCGACGTTCACAGCGGCAACTGGCACACGCCTTTAGTCGACTCGATGAAGGACTACAAATGTCGGCCCCGCGAGGACGTCGACGACAAGTCATTTCAGAAGCGGATGGGCATCGTGCAGGCCTGCCAACCTCGGCAAGAGTATCCGATGAGGAGCGAGGCCGGCGACTTTTACAACACATATCAGTACGAGAACCAGTTCGATCCGAACATACAGGTGAAGAGCGAGAACACGAACATGTACGGGTGCTCGAACTACGAGGACAACATGAAGGATATCAAGATGGCGGATAATTATCCGTTCCCGGGACGTGACCAGGGGCCCAGCGAGGTTCCGAGCGTGAGGAAGTACGAGCCAATACCGGAGCAGAACTACATGCCGACAGAAAGCTCACCGGAGAAACAGCCGGACTATTTGAGTCCCGAGAACGAGAGCTTCGAGGAGGCCAACGAACCCTCGCAGTTCTTCGAGGAGGAAAAGCGAGAGGATGAGCCGAAGAAGGAGGAGAAGGTGGAGGTGAAAGTGGAGGCTGTGGAGAAGGAGAAGGAGGTGAAGGAGGAGGAAGCGTGGAAGCAGGAGAAGTACTTGTTCGCCGGCGACGGAGGACCCAGTCATCTGGAGCAGGCACAGGGGTCCTGGTGCTGTCGACAAGGAGGCATCGAGACCCCAACGCCAGAGCATCTCCGAGACGGATGTTGTCCCGGACAGCAGACCGCAGACGAACAGGTAACGACATCTCCCAACAGAAGCAATACGACTCTCGTGTGCTTTAATGGCTTTTAGAGCAATTTAGAGTTGTTATTGTAATTAAGTTCTCAAATGTCAATGTAAAGCTAGAAAACTTATACCATTCAATTTTTCCCTCACTGAAACATTGCTATTGCAAAGCTAAAGGTGAATAAAAGGCTTAATTTTGTTAGTTTATGTATTTATGTGCCACCACACCATTTCCATAGGACTAGGTCAATAGCAATGTTTTAGTACGTATGTACATTTAAGTTTTTCTATCACTAGTTATTTTTATACAGGTATCTTAAAGAAGATAATGAAGATTTTTTAAACATTATTTCTATTTGTATTGTCAAAATATGAAAGAAATGCTCTTAGAAATGAACTTGCAGCTGTGATTTCTAAGAATTTCAAATGCCCGTTGATCTTCCCAATATCTTCTGACATGTTAACTAAACATCATGATGTTGTGAAATGCAATGTCATCCTTAACGTCGCGATTGTCCCCGCAGGATGCGAGCCTGCAGGAGGGCGAGGTGGGCTGGAAGAAGGAGCCCGGAGCGTCATGCCCCGAGTCCAAGGCCTCCGCGTCGTCGAGGGACTTCCAGGACCACGTGGATCGGCTCAAGAACAACATCCGCGCCGAGGTGCCCGACTGCTCGTGCTTCCCACCCGACAAATGTACGCCTCGTGAGTCTGGCACGGAGCAAGTCATAACTTTCAGTCGCTAGGAGTCGGGAAGAGAGATTATATCTCTCAGGGCATACTTTAATCAAGGCTTTAAGGCATTGTAATTATGTATTTTTAACTTAAGTGCCAGCACCAAACTGGTTTGACAGATTTTTCGACACATAGAGATAGAGTATGTTTTTGGTAACGATACATTTCATGTAGATATGATTGCTTGAAATTGACCAAAACACAAAAAGTTAGTATTTTCATATTTTTCAGATGCTTTTCTAGTCAATTGGCAACACAAAAGTGAAAACGAATAGCATTGCCTAAGGGAAAAAATAAAATGTCAAACATTTTTGCCAAAATCTAGCTTGGATTGCCCATTTTACGTTAGAACTCTTCTCAACTTTTCCCGTTCTAATTTATTTGCCTTGTTTTTGTCATAACGGACGTGTGAATGTGTCCCCAGGCCCCCCGGAGCCCGGCTCCTACTACACCCATCTGGGCACGGCCGCGACGCTGCCACAGCTGCGCACCGAGGTGGAACGACGCACGGGATTCAGCGGCAAGGCGGTGCGCATAGAGAAGGTGCTCTACACCGGCAAGGAGGGCAAAACCACACAGGGATGTCCGCTGGCCAAGTGGGTGAGTGAACATTCCATCATGCCCAATGGAGTGCTTCTTTCATTTGCAAAAACACATTGAAATTAAACTTTAACTGTAAATATCTCAGAATGTATTTGAGATATCTCACTCAGTTACATAATAGTGTATTAAAATAGCAATTGTTTCCCCATAAACTCAAATGGATTAATGTTAATTGTCAACTGCAAAATTAATAATTGGTAACTGAGTATACACCTTGTTGAAGCTAGATGGATACATTTCTTTATGGATCCTGAATCATAATGAATAATAATATCAATTTCAAAACGTTCTTGGGATCGACTCCTTTGTAATTCTGGAAGGTTGTAAGTTTGCGCATGTTGTAAGTTGCGCTTCGCATTGCGCATGTTGTAAGTTGCGCCTCGTGTTCCCAGGTGATTCGGCGCGCGAACGTGGACGAGAAGATCCTGTGCATCACGAAGCACCGCTCCGGCCACAAGTGTGCTACGGCGTGGATCGTGGTGGTGATGGTGGCGTGGGAAGGCGTCCCCGCGCCAGAGGCAGACCGCGTGTACAGTCTGCTCACACACAAGCTCAACCGGTACGTCGAGACACTTTGCATGCTCAGAACAGCGGTCATGGATGTGTCAATTTCACATCCATGTACACAATAGAGAAGAGTCATGAAATTGACCTCTCTTAAACTTGAAAATATGTATCCCCAAAAAATATAAAGTTTTCATTCATACAAATTAAATTCACTTTCTTTGTAATTTTGGTCCCAAAACGTATTAGTAAAATATTGATCTTTGTAGTATCTTAAATAAAACGTATACAGTTGTCAAAAGTCCACTTGAAAGTCTGTTTTGAGCTGTTTTGCTTCCAAGTTGATATCTTGTCGGTATGAAACCCATAACAGCGTGTGTTTGCCCCGCAGATACGGACTGCCCACGACGCGGCGCTGCGCCACCAACGAGCCCCGCACGTGCGCGTGCCAGGGGCTGGACCCCGACACGTGTGGCGCCAGCTTCAGCTTCGGATGCTCGTGGTCCATGTATTACAACGGGTGCAAGTACGCGCGCTCAAAGACCGTGCGCAAGTTCCGCCTGTCTGTCAGGACCGAGGTAGGAATAACATGATAACTGTGGTTTAGACATTACATTCAGTCAACACTTCTGGTGGTTGCAATGTGATGGCCACTTGAAGCATTTAAGCACATTTTTGCAGCAGACGTTACACTGTTACAGTTCTCTTACGGAACTCTCTTAATTGTTATTTTTGGTCATTTTTATGATCTATAGGGCATACAAGCATATCAAAGTTTAACTTATCAATGCTATTATTACACATGCCATCTTCCTATATTTTTCATAGTATGTCCTTGAAGTAAAATCACGGACTGAAGCCCCCAAGCGCTAACGTATATCCTATTGCTTCAGGAGCAAGAAGTGGAGGAGCGTATGCACGTGTTGGCCACGCTCCTCTCCCCGCTCTACAAGTCCCTGGCGCCGGCGTCGTTCGAGAACCAGATCCAGTTCGAGCGCGAGGCGTCGGAATGCCGCCTGGGGTTCAAACCTGGTCGGCCGTTCAGCGGAGTCACGGCCTGCATGGACTTCACCGCACATTCGCATCGAGATCTGCACAACATGAACAACGGGTGCACTGCGGTGAGTTAATGCACTTGTTTCTTGAACTGGCGGAGAATCCTGCCTCGCATTACATAATGAGGCACTGTTCATTCAGCACACGAAGATCTGGACATGTAAAAGTATTGTTTTGTTTTTATTTCTCTATTTTTTATTTTAATATTGTGTACTACTATTTGTACAAATAGAGAAGGTAAATAGAATCAACACAAATGTCCTAACTTCTTTGGGATTTGAAACTTTTGAACAGTTTTTAAGTTTTCGGAAGTCGAAGTGAAGTGGAAAAGGTCATCAGGTTGTTGGAATTCAAACACTTTTAACAACTTAAAAGCGTCAATCTACCACCAAGTCCGGAAAACCCGAATGGTAAACCGTTTCACGTCTAAGTTGATTCCTTATATAACGCGACAAGCAGTGGTTTGTCAAAATTAATTTTTCTTCACACTGATAGTTTTAACAATACAAGTTCATTGTACTAAATAATGCCACACACTGAAGTACTACGACCTCTGGTAGAAAATACGAAAACAAAATTAATAGTAATACACGGGTCGTAATGTACTCCAGAATATGGCATTATTTAATAGGTGTAGTGAGCTTGTTATGTGGCACTTTATGATTTAGTTAAATTTTGTTAGTACCTATAAGTAGAGCCAAGATTATATGGTGATTGAAAATATCACGAAATTTTAAATAAACAGGTTTTAGTGTGAAATGTGCATGGTTCATGGAATTTAAACCCCAAAACTGTAATTTTCCAATCGCGAAATAAAACGAAATACACTCTTATTCACGAAATTGACCTAAATCGCAAAATTACCACGAAATCAGTGGTTTTTCACTAAAAACTAAAAAAAAAAAAAAAAAAAAAATTTTTTCCTTTTAGGTATAAAATTTGCATCTAATCCAGCACTTGTTGCGTCTAAGAATTGTGAGAATCCATCCTTTGATAAGCTGGAAAACAAGGTTGCAAACATACCAGCTAAATTTTACCCCCCCCCCCCCCCCATCACCAAACCACCCGAACATAACCAGTCAGTGACTGGTTTGAGACAATGCTTCTGGCTGTTGGTGGAAACGTGGCAACCTTGCACTTTGGCAAACTACCTATACCCCTCTTTTGCCCACCTTTTCTTGCCCATGAAGGGCCCGCCCACACCACACACCCAGTTAGTTCAGTTGACTGTTCTATGATGGCTCACGCCAATTCACTTGCAATTTTCTTATGATGCAACTTTATTTTATCATTTTAATTTGATTACTACATCATTCATTAATCATAAGTGTGAGCAAAACATATTGGTAATAAAGATGAAATTCATTTTCGTTTTAAAGTTCAATTTTGTGTGTTTTAATGGCCCCACAAACCGCGAAATACTTAATTCATAAAACCACAAAAAACGAAATTTGTGTTTTTAAAAACGAAATCACTGCAAAAATAAAACCATATAATCTTGGCTCTACGTATAAGGAATAAACTCAAAAGTACCTTATCGAGTAGGTACTTCAAAGTAATTAAAATGTAGAGACACCATTAGAAATGAAGGCTGTTAACATGTACTCTTCTCTGCGGCACAGATAGTAACGTTGACTTCTAATGCCGCGCAGGTGGTGAGCCTGACGAAGCACCGCAGCTTGTCGAAGCCCGAGGACGAGCAGCTCCACGTTCTGCCGCTGTACATCATGGACGACTCGGATGAGTTCGGCAGCAAGGAGGCCCAGGAGGCCAAGGTCAAGAACGGCTCCGTCGAGGTGCTCACCAAGTGAGTCTTACTTCACACTGCTGCACAGGGTGTCTTTGCCATGTGCAATATCATGCTATGGCTTTATGTTGATATTGTGTAAATAGATTGGAAGTACCTTCTGTAAAAATAATTTTATAGGTTCTAACCAGTGGCAGTTTTAGAGGGAAAAGAAAACTAACAAATTTGGCATATAAATATAAATATATTGAATTAGGTAATGTAATATTTGGTAAACCTTTGGTTTTTGTGACAAGAAAAATAAGTTTTTGTGTTTAATTATTAAATGTAAGGGAATTAGTAGTTTAATAATTAGAATTTGAGGTCATTTCGTCAAAGAATGCGATTGCAGGCCCACATTTGAAGGCATTACAAAAGTAGAAAAAATTGGTTAGCTACAAATATTAGTGTAGACTGTAGGTATATCAAGTAAAAAAGCGTTCACAAATTTTCACAAACTAGCTCTTAGTTTGATACTAAGTACGTACATATGTACCTATTATTAATGGTAGTAGGTTGTGAAATCTTTGATCTAGTGAACACAATAACCACTCTATCCGCCGAAGTGACACGTACCTCCTCCGTCGCAGGTTTCCGTGCGAGGTCCGCATCCGTGCGGTGCCGCTGCAGCCGTGCCGGCGCCACGGCAAGAAGCGGAAGGAGGACGAACCGGACGCCGTGATTGGCCGACAGCCGCAGCCGCCGCCGCACCGCTCGGGAAGCGCGCTCGACATGGCCACGATGCTCGAGGGCATGGAGGCGCAGCTTCAGAGCTCGCAGGTTCGTCCCAATCACGCCGACTATACGCTCTGCTCTTCCTTCGCTTTCCCACTAACATCCACTTCTGTGCGTTGTTTCACCTAGGCCAGACGGTTCCATGGGTTGTGTGGATTGTGAGAATTCTTATCAATACGTTATCAAGTCATGATTTATATAATATTTGTTCATTTTAACTTTGTTCTTTGTTTCTTTTGAAAGGAACTTTTACTGTATAAAAAAATAATATTTGTAAATAAGTAGGTAGGTTGTAGGTTTTCTCGCTTTTGTTAACTTTACAAAAAAATAAATAAACAGGTAAGGAGTAAGGAGGATTTTGGCAGGTATAGCTGGAATTAAGTTCATTGGATAGATTAATAGAAATAATTGTTGTTAATGGAATGAAATTGAGACAATTCTGATTTATAATCTGTTGCAAATTACTTTTACATTACTTTGGGAATAAGTTTCATTTTCCTAAATAAGGGGCCCATGCATTACAAAATTTCTACTAGAATTAAGGGAACTATGCTCTTCTTAAGTTCCTGAAAGATACGCGTTAGTGGTAACGGAACTTTGCTGTTTCGTTCCCATTTCATACTCAAACCCAAATAGTTGATGTGAGGTCTGGCAGCGAGGTACTTGTCGCTAACGTTGAGACATGTGAGACTGGCAGCGAGGTTGATGTCGCTAACGTTGAGACATGTGAGACTGGCAGCGAGGTTGATGTCGCTAACGTTGAGACATGTGAGACTGGCAGCGAGGTTGATGTCGCTAACGTTGAGACATGTGAGACTGGCAGCGAGGTTGATGTCGCTAACGTTGAGACATGTGAGACTGGCAGCGAGGTTGATGTCGCTAACGTTGAGACATGTGAGACTAGCAGCGAGGTACTTGTCGCTAACGTTGAGACATGTGAGACTGGCAGCGAGGTTGATGTCGCTAACGTGCGTGTGTTGGTCCGCCAGGTGTCGTCCACCGTGCTGGACAGCCCCGTGTCGATGTACCAGGGCTGGGGCTATCCCCACCACCCCGCCGAGGCTCCGCCCTACCCTCCCCTGCCCCACCCCCGCGCCTGGATGCAAGACCGCAAGGGGGCGTGGCCGCCGGCCTGGGGAGATTACTCCCCTTTCGGCCTAGATAGGGACATCAAGGTAACCACTCTCTCTCTCTCACTGCTTCTGTTCGTAGTTTGTCTTATTCGTCAATGTCTTACATCCTTCTCTAGTCCTTCTCTAGTTCCATTTTAACATACCTTCTTTAATATCTTGGCATTTCCCATAGAAGAACTTATTTTTTTTTAGTCGTTGTGCTCTTGAAACTGTGTACCTTAAACAAATTTAGATATTACTAAAATCTGACATTTCTTAGGGCCAGTTACCAACTTAAATGAACACAGATTAACTTCATTTTGAATTATATTCGCTCCACAGCTAATCATATACTTCAAAATGATTGAAACAGTTAAATTTAATCAAAAGTAAGCTAATCAAACTAATCTTTTAGCTGGTTACCGGCCCTAAACAAATGTTTAAAAGTATTTTTTTTTATTTCTATCGATAGTTGTCCCCTTTGACACAATATATCAAGTGATATCAACTAACAGTAACCTTACATCCAGGACTGTTGCAAGTAGTCTGTTTGAAGACAAGGCTCCAACAAGAGGTTTTCAACATTCCCTCGATATTATAAATGTTTCAGTTTGATAACAACTCCTTGTTTTCCCCCAGGTGGACCCCGACAGCACGACCAACCCGAACCTGCTGAACTCTACGCCGCAGTCACCGTATCTCGGCAACGCTTCGACCAATCCCGCGCCGTCTTATCGCGCACCTCATTCCCCCTTCAACAATAACAACAACAACAACAACAACAACACAAGCAACAACAACAACCCAACGTTCCCAAGCGAACAGTTCGACACAGCGTCGTTCCCGGCCCCAGCTTCGTTCAGCGCAAACTTCACCCTGAGTCCAGACGTCGGACCGTTCTCTCCAATATCGAGTTCGATCAACAGCGTCGCCACGGGAAACGACAGCTCTTCTTTCGTCTTCCAAGAGCCGAGTCCGCCCTGGCCGGCCGGCGAGTCCAACTGGCAGGAAATGATCGCGGAGAAGAAGCTGCGGTCTCCGAAACAGAAGCCGAAGGAGGAGCTGGACATGTCTCCGTATCACATTCCGCCGTCGCCGCATCGCTCGCCGACGCCCACCAATCAGGAGCCGGCGAAGGCGAAGACGCCCGAGCGGACGATGACTCCGCCCCCGCGGTGGGAGGCGACCAATCAGCAGTCTCCGTTCCGCGTGCCGAAGGCTCGGGCGCCGAAGCCTGCAACGGAGGCGAAGGAGTGGGAGGAGAGCAAGCAGGAGGTGTGGACGGCAGCGGACGAAGTGAAGCAGCTCGGCGACTATCACACCACCATGAACTACGCACCGCCGGCGCCGACGTACCCCGCCACCGGAGCCAACTTTGTGCCGCACAACTACGCAGCGTACAACAGCTACTCCATGTTTCCCGAGAAGACGTGAGTGATATTCCTACAACACTTTGCTTTTCGCTTTTCGCCTGCCCTTACACTTATGTTATAGTCTAAACCATACATCACATTACAGTTTTTGAGAAAATCCTTTGGCCCCTTATTCTATAACAAAAACGAAAACAATTCGCTCTGTACTCATTTCATGGCCATAAGGTATTGCTCTGAAATGATTTCATTTTTATTATAGAATAAAGGCTCTGATTAATTGAGAAGTGTGAAATGTATGTTCAAATTTAAACCGTTCATCGGAACTAACATTTTGTCATATTTTACAAAATTTCAATAAAATCTGGTAGAGTTATTAACATTTTATTCTTGTTATAAGTATTTGTCAAAAAGTATTGAGCAAGTATTGCCCATATTAAAATCATCCTCACAACCCAATGTTCCCACTCGTACTGATCGTCATGAGAGTCTGGTGTTCACACGAGGGTATTGTTGCAGCTACCCGGCGTGGAACGACGGCTACATGGAGCGCAGTCCGTACGACTTCAATGCGCAGTGGCAGGCGAAGCAGGAGGCCGCGCGGAGTGCGTGTTACCACGGCAACCCGTACGGCTACCAGGGCATGAGTCTGCCGCAGTTCCACCCCCGCTGGGACATGAGCCCTCGCTGGGACCTCTACGGGGCCCCCAACCCCTTCTTCCCCGTCGTACCCGAGCCGCCACGCAGCGAGCCCATCGGCGAGGTCACAGACTTCGTGGACAACGAGGAGTGCTTCAAGGTAAGCATGCTGGTTCAGAGATATATCCGTTGTCGGGGCAGAAGTTGGGCCAATTACATCGATCATGATAAAACAGGTTTTTAAAACTACTTCGATATTTGTAGAAAATAATACATGTCCGCAAACCTACAAGTAGCTTATCTGTGGCATCAATTTAGAAATATGACAGCAGTAAGAGTTACAAGAAACAACATAAATTGTATGACCAAGAACAAGTGAAGAAAATTATTATCATCAAACAATCATTTATTTTTACTATAAACAAACCTATTTAATTTTTTTGGTATCATTTGCAATTTTACAGTCAGCAGAGTAATACTGTGGGAAGAACTTGTGGAAATCTCAGTATAGCCACACAGAGGAAATAAATATCGTGTGTATTAAATTAATCATTATATTGATGGGAGCCTCTAGAACCTACTCAAGTCATGTGATCTTGATGTTGCAGGACTCTCAGATGGGCGGCGTCGCGATCGCGCTGGGCCACGGGTCCGTCCTGTTCGAGTGCGCGAAGCACGAGCTGCACGCGACCACGGCGCTGCGCCGGCCCAACCGGCTGCACCCTACGCGCATCAGCCTCGTGTTCTACCAGCACCGCAACCTGAACCGCGCGCGCCACGGCTGGGAGGAGTGGGAGGAGAAGATGCGTCTGCGCAAGCTGGGCGTCACGACGGCGGGCAAGGAGAAGGAGGCGGAGAGCCCCAACGAGAACAGCGACATCCTGCGCATGCTGCCGCCCACCGACAGGCCGCAGTCGTACACCAGCCAGTTCCTCATGCGCGCGCCCACGTTCACCACCACCACCTGGACCACGCTCTTCCCGATGTACCCCTGCATGGTCACCGGGCCCTATCAGGAGGGCGGGCAGCCCTCATAGCTAGTCGCAAACAAAACAAGCCAGTTGATCTCATAACTACCATCCTATGTACATTTCTAACTAAACCCAGTGGAGTATTTCACTGGTTAATTTAAATCCAGTATGAAAAAGATTAGTCAGATGATGTCTGCGCCAGTCAATATAAGGCAATTAATAATAAGTAGGGATGGGTCAGTCTATCAATTAATCGATTTATCTATCAAAAAAAATGTTTTCAATTACCTATATATCCAACCGAATTTTGCAAAAAAAGGATATTAAATATAAAAATTGTCATCGTAATTTCTTAGATAAATCAATTCAATTTATTGACATCCATCCCTGATATAATAAGTGTAGTTGATCACGATGAGTTAAAAGAAGCTAGGTTTTTCGAGAACATGAATCTGATTCGGAACTTTGCAATCCGTAATAAAATGGGCATAATCGCTAGGTTTAATAAGCTATTAAGTGGACGACCACACAATGACAGTATTTTTGAAAATGCAGATTTTCGTAAATGAACTATGATAAACGGTAATTTTCGCGCTTGTTGTAAATACGTCGGAAGGTTCCGTTCTGAGTTGTCTCGTCTCGTGTCTCCGTTTTGCTGATTTTTTGTCTGTGACTGTATTTTAATTGAACCCCCAGAACTGAGTAGTCGTAAAAAAAGGATCACGGAACTCGTAATTACACCAGCGACGTCGCTGCTTTTTCGTGATTATTATCTCTAGAACTTTTTGTCAAGTCATTTTTTAAAACTATAATATTATATACATAATATTAAGTGATAGGATTAGATAGGTACCTTTATATTGGAAAGCTCGTGTTTTTTGACAACATATTTTTTCGTAAAAGGTTGAATCATTGAAGATAAATAATATGCATAATTAATAATAATAATTTATAAAATAATATAAAGTATCTGTATTTTATAAGCGATAGGATAGGAAGCTGTAAGAAAGCAGAGTCTACCGAGTGTTGAGTTTTGAAAGGAGCTGGGTGGCTTTCGTTTGTTGGAGCGGGTGAATTCGTTTCCGTTTCGGAATAATTTGGGATATCTCGAAGGGCTGATCGGAAATCTCGGCTAGTTAGAAAGATATTTACTCGATTGTTGGACGGTAATCAGAAAATATTTTTACAATCGTGCAGCTGAAAGGAAAATTGCTGAAATCAGCAAATTTGATAATAAAAGAATACCTCCATTTATGTATGTGCCAGTTTTATATAATAAAGAAAATCATCGTCGAGGAAAAAAATTGTGGTCAGTAGATGTTTTTTTTAAACAAATGCCAACGTATAGCCAGTATTTTTTTGCAATGATTAGATAAAATATAAATTTTAAAAAGCTGTGCTTAAAAAAGTGCCAATGTAATGACTGTAATTTAAAACCAAAATGACCGGTGTAGCCCCAATTTTATTTCCACCGACTAATTTCGATTTTACGCATGGAGCTAAATCATTTTACACTAGCTTATTGATTATTGTTAAATAATAGAGCTTACATTTTTTGAAGCCAACTTTTACTCCATTAAAAATAGTCCTTCCAGTAGGGCCACACTATTTGTATTAAAAAACAAAATGAAAACTAACAAAAACAAAACAAAACTGTACAAATTAAACTGCATTTGTTCGCATTCGAACAGGTGGAGCCGCAAAATTAACATGTTTATATTTAAAAATGCAAGAAATAATAAACGAAGTAGCCCAGTATCATAAATAAATAACCATTCAGAGTATTTCAAATAATGAAATTAAAAAATTACAATACTAGTTTGTAAATATATTTTTGACACAACAAAACTGCATTAGGTACTCCGCGAAGCTAGAACTTCGCTGTTCACACTCTCTGTACAAATCTAATAACTAGATGTAGTTGTAATGTTTTATTTATAAATTATTCAGGGAACTAATTAAATTATGTCGTGTGCTCTATGTTTATAGACCAAAAAGAGGGTAAAATCCTTCATGAGTCATTGTCTCTAAAAAGCATTTTTTTTTAGTAATTATTATAAGTATAATAATAAGGAAACTAAGTAATAAGCCATTTAGGGAGATGTATGCTTAGATTTACATCAGAGAAAACCTTAGAGTTAGCTGTTTGTAGGCAGTGAATGCAAGATTGTAATTGTGTTAAGTGAATATAGCTATGCATTTGTGAATAACAAAAACGATTTTTACTCAATTACTATTCCCCTCATGTTTGTTACAGATTCCATTTCCTTCCATCACTTCAGTTAATTTAATTTATAAAAACAACTTTTCTGTGATCTACCTATAACAACACACGGTCAATGGCTGCGGAAGACAGTGGACTATTGGTCAAGATGCTTGCCTGTCATGTACACTGGCGGCATTATGGTGTTTGTACTCTGTCTCTCTCTGCTCCATATCAAAACATGTTTATGATATGGGTCAGAGAGAGACAGAATGCAAGGATCATATTGCCGCCACTGTACCTGGTTCAAATCCCAGTCCAGGCAGATAGTTTTATTTTGATCCTTTCATCATAGAGACAGTGGTCGAATTGGGGGGGGATGCGGGGGGATGGCATCCCCCTATGGGGAATATATTGATGGTTCCATCCCCCCATGGCTAATTTTTCCACTTCACCATCCCCCCATGAGAGATTAAAAATACACTCAGAACGTCTCAAAATTGATTTCAAAGTGTCAAAAAACCAAAAAACGCCCTGCGGGGCAAGGTTTGTAGATCGTCCCCCCCCCCCACACTTAGTGAAAACTATGAAAAATTAAAAAAAAAAGAAAATCAAAATAACTACAACTCAGAAAGTCTTAAAATTGATTTCAAAGTATCAAAAAACAAAATAACGCCCTGCGGAACAAGGCTTTTGGGGCAGGACCTCACACCTTATTGGAGTGAAAACAGAAAAATTAAACAAATATAAAAATCAAAATAACTACAACTCAGAACGTCTAAAAATTGATTTCAAAGTATCAAAAACCCAATAACGCCCTGCGGGGCAACGTGGGGGGGGGGGGGGGGGGGGGCGGGTCAGAAATCCTGCCAGTACACCATCCCCCCATGGACTGACTTCCAATTCGACCACTGCATAGAGATACATTATACTTACTTTCATTCAATGATGTGCAGAATGTGATTGTTAAAAAACATAATTTAAAATATTTTATGCAATTTGTAGAAAGCTGCTCAATATACATAATAAATAAACTTGTCTTTTGTAAGTTAAGGTCAGCTTTTCAATACCTACCTACTCTGCTAAAACATGTAATTTAACTTATGACAATCCAGTGCTAATCAACCATGTAAAAGTTGGCAGAGTATTGAAAGAATGGCCCTGAATCTACTAAGATTTAAAGTACACTTATTTAATGAGACAACAATTCTTAAAATAGAATAAGACTACCTCCAAATGGAAACTCTCCAAGACGCTTCAAAACCATGAATGCCATTATGATCTAAAAGAGTCTGTTAATTGCTTTCAATATTGTCACCAACTTCCAAAATTTCCTAAAAAATCTTTGACCAATGGAAGTCCTTGTTAATGAACTCGTGAAGGGCTATTCACATATGTAGTGGTTCGCAAATTTTATCTTATAACCAATCACAAGTCCAGAAACTTAGAAAAGCTGATAAAAAACGAATAATGCAAAAACAGTCGTGCAAAGTAGTTGGTTCTTCAAAAGTTACTGATAAGCAAACCTGACTTTCTTCTTCCAGAATAATTTGCAAAATGGCATTGTATGAAATGTTGCCTTGTGGTTGTGATGGATGAGTGGATTTCAGGTTCAAAGAAACCACTCGACAATTTCAAGTGCATCACGTGTTTTATAATCCAATAACACATTACACAGTTTTCATAATATCAATGTTAAAGAAAGAATTATGATAGAATATGTATATTATTAATGTCTTTGTTATGAAAACAGAGAATAAAATGTATTGAATAATCAGTAACATAAAATTATACACAACAGTGAACATGAAAATGGTACATTAGTTGGCTACATCAATAAATACTAGGTGGTGAGATTGATTCTTCTTAGCGCAACATCAAATCATCTCCAATCTAACATTTAATCCTTTGATTATTTGCTAAAACAATTTAACATACCTACATCTCAGTTTAACTCTACGATTCTGCATTAACATTATTTCAATTCCGTAAACTCTTATTATTGGTCTTCAAAAACAAGCTCCATACTGGAATCCAATAGGGTGTGCGAATATTCGAGAGAACTTGCTTCGAATATCCGATTCGAATATTTTATTCGAATTCGAAGCGAAGAATCGTTACCCCCACACCCCAAGATCTAGAGTAACAATATTTTAATTGAACACATAACGCTATTTGGCAATATTTTATAATATATCCATCAGCAGAACGTAATGTTATCTAAAACACTTTAGGAAAGCACACCCCTGGGCTAAAATTATTCCATTCTTTTCAAAAATTCACAGTTTGTTCTTTACTCCATTAGTTGTAATAAAAACAATTTCTTTCTCTACGTGATGTCCAGTGATCAAATCGACTGTGAGAATCTCTTCTTGAATCTGACCTTGAGACCACGACCCGTAATGTTACACCCGAGCCAACTTCTCGGTACGCCAACGAAGTGGCCAGATTCAAGACCAAATGTTTGCTACCAAATACATACTAAACACAAATGACTATCATATTCCAACATTTTACTTGCCATCAAAGACAACGGCAGCTAAAATTCCTCCATGTTTATGTCTGTACGACGACAGAAGGGACACAAAAAGGCTCAATTTCTTGGGATTATTATCGCTTTTATATGCCAAAAAATCCAATCTCAAACCATTGAAGTTTACTCTACTCCAATGTGGTCTTTTGACCATTTAAAAGTTGTTAAAATGTACATTCACAATATATGGATGCTTTTTGTGTAGATTCAATTCCCCTTCTCCCGTGGCCCAGAATTTTAACAGTCTACAAACTTCAGTCAACATCCCAACTGTCCTAAAAAAACATTGCACATGATTTGTTTAAAACGTTATTGAATATACAACATTAAGATAATTTCGTTGTGGATTCAACATGGAAAGCATACGAAACGAATGTCAATTTACGTAAACAGTCGTAAACGAAGCACGACTACGACGAAAAGAGGAGAAGCTAAGCCTCTCGTCGGTTCATAGAGACAGGCCAACGAATTCTAGCAAACTAGAGTCACATTTTGTACTAAATAACATTTAAGTTTACGTCGTCGCAGCGGCAACGCGAAGAATGTAAGACGTCGGAAATATCCGACAGAAGAATAGAGAGGAGCCACGATATTGCGCTACAGTGGTGACTTGTTTGATATTCTACGATGTTCACGAGGGAAAATAACTCGTTAAAGACATAAAAATAGAGATTTCATTGTGAATGAAATGTGAGATGATAGTGAGAGAGAAACGGAAGCTGGCATCGAAGAGAGGAGCTTCCGGGCTTTCGCGGTCAATACGCTTCACTTGTATGAATTATGCATTATATTGGGAAACTAAATAGTTCCAAGTTCAGTTGTATCGACTATATAATGCAAATTAGTATTCCTGACAGAAACCGTACAAAGTCGCGGACTTTTCACGACCATGTTTGAATAACTTGTTCAAAATACTAGGGATGGGATCTTCTGATTCCTCTGATGCTGGTGCTACTTTCACGATTCCAAGCATTGAAGTTTACACCATTGTGGTGCTCTGCTACATAATGATTAGTTTGAATTTACTAACCAATCAGTTTAGTTGTTAACTGCACGATATGCTATGTGGGCAGTTCAGTGTCGTTTGTTTTCTTTTCTTTATGAAAACGGGGTAATTAATAGAAAAATAGAGAATGATTATTGTCACTCTAAATTCCGTAGTTTAAGTGATATTAAATAATAAAGAATCAACCAGTTTCAAATTCTAAACCTAAAATGTAGAACATGCTAAGTGTATTTTCACGATTTTACGTTCACTTTTGGAATCATTCAAGCTCTGCTGCAGTCAATTGAATCCAGTTATATTGAAGTATTCTCTTACACAATGACTCATGTCACCGTTACACATATTATTGGACGAAGGTTACTGGTTTATGATCTCAACTCAAGAATCATTGAAATAGACTTCGGGCCTTCTGCGTCTAACTGCAAGAATTGGAATCAAAAGACTTGGAGTTGTCCCATCCCTAGCCATGATACCTAGCCATTCACATTGTAAAAAATTCACTTTCCCAATTCACTTTTAAAAAAATAGTTAAAAAGTACACTCAACAAAAGAGAAAATGGCATTTGAGCGAAACGGATTGGCAGCTGGTTAAGTTCCATGACAATCAATCTTATTATTATCAATGAAATGAGAGTGACATGACGAGCTGGCATCGACTTCATCGGACGATGCCTCAAATGTCTCTCAGCCAATCCGTGTCTCTCAAACGCAGTTTTCTTCCGAGTGAGCTTGATGGGTGTTAAGCTGCGACCTTGAGGCGGTGAAGCGTAGTTACGCGGAATGCCTACTGCAGGTTGAGGATGCCGCGGTTCTCGAGCGCGTCCTTCAGAGTGTAGAACAGCTGCAGCTGTTGCTCCGGCTTCAGGTTGTACACCTGCAAGCAGACCGCACATATGTAGGCCTCCGCTGCGTCAGCGACAACGTCATTCATATGACATCATATGCTGTGTTTGGCAAGTATTCAGCGATCCACTTGTAAGTATAATCTTATAGAAAATGATGGATAAAATACCAGGATGTTCCACGGTCAATTGACTGGGTTATTGACAGAACTGTTCAATTAATGAAGTTATATATTAATTTCACTGCCTAAATAGAACAATTGAATTAGTTTATGCTAAGATATAAGGAGAACTCTTCTCTGAGAGATTTCTAGAAAATTCAGAGAATTTCCTACCTTTTGTTACTACTTTTTTTTATGTACACACCCATAGACACAATATCATTTTTCCTACGAGATGGAATGGTGTAAACTTGAAAAGCTAATTTCTCTGGACCTTGGACTATAAGGGACCCAGGTATAGGTCCCAAAATTATACATACGCTCAACACTTCCCCAAAAAACTATTCAAATCGCATCCCTATAAAACAAGTGCATCCAAAGGATACAGAATACAGATACATATTACGCAACTCTCCATCCTATCTTATGGAAGAACACGCAAATATTATGACCATGGCTGTACAAACAAGAAGGTGTACTCTTATGCCTTCATAAAAGGTATAATAGTGGTCAAATACTAAATATTGTGGTCAAGTAGCATAAAAATGACAAAAATTATGAAATTATCATAAATCTAGTTTAATGTCTATATTATGTATAAAAATCAGGTCTAAAATGATGGGAGATCTGAATCTGCAGGCCTACTTTATATTCAAGAAGATGGTAAAAGATGCTGCAATAATGTTAAGAAAGGTATCAAATACAGCTGTATATGTAGGTAGTTATTTTAAGTCTATTTTGTAATATTTTGTCCACTTTGTTTGTGTCAACCCGTGTTTGCTTGCAAATGATCATGTTGTCCCAAGGTCTGTAGAGGAGGAACTTGACAGACATGTCTTAACGCGTACTCACTTGCTGGAGGAGCTTCTGCGGACTGGCGGTGTGGATGAAACTTGAGATGTAGACGTTGACGAACGTGGCCATCAGGTACTGACAGTCGAAGCGGTCCATGATGCCTCCGTGGCCCGGGATGATGTCGCCAAAGTCCTGCGGGATGAATAGAAACATGTACTACTTACAAGGATAATACAATCTTTTATAGAGAAGGACTGCGGCTCAATATTATTATTTATTTCACAAATTTTAGTCATGGAAGAGACATCAATTTTACTTGCAATTTTCTTTCTTTCATTGTAATTTGAAAAATAATTTGGAACACTCTCAATGCAGTCAGATGATATGATTTAATACGCACAATATGTGAAACATATCCGGCTGAACCCGAGCACAGATTTAGAACCTTATTTTACTCACACTTCCATTTTAATAATCCTCACTCCACGACCACAGCAGCTGTTAGGTGGAGTGTAAGAGTGCATGTGTAATGCAATGAGACATGGAGACTGATGGCTATCACTCACATCGCTCCCTCCGGTAATATTCCACCTCGAATCCAACCGCCAGGTACACTGACCTTGATCTTGAAGGCTCGCTTGAAGCCGCTGGCGAAGAATCCTCCGAACGGCCCGATGACGGAGCTGAAGGTCGACATGCTGAGCGAGTGGAGTAGGAAGGGATACGTCGAGAACGTGCCTTTAATGCCGATCTGCAAGATACCCAGTCCATCAGTCAACTAAACAAGCAAGCACAAGTACATCAGTCCAAGAGCATGCACGATACAATAACAATACATAACTCATTCAATGGTATATCTTTTAACTTCATCAGATCGAATATTATCTGCAAGTTTATGTTGTGTGTACTATTCTATGTTACCTATTTATTGTTCCTGTAAAAAACACAAGACGTAAGTGATATTTGTATTTTTTATGGTTTGACAACACCCCAATAAAAACCTTTTCACTGGACCCTTACCTAAATCTATGTTTACAGCTCGGCAACAGACGTTCAGCGCTTCGACGCTGGCCAATCAGAAGGCTCAACGTTGAGCGCCCGAGCGCTGGAATTCAAGGTCAAAAGATAAACCATGTTCATCTTTCAGTGCTAACCGTCGAACGGCGAGCTGTAAACGCAGCTTAATACCTCCAAAAGTTCAAGGTCGGTGCAACTACAGGCTATTAAGATGTAGCACGGTTCTAAGTAGCACCGTACTATCAAAATATGCAATATTAGGTGAGGGCCTTGGTGTTTAATGTCGCACTGTTCTACGGAAACTGTTGGGAAGGACGGTGACCGGGAATTGAACCTGGGACTTCGGAGCCGGTAGATAAGTTGTAAGATGGGAATCCGACTCACCACTCTCAAGGGAGCGGCCAGCATGTCCGGCAGCGTGTACTCCTGCAGACGGAAGATCGGCGACGGCTCGCACTCCATCGTCATGCGGCCCATCGTCTCGCTGTACTCGATGGGGCACACGAAGAAGCGGTACTGGCAGAGGAAGTACGACATCTGCAACAAACACCCATTAGTTGACACCTGCGACAGTTCTTTTGGAACAGGAACCCTTAATACGTAACATTATTTGGGTTCCAACGGTTCCTTAAAGGTTCTTTAAATAAATGATTTCATTAAATTTGCACTGTTTCTCATTCCTATGCCGAAGAAACCCGTACGTAACTCCTTTAAGTTTCCTTAGCTGTAGTACAGTGAGCGTCACTAGAAGCCAGCCCGGGTTCCTCATGAGCTCGCATTGGAACGCAGCCCGCAATACACAGATGGCAGTTGTGTTGCCTACCCTCCTGCATTAGAGATCAACTAGAAGGTCAGTGAGTTGAACATGA
Source organism: Leuctra nigra (assembly GCA_934045905.1). Lineage (NCBI taxonomy): Eukaryota > Metazoa > Arthropoda > Insecta > Plecoptera > Leuctridae > Leuctra > Leuctra nigra. The sequence continues at coordinate 27,338,090 of OW203769.1, read as the reverse complement.
CAGGTTTGTGGGTAATGGATGGACGAGGTAAACAAATACGTAATAACATCTGATTGACATATTTGCCGGAGGTTCGGCAACACAACTGTCGTCTATGCAATGCGGTTGCTTCGAGTCTGGACTGAGAAGTAATGTATGTCGCTGTACCTACACTTTAGTCCAGGGGCTGGATTCACAAACATTATTGTCTCGAAGACGTACTATCTTTTGTATTATCTATCATTTAACACGGTGTTTTTGGTGCTAAATCAAAAGATAATAGTTCGTAGGTATTATAGCAAATATAGCAAACTATAGCATGTAGCAAATAATACTTTCTGTGAACCTAGCCCCAGTAAATCAGAATTGAAGTATGAAATTAATCTAATCGGTGCTCCAGTGTGGCAGAAGAATCTACACTTCTCCCCTAGAGCTAGGTCACCTTCATCCTACGTCTGGCTGCACACCGGTGCATGGGTAAGGACTCACCAGTAGAGCGAAGACGACCGTGGCGAAGCCGCCGCCGATGAACCCCTCCCAGGTCTTCTTGGGCGAGAGCTTGATGAGTGGCGTGCGGCCGAAGAAGAAGCCGAACATGTACGCCATAACGTCGTTGCAGACGATCATCGACACCGGCACGATGAACCTGACACAGACACGAGTTAGCGGCGTTCAACGTCGCACGCTCACGCAACTACGCTAATGCATGATCATGATGATGAAGAATGGGTAAGTACGGAAGGCGGGAAAGAAGTAATTGTGATCTGTTCACAGGAGGGAACCTTCCCATAATTTGCCTTTACACTGAGGGAACCCAGAAACACTGTGGTCAGGGAGAATGGCCGTTCCACATTTGTAGAAAATTGTGTGCCCTTCAATGCCAAAAAAATTTACAAACTGTTTCTCTGCAACTCTACAACAATTATATAATAATCCTAGAAGCATTCTTTCTCTGTTAATTAGTAGAAACCGCAGTTATCTAAGGAAGGACCGGTCTCTGTACCTCTTGCCCAAGTTCTTGGTAGCTCTAATTATCAGATCAAGCACCTAAATTTCCATTGATTTCATCTTCTAGCTAGCACTATCAACAACTTAACTAAGCTACCAAGATCCCTGGCAAGAGGTAAAAAGTCCGGACTGAAGTGTATTGGTACAGATGCTGTGAATTATGTATTTATTTATTTTCTAGATTCTCAACAGAGTCTAGGCTCCTGACTCAACTAGTGAGAATGTAACATAGAGACTGGCAACCAGCAGGCCAGAGTTGAATGGTCACCCATCCAACTACTGACAGCGCTCAATGTTGCTTAACCTCGGTGATCTGACGAGAACCGAGGTGTCCAACACACCAGCCGCTGGACTGGTGTGGGTAGCTCCACAGACGTACGAACACGTGAATGAGTTGCTCCTCACCAGATGAGCCCCTCGAAGATGTTCTGGATGATCAGATAGCTCTGCGTGACCACGATCAACAGTGCCACGTGCGTCCACGCGAACAGAGAGAACTGCTTCATGTAGTACTTCTTCACGAGAGACAACACGAACCAGACGAAGCCCACGATGTACAAGCAGAAGGAGAAGAAGCGGTGGTACGTGATGAGCACGCGCAGGTATTCCTGATACATAAACACATCACGTTGACAAGTAGAATGGGATGACGTGATGAGCAAGTCGGAAAATATCCGGGGAATATTTTTCAGAAAAATGTTGATATTTTGTATTTTTTTAAATAAATGTTTAGAAAATTAATTAATGCAATTTGTAGGACTGAACCAAGTGTATACCTCAGTATGTAAACGAGCAGAAAACAACAAAATTACTTTCATTCTTAAAAATAATGTTTCCCAAGGGCAAATTGTAATGTATGGTTAGTACTCAAAAGACCTTTCAACCATTACATAATATGTTGGCTTAAATGTATGACTACCTACCTAATATCAAATAATTGGAGCAAAAGTGACCATATGATATGCCAGAACAATTGTAGAAAGTATTAAAAAAGCGGAAAATTTTCCAATTGATAATTTTCCCTAGAATAAAAAGTTGATTTAAATTTTCAATAAAAATAATTAAAATTAATTTTAATTAAACATTTTGAACATGTTGTCTACATCAACTATCGTGTGAAACTTTTTTTTAAGGTTTCTGGTTTTCTTTTGTCTATTAATTATCATTTTGCAGTTGAACATTCTGTGCTCATTAAACGCAGTTTTGAGCTCACCGTGCGGTTGATGACGACTCCGAAGTAATCCACGAGGCTTTCTCCGTAGAAGAAGTAGTTGGAGGTGATGAGGAAGTACCAGGAGAGCGAGCGGAACCATGGCAGCCCGTGGATGCGGTAGACAGCGTAGCCGATGTTGATGATCTCCTCGAAACACTTCACTTGCACCACCAGCGTCTGGAACCAGACAACATTACACCACATTTATTAGTCTCAATGTTTCATGAAATATTTCATGACACTTTATTGAAACTTTGTGAAATATTGAAATGTTTTGGTAAAAATGGAAAATGAAAATGTTGGAATTTTGGATTTCCTGGCAAAGCTGGATGTGGAAGATTATTCACAAATTCCCAGCTATAATGGAACAATACAAAGTTAGGTTATTAAACTAGGAATCAAATTTGAGCGTAATATTTCAAAATAAGATTTTGAGGACAATTCAAACTTGATTCAAGCATTTATAAGTTTATTTTAGACCATTCTTGACCATCTAAAATCTACATTGCACACTAGAAAATAAAATTGTCTGAATTGTCCATTTCAAAATGGCTGTTAAAAAACTTAAAACATGAGTTGAATGATTTTGTATTGTGAATGTTGTCAGAAGTAGATTGTTTGATTGTTGCATGAGAGTGATATGAATCCACTCTGATAGTGGATTACATTACATTGTTCCATATCACACTTGGCTACACCCGCCTCTAGATTAGACCCAGACTCTCAGACCTAGATCAGGGAGATAGCTGCAATTTCAACACCACTATCATAAAACACTTTGAGGGCCATAAATGCATTCGCTTTGTTTACTTTTGAAGCCATTCTTTCATCTGATTAATTAGTTTGTGTTCAGAGGCAAGAATGAACATCATGAAGATAGTAGATGATTTATTTGGCACACCACCTACTCGATCTAGCTCCCCCCCCCCCCCCTACCATTAGACCTGGAAGAACAAATGTTAATTAACGATAAACTTTATAGTTTATAAACCCACCAACAAATATCAATGTGCATGCTCAGTGACACCCTTGAGGGTCCACTCTCAAGGGTGTCACGATCCATTGACCATTGGACATTTGGTATGATTAGTGATGGGACATGAAAATTTTAAATTCATTAAAAATTTTCAAGACCCTTCGAATTTTTTTTTTTTTTAACTTTTCGACAGCAGTTGGTACACTGTTTGTAGCACTTTTAACTTATTTTCAGCTTATTCTTGTGCAGGTGTAGGTGGTAGTTAGCTTCGCACTATTATACATCTCTTTTCACTTGTCTCCATTTTGCCATCATGAGGGGGGGGGGGGGGGGCAAGGGGTCCCTGTATGTCAGGATTTAAACATAAACTTTTGATGTTGTTTTAAGTACATACAGTTTCATTTTGTAAACAAAAAAATTTAAAATATTATTTCAGAGTGTCAAAAAATCCAAAAATGCTCTGCGGGTTTTAACAAATGTGTCAAATTTTAAAAGATTATTGAGTATTTTAACAAAATACAGCTCATTACGTCTCAAAATTGATTTCAAAGTATCCAAAAACCACCAAATAAGTCCTGCGGGGCAGTGTGTGGAGCCCCGCACCCCTTAAACCGTGGAAAATTGTTTTTCTAGGCTTATCCCCCACCCCCCACCCCTGGCTGAAATCCAGCGGATACCCATGCATGGCAGGGAAGAAACTTAGAAATGTTTTAAAACATAACATAACACCTCGCATATTAATGACAAATCAGCACAATGCAAGTATTGTAAATGGCAATCACCGATAAACGTTACACGTATAATTTTACATGTATAACACATGAAATTTTTTTTCACAATTTTCACATAGAAATTTGCATGTTATATTTTTTTTTGAAATGTGACATAGATAGGTGTACAAGTAATTTGTGCAAATTTCAAAAAAAAAAATCATGAATAATCCCATCACTAGGTATGATCCAGAAAGCATTTTTTTAAAGTATGTTTATTGCCAAAACATTATCTACCTATCAGTTTATTCCTAATACCTAATCAGCATATAAAAGTATTTAAATGAACCTGAAGTAAACAATTATTCTAGAGTAGCACAATGTGTGTGGAAGAGAAAAGTTAGTTCAGTGCAACACTTGACTGCATGGAAGTGAAATTGTTAACTAGAAGAAAATGAGAAAATGGTTGAACACAAAAATGCAGGTGAGCTTATTAGGTGAGTCATCAGTGGTGCGTTCCCCTGATAGAAAATGTAGCGCTGATCGCCTAACAAACTGTCTGCTGCCGACCATGGTACATTTAAGGGTATAGCCCTGAGCTGCCAGAACGGGAACATGGATGACTGGAGGCCAAGTCTTGAAACTTACGCCTTCAGGACGCAAACACTCTAGGATGTCATAAAGTTCCATTGACTGTAAGAACGATGACCTTGAAATCTACCTTTAACTGTTTAGCTTAATTTTGAATAAGGTTTTATGACTGTATAATATCTGTAATAATAATTTTAATGTTAATAAATTGTTTCCAATAGATTGCTCGATGACAATCAAATAAGTGGCTTGACTTTATGTTTCAATGTCGATCACTCTTACAGTAAATGGGACTTGTTGACGTCCTAGAGCGTTTGCGTCCTGAAGGCGTAAGTTTCAAGACTTGGCCTCCTGGCAGATACTTTCATGTCTGTTTACTTAGCTTTTGACTCTTATAGAGGCTTGGAAATGCTCATTTGTTCCCATTGTTGGTGCGATACAAGCCACAATGTTTCTCATAGCAAGATTATTATTAATAGGTAAATATTATATCTAGTGGAGCGGTCGCTCCACGCCAGCCAAGTCGTACGGCGCGCACACTCTCATATAAAGGCTGGAGCAAACCGACTTTTACTGTAAGCATCAAAGTGGCATTTTGGCCTACTGGATCATAAAATTGGGAAATCTCACATTGTTGCGAAATACCTTAATTTCGAGCTATGGCCCACCCCACCACATATACCAAATTTGGGAACAATATTTTACGCCCTTTGCGAGCTATAGGGCAGTGAAAACAGTGTTTTAGGGCGGTTTTCATAATAATAATAATAATCTCAGTAGTAGTCTCCTGGAATTCAAATCCGGTAAACAGGCCACAGCCTAAACGGCTAAACCGATTGATCTCACATTTTTACCACGTGTGCACTTTTGGCGTCTGATTTAACCTTCACCCCATGCATTTTTTGTGCCGCCATTTTGAAACCGGAAGTGACGTCATATCTCGTCAACGGCTAGACCGATCAGAACGAAATTTACGCCAAACGATTCAGACGGTCAACTATATAGGTTATCATTAACAAAAAACTAAAAATTATGTTAACGAAACCGCACAACGTCATAAAATTTGAAATACTTCGATTAGTATTTCGGCAACAAAAGTTGATCTGATTATTTTGATATTTATGTATCGTATGTACTTCTGATATCTCATTTGACTTGTTATAAAACCAACTGGAAGTCGCCATTTTGAAACCGGAAGTGACATCATATCTCAAAAACGGCTAAACAAATTTGAACGAAACCAGCGCTAGACGGTTAACTTTATGTTATATCATCAGTTATATTTGCAGTTTCCTATACCAAAACCGGAAATGACGTCACACATTTTAAAAATCTCACAAATTTACATTTTGTTTGATACAATAAATACTATTTGAGACAGCTTATAATAATATGTAATCATGTTTAAATTAAAATTCAAAGAGTCAGAGATTTCAGCCGCCATTTTGAAACCGGAAGTATCGTCGTATCTCGAAAACTGGTAGACTGATCGGTACGAATCTAGCGCTCAACGATTCGGAAGGACATCTCTATTCTCTATGGAATAGGAACAGTCAAACTAGAATTTTCCTCTTTATGAGCCCGGAAATGACGTCATTCAAATTTAAAAAAATTATAATCCCCATTCTATACAATGTATGCATATTCAGAAAGCTTAAAATGATACACATTAATTGTAGATATAAATTCTATGTGGCAGTGCAGTACGTTTAGCAGCCATTTTGACAACCGAAGTGTTGCCATATCTCGGAACTGGGTTGACCGATTGGAATGATACCTTTGCTATTCTTCATAAAATACCATTTAAGGGGGCTCAACTGATCGAACATTCCAAAATATTTATTTTTTGAAATTACCATCATGAATAACTTTTTTCAACATTTCAACTATATTTAAGTATAAAAGAATCATAAAATGTAATTTAACTTGCAACCCCTGTCTTACAGCGAGGTTTCAAATTATTGCCTTCCGAGAATGAACAAAACTTTAACACAGGAGGTATAGGAAAATCAGTGCGTTTTTGGTTTATAACTTCTAAAATAGCACACGTTGGTAGGTATTGTTTTCAATTTTTTTCCTAATAGGATATCCATATATCTACCAGAAAATAAGTTTTTTGTTCAAAGTTGGGACTACATAAAAATTAGATCTTCATTATTAGCCTAAATGTGACACGATTTTACTTGTCTGCCATAAGATAACATGAGGAAGAAAACTCAATTTATCTCAGAAACTATACACGAGAAGTGTTTAATTTTTTCAAGGAATGTGTATGGCATGAATATCAATATGTAGACAAAAAATTATGAAAATCTGAGACTATGCCCGATTGGATGAGCCACCTTAAGCAAATATATAGCAGATTTTTTATTAGTAGTAACCAAATTGTAAATAGCGATTTTTTTTACAGGATTTAAAAATTGTTCATTCGATTTGTGTCACAAATTTTAAGAATAAACTAAAAAAGGAAAGGAGTGATATCCCCATAAAAAACACTCCGTGTAAAAATACCAGCCAAGTCTCTTCAACAAAAAAAAATAGATGAAATCTAAAAATTCTGCACTGAAAAGTAGTGATGAAAAAGTTTAAATTAAATCAAATCATTCAAGTTCCCACAAGAATAACAGAAGAAGAAGTTCAACAACAGGATGGAAGTATTGTTAGTCGAGTCCAAACCTCCACTCTTATTGACCATATCTATGTTCAGGATGAGGACTCAGTAGTCAGTACCAAAGTATTAGACATATCAAAAATCATAGATTCGCGTGGAAAGCCAGTTACTGATCACTGTCTAGTATCTTGTACATTAGTTTACAGGAAACCAAAAAGGGAGGTTCGAAAGATTACTTTTAGAAACTACAAGAAAATTAATCCCCAGGAATTGAAAAATGTTTTGAACAGCATTGACTGGAATATTGCAGATGGTGAAGATGATATTAATATAAAGCTAAAAATACTTAACGACAATTTACAATATACTGAGAATAAGCTAGCCCCGATCAAGGAATTTACAACCAATAAACCGAAATGTCCATGGATTACCGATAACATTCAGAATATGTGCAAGCTCAAGTCAAAAGCACTTTTGAAGTTCAAAAGAAGGCCATCTGCAGCTAATTGGCAATATTATTGCCATGTTAGAAATTACATAACAATAGCAGTGAAGAGAGAGAAAAGATCATTCATGAGGAAAGAAATACAAGCAAATGTAGGCAATTCTGCATTCTTATGGAAGAAACTTCAAGAGTGGGATATCCACAGTTCGAAAAAGCCAAGACAAATAATTCCTGAAGAACTAGCTAAGCCGGATTTGATAAATGACTATTATGTTGATTCAATACCAAATTCTTTAATTGCTTCAAGTATAATTGATCAATACAAGAACAACACTCACACTGTTACGTCAAAAAATGCCTTTGAGCTCAGAGCAGTTAGTACAGAAGAAATAGTTGATCAATTGAGGAAAATTAAGACCAAAGCAACATGCATTGATAATATAAATATCAATACATTACTTCTATGCATGCCAAACTGTTTAAATGCTATACACAGTATTGTGAATCTGTCTCTTGTTTCTGGAATATTTCCTGATCTATGGAAAGAAGGAGTAATAACACCTTTGCCAAAATGCTCGCATCCAAAACAATTCAAAGACCTTAGACCCATAAGTATTCTCACTACAATGTCCAAAATACTTGAAAGAATTGTTGTGAAACAACTGACTGCATACCTAGAAGAACTGAAATTATTATCCAATAGTCAGTCAGGATTCAGAAAAAATCGAGGGACAACATCAATACTCCTAGATGTAACTGATGAAGCGATCAAGGGAATGGAGAAGAAAATGGTTACAAGTCTTATGCTATTAGATTTTACAAAAGCTTTTGACTCAATCAACCATGAACTCTTACTGGCTAAACTCACATATCTTGGAGTGGGAGAGATGACAATTAAATGGTTTGCAAGTTACCTCACCGGACGTCAACAACGGGTAAAATTATCAGCTAATAACGTATCAATGCCAAGGAAAAATAGAACAGGAGTACCACAGGGTTCAAGTATAGCTCCACTCCTGTTCATAGTTTACACAACTGATATCGATGAGAGTGTGAAACACTGCAAAATACACAAATTTGCAGATGATACCCAGCTTCTATATACCTTTCGCCCTCAAGATCTAGCTGCAGCGCAAGAGAAAATAAACGAAGATCTTCAGTCTATTGCTGCATGGAGTGAAAGTCAAGGACTTTCCTTAAACACTTCGAAGACAGTATCAATGATTATAGGGAGCAAATGTCAACGAATCAAAATACTTAATAGCGAGTTTAAACTAAATATAAATGGTTGTACAATTCCCATTTCAGAAACTTCAAGGAATTTAGGTTTAATCATGGATAGCCAAATGACATACACAGATCATATTCAGAAAGCAAACAGCAAAGCTTACGGCAAACTACGAACATTGCAAAGATTTAAACAAATCCTGACCAGGTCAACAAAAACAAAGCTCGTTGAGGCACTTATAATATCAAATTTAAATTACTGCGACATCGTTTACGGATCATGCATTTCAAAGAAAGATATAGGACGTGTTCAGAAAGTCCAGAATTCTTGTGCCAGGTTTATATTCAATATTAAGAGAAGACACCATATAAGTCCCTACATTCAGAAACTTCATTGGTTGAAGATGGAAGCAAGAAGGAATCTTCACTTGACATGCGCAATGCACAAGATACTGTTAACAGGAGAACCTAAATATTTGAATGATAAGTTAAGAAGAAGACAAGATATTCACGGAAGAGATACGCGGTCCAAAGAAAAGCTCGACTTTGGCACTCATCGAGGTACAAAATTTAAGAATTGTTTTTCATATTCAGCCTCGGTAGCGTATAATGCAACAACTAGGGAAGAGCAGACATTAAGTTTAATACCATTCAAGACCCTAGTCAAGAACAAACTCACGCTAATTCAAGAACAAGAATTCAAGAACAAGAAGTAATGTGCATTGGAAGACAACAATAAAGATCACACACATCCTGCTGAGAATGTTTTTTCAGTGGTTTTCCCTCAGCTAAAAAAAGCAAATGCTTGGATGTTCTTCCAATATTACCACTGACATTGAAGCACAACTATATGTATAATGACTTTTATGAATAACTTAAGAAGAAATAGGTAAACGGTGAAGAGGTGAAGCAGCTGAAGAGAAGAGATGGATGTATGGAAGATCAACGACTCGATTGTTGAATACAGACCAATTGTGTACCTATTTTATGTGCTCAATAAATTACATTATTATTATTATTATTATTATGATATCAAAAAATGAGCCAAGTCAAAACTTTATTTGAAAATCAAAAAATACTTGGCGCATCGTTTTTTTAGGGCATTATAGGTATACTATATATATATATATATGTATATTTGATGTATATTTTAGATCTGGCCTATACTTCTAAGCTATTTATATACACGATGTGCCTAGTATTTTTTGATTTTCAAATAAAGTTTTGACTTGGCTCATTTTTTGATATTACTACTTTTCAGTGCAGAATTTTTAGATTTCATATATATTTTTTTTTTTTAGTTGAAGAGACTTGGCTGGTATTTTTACACGGAGTGTTTTTTATGGGGTCTGATTTGCTGTAAATACTTGGCAATAGGTACCCTACAAACAAATCCCCCGGTAGGTCGAAAGTGAAAAACAAAACCCCCTGATTGGTTGAAAAAATCCAACTGATATTGATATATCCCAAGATCAACATTTTATCAATTACAATTAGGTAGGTACAAATATTCAAAGAATTCGACAAATGAATTAAAGAGTTATTGTCATTTTAAGCTAAATTGTGAAATATTTGTCAAAATTGTTTCGAGTCGTTACAAGACATAAAAATCTTAAAAAAGCAAAACTACAAATAGCTCTACACCATGGTCCATTAGGTCGGTACAATAGCTTCTCAACAAAGTTTACCTAGTTCAGTAATTTGAGCACTTATTTATTGGCTCTTGGAAGAGTGTATGTTGTACCCAGATTGCTTGCTTCCTGTAGAAACAAGTGCAATGAGTAGTATGACCTTGAGGGCATTTCCTGCCAATAATCCCGCGGCAAGTCGTTAAGCCTTGACTCAATAGGTGTTCATTAGACTTAAAAAGTCAGCAATGTAATCTAGAGGCATTGTAATGCTTACACTCAGAAGACTAATAATGATCATTAGGTACAGTGATGTGATTAGATACAGATATTGTGTCTTTATTTCAAAGAGATTGGTTGAATCCAATTTTCTAGATTCACAGTAACGATTCTTCAAAGCTATCTTGATCGATTCCGATTCTTTAGGATTGTTTACTTAAAATATTAATTATTTAGTAATTGATGGTAACAAATTAAATACACATTAAACACTCTACCTACTTTTATGGGAATTTATTCTATTTTTTGCCAAATAAAACAAACAATTTCTAATTTAACTGACTAACAACAGCCATTTTACTTATCCTCAAGTGTGTGAAGTATGTACCAACTGAACAGCTACCAAGCAGACACCAGCTTATTGGGTCATGATTTTAAATATCGAAAAATAAAAGTAGACAAAATTGGTTAAAATTTGAAAAGAATAGAAATCGCTATGGAACCAGAATCAATTAATCCAGCCAGATTCTTCTGATTCTTCTTGAACAAAAATAAATGTTAAATTACAATTTTAAAGACAAATGAACAAGCCGTTATTAACAATTAACGCATGCTGTGAGGAACATCTTTTGCTACTTAGCAACAAAATAACTACGGACTCAATTATGCCCCGTTCAACTATGATTTAATCAGCTTCATTAACTTAAAATCTCAGTTAAAAGATAATCAAATTCCAAATTTAACTTCATGCATTCATATTGCTGACTTAATAAAGATCTCTAATGGAGATTTCATAGTATGAATGAGGTATTCAAGTAAGATGAAAAGCAAAAGGTAGTACCTAGGTAGGCACCTACTACTATGAAAACAATAGTTAGGTAGGTACCTTCCATTATTGCCTCGTTGACTTTATATGATTCCTACTATACGTAGGTACTTGATAGGTCATTCCTTATCTTCATTTTGCCTATCTCTAGGTAATTAAAAATGTAATGCAATGCGTGTAACAAGCTAAAAATGTAACTAGCAAGTCAGTAGTACTATGTACTAGTACTAGCACTATTGAGTAGAAATTCAAGTAGGTAGGTCCTCGTCCTCTATTGTTGTCTTGTAGGAATATGAATAGCAAGGGTCATATAGTTTGATAATTGCGTTATCAAGGAGTGGTGAATACATAGCCTCTCGACAGATAAGGCTATATCAGAGATTAGACAGGTGGGCTGTCTGACAATACAACTACTGCACATTCCTGTTTATATTGGTGGCGTTGGAGGGACTCCATCTAATTTCACTTTTCATAGGAAATTCAAACAGGAGTAGGACATCGAAATGAATAATTTTATACCGTGACCGTACTAAAGTCAAAATTGGGCAACTGCTCCAAAATACCACTTCAATTTATACCTAGTTTCAAAATGTTCTTAAAGTAGTACCTTCATTATACATATACATATACAAAAAAAAAGGAAATTACAAGTTCAGAAAACGTTTTCCTACATTTCAACTATATTTAAGTATAAATGAATCATAAAATGTCATTTAACTTGCAACCCCTGTCGTATAGCGAGGTTTCAATTTATTGCCTTCCGAGAATGAACAAAACTGTAACACAGGAGGTATAGGGAAATCATTTAGTTTTTGGTTGATAACTTTTACAATACTAGCACACGTTGGTATTGTTTTCAATTTTTTTCCTAATAGAATGTCCAACTATCTATCTAGAAATCAGTTTTTTGAAAAAACGTTGAACCTCAGTAAAATTCAAAATTCAAAAATAGCATGGAAATCGTCATGATTTTAATGGCCCCCATAAGACTAGGTACATGTTAAAAATAGGAATTTATAACTACAATATCTCAAAATCTAGACAGGAGAAGTTGTAAATCTAGACAGGAGAAGTTGTTCATATTTCCCAGTATCGTGTAAATAGTGATTATTGATACCACTGCCAAAAATAGGCTTATTTGGAAGATATGAGATATCAGTTGTGCTACAAAATGTGTTGTAAATGTTGTTGTGTTGTTGTTGTGTTGTAAATAAAATTGACGGTCACACAGAACACCATGTATCATTCAATGTAAATTAAAAGCAGTAGGTACCTACTTTCCCAACCTGACATTTCTTTGAAAACACTGTTGTTGTAATTGGTCGCAGACTTACTTTTTTTTAATGCCATTATTATGTTTGTCGAAGATTTTATCTCTAGATGGGGTACAATTTCGTATCTGAATGATTCCTTATGAGCAATACAGCTGTGCCAAGTCTAATGGTGTTCGTAGTCGTATGCAACACGGTCTTCTAAGAAGATATGAAATGTGAAGTAGGTGCCTACATTTCAGAATACCTGTAGGTACCACAATTAGGTAATATGATAGTCACACATCCATGGTACACTGTTCTGCAGCTGCAGCTAATGACAACTGATGAATAATTATGAGGATGACTGGGAGATAATGAGGAAGATAGGTGAAGGTGAGAAGGACATGTTTGTGGCCTAGTAGAAAACCTTCCTAGAATTTGCCTTTTTATTCCTTGAACAACCTCAGTTAGGAAGGTATTGCTCTGTTTCGGCTCACATTAATATCACAAACTGTGGTCAATGAACTTACCGTGACCATGAGAGCAAGCGGACCTCCGTAGATGATGAGACAAAACCCGCCGATCATGACCCACGTGAATATGCCGCGAATGATCCAGTTCCGCCATCGCGCAGGCAATCCCTTCAGAGCCGAGTCCAGAACTTCGGGAGTTTTGTCCGTTCCCTGTGGAATCGTCTTTGTTCTGTCCTCGACATCTGGTGACTTGTCATCCTCGGAATCAAACTCTCGCTGAAAATTAAGTTTTGATGAGGTAAGCTGCTGCTCAAGTGATGCTAATCAATATTGTAGGTATGTCATAATCGTATTATAAAGATTCCATACAAGTTGAAGGGAGTGCTATGGCTAATCACCTTTAAATGGATCTAAGCGCATAATAATGTCATAGACATGCACAGATTTGCATAACAAGTTATTTTGTGAGAAATGACAAGTGAGCAGATTACGAAAACAATGCTATTTATACAAGAGCTGTGGAAAATAGACGCCGTTTGTTGGCACAGCTGTAACCATTTTGGCTAGTGAAATAAACAACAAGAATATAAGAGTAGAAAAAGTAAACAAATCAATATTTACGTGATCGCTCTCAGTCTCCCTCGCCCTGTCAGAATCGTTTTCCTTCTCCATGTCAGCTTTACGTTGACGTATTTCTGACATAATGTGTTGATTTCGTCGAACAAAAGTTAAGTTCGAAACCTTGTTAGACACAGAAAACTTTCTGTTCACCGAATGCAGTGTATTTTAACGAGATACGTCTACATTTTTGCAATAAATAAGTGATATTTACAGACTAGCGGACGTGAATAGCCATTTTCGATTGGATCACGTTCACGTTGATTGGGTAGAAAGTCGTTCAACTGCACTAGCAGTCCGCCATTGGAACGTGCCGCCACCTATTAAACAACACTGTGAAGCTTCTATGGCGCGTCAATTTAAAAATTATGTGACATTCGAAAACGAAAATCGCATAGAAAAATAAAAAATGTGCACACGCATAATACAACAAATATAACTACACAGTTAATATATATAAAAAAACTATATTAATAATTATGTACTGTCTTAAGTCTGTCAAGCCATGCCCATAGGTCAAGCAACTAAAACTAATATATCATTGTCGTCGTCACACTTTCCTTGTACTTCAACAGTCACTGGTAGATTTTTATAATAACATTGTCTCTTTCTTCGCCATCTACTAATCCACTCAAAAATTGCTATTACGAAAATACACATTCTGACAACAAACCGTCTCCAACAGTTTTCCAACAAAGACTAAGCAAATCCATACAAAATCAATAGATTACGCGCACTTTTTCTCACACTTATCTACGAAAGTTTTGCCAGTAAATCGCTGAAACCGAAGTAAACTGGGTAAAAGGTGCGATAAGGTAAAGATAGGTTAAGCCAAGGAGACCCGCATGGTCTTGGCTATCAATTTATTCACGGTTAGATACACTGCGTTCATGATAGCACAGACGATAACATTATTATCTATTGTAGAACTGGGAAGGAGAAGCACAATGAGGTTGGGTTATCGTTTAAAAAGTAACTAAAAACTGCCCCACATTGGAACAAAGGCCCAATGTTAATTATGATCTTTATAAAACCGACAATCTGTGGTTTGTGAATTGTGACATTCAATATCTTAACCAAAAGCCTCGGGTTTAGGTGCTTAAACTTAATAACCACAATCGGTTAGACCATAAAACGTATATAAATTCATAAAAAGTATATGTAGGTATATTTAACAGACTCTTGTAAAAAAAATAGTTAGTCATAGATAATAATTTAATAGGTAATGATGTTTCAAAATTATTATATTGAAGTAGTATTGGGATATTGGGATCCTTGAAACAATGTTAATTCTATTTTCATCCGTAGGTATCTGTTACTTATGTAAAATTGGATTTTTTTTTTTTTTTTTTTTTTTTTTTTTTAGAGATTTGCAGACACTTTTAAAAGATGGAGAACGAATTTTATGGAGTTTGTGGCATTCATTTAGTTCCACAACCATGTACTTAACCAGAACCTATACGTACGTAGGTACATGATACAACTGATAGAGGTTGATAACGTCTTCAAGGCCTTCAAGGTTCATGGACCAATATCAGAGTTATACAAGAGTAGAGGGGAGAAGGGGGCACGGAGACACAACATGTGTGTTTCAGGCTGCTTGCTCTAATTTCATTTTTAAAGCGAAAAATACAAATTAGGGCGTATCATTCCTTCCCCCTTTCCATACATTTACATTAGTTTCGCGTAATTTGTTGGTAATAATATAGGTTTAATATACCAGTAGGTACACCACAAGTGGAATCACTGACGGCACTGACATTTGAAATGTTTTAAACTCAGTACTCCAGTCTCTCTCCCCCCCCCCCCCCCCCGTATCATATCTCAGATACCAGAAATTTAAGGATATTCGAGTGGCTACCACGTGACTAAACATATAAAACACGAAATTGGCCAAACTATTGCACAAAAGTGGAAGATAATGTATTTTCCTCATTCTATAAATGATTCTACAACCCACTTGACTATTTTCGCCTACAATTGGTCCCGATTTTTTTGACGAAATATTGCTGTAGCATTAAAAAAATCATAGAGACCGCAATTTTCACTCTACAGAGGGCTCGTTGTCTTCGTTATGAATAGGCGAAGATGGCACTTAGTTTTTTTTTTCGATATCTTGATATCTAATTCCTGGCCACAGGAACCAATAAATGTGGGTTTTCTCGACAAAAAATCCGGTACATACCGACATTATTTTAGAAAAATTGCAATAAAATACCGAAAAAGGACTTTAGTACTCCCTATGATTATTCATGCCAAGTTTCAGCTTGCTATGTTGAACGGTTATTCAGTCTCGGTCTTTTCTGTGAATCGTCTTGAAACCAGTTTAGATCGTCCCGGATATTTTTTGAATTTCCCAAATGGATTGATTTCGCTAAATATCGGTCTTCAGCTGACATCTACTTACAATATTTGCCCAGGAATTAAAAAGTCGTAGGAATTCTTTTAAATCTGAATTCATTCACATTTTGGCCCAGTCTCTGTATAATGCACCCTATTTGGTATAATACTAAATAAATGAAGAGGTGAAGACACAAAGTAAAAAATAACTGGAATAACGTGTTTAAAATAAAATGTAACCGTAATTTTACTTACTTACAGTAAGTACCTATGCAATGTAGCTACAACCCCATAAAAAACACTCCGGGTAAAAATACCAGCCAAATCTCTTCAACTTAAAAAAAAATAATGAAATCTTAAAATTCTGCCCTGAAAAGTAGTGATATCAAAAAATTAGCCAAGTCAAAACTTTATTTGAAAATCAAAAAATACTTGGCGCATCGTGTACATAAATAGCTTGGAAGTATAGGCCAATCATAAATTATACATGAAATATACATACATAGTATACCTATAATGCCTTAAAAAAACGATGCGCCGAATATTTTTTGATTTTCAAATAAAGTTTTGACTTGGCTAATTTTTTGATATCACTACTTTTCAGTGCAGAATTTTAAGATTGCATTATTTTTTTTAAGTTGAAGAGATTTGGCTGGTATTTTTACACGGAGTGTTTTTTATGGGGATATCTCTACTTTTTTTAGTTTATTCTTACAACTTACGTGTGACATATCAAATGAACTATTACTAAATCCTTTAAAAAAAAATACCCTTTACAATTTGGTTATTCTCATGAAAATAACAAAGGTTTCATTCCAATCGGTCAACCCAGTTCCGAGATATGGCAACACTTCGGTTTTCAAAATGGCCGCTAAACTTTCTGCACTGCCACATAGAATTTATAACTATGAATTATGTGTATCATTTTTAGCTTTCTGAATATGTATTTATTGTATAGGAGGGGATTATAATGATTTATAAATTTGAATGACGTCATTTCCGGCCTCATAAATAGGAAAATTCTAGTTTGAATGTTCATATTCCATAGAGATGGCCTTCCGAATCGTTTGGCACTAGTTTCATACCGATCTGTCAACCAGTTTTCGATATATTACGTTTCTTCCGGTTTCAAAATGGCTGCTGAAATCACTGACCTCTTGAATTATAATTTAAACATAATTACATTTTATTAAAAGCAGTCTCAAATAGTATATTTATTGCATCAAAATGTAAATTTGTGAGATTTTTAAAATGTGTGACGTCATTTCCGGTTTCAGTATGGGAAACTGCAAATATTATTGATGATAATACATAAAGTTTACCGTCTAAATTGTTTAGCGCTGGTTTCTTTCAAATCTATTAAGACGTTATTAAGATATGATGTCATTTCTGGTTTCAAAATGGCGGCTTCCGGTTGGTTTTATATCAAGTCAAATGAGATATCAAAAGAACATACGTTACATAAATATCAAAATAATTGGATCAAATTTGTTGCCGAAATGCCAATCGATGAATTAAATTTCATGACGTCATTTCCGGTTTCGTTAACATAAATTTTAGTCTGTTGCTATTGATAATCCATATAGATGACCGTCCGAATCGTTTGGCGCTATTTTCGTTCCAATCGGTCCAGCTGTTGTTGAGATATGACGTCACTTCCGGTTTCAAAATGGCGGCATAAAAAATTCATGGGGTGAAGGTTAAATCAGACGCCAAAAGTGCACACGTGGTAAAAATGTGGGATCAATCGGTTCAGCGGTTTAGGCTGTGGCCTGTTTACCGGATTTGAATTCCAGGAGACTACTACTACTACTACTACTACTAAGATTATTATTATTATTATGAAAACCGCCCTAAAACACTGTTTTCACGGCCCTCTAGCGTGCAAAGGGCGTAACCTATTGTTCCCAAATTTGGTATATGTTGTAGGGTGGGCCATAGCTCGAAATTAAGATATATCGCAACAATGTGAGATTTCCCAATTTTAAGATCCAGTAGGCCGAAAATGCCACTTTGATGCTTACAGTAAAAGTGGGTTTGCTCCAGCCTTTATATGAGAGTGTGCGCGCCGTACGACTTGGCTGGCGTGGAGCGACCGCTCCACTAGATTAATAATTATTATGTTGAATTGGGTCAGTCAACCAAACATAACCAATACGTAATCTAAATTACTTTACTACCACAAGACCGAAAGATAAAAACTAATACATTGATCAAATTCACGTTATTATATGACATTGTGATAAACTATCTCACGCGCGAATGTTGTCTTCGACATAATTAGACTTTATCAACTTAAGTTATCACTAGTATTTGGGAGAAAGTATTAGATTACTATCCAGTTATCCATTAAAAACAATCTATTAACATTGTAAATATCATCACAGAGATATTTTACAGCTATTAAAATAGTCGATGAAATTTATTGTCGTTTTCCAAAGAAAACTACTCTGTTTTCTATTTTCTATTGTCATACACATGTATCGTACAAAATCATGTCCAACAGTACGGCACAAGGTACATCCTTTCAATAAAAATGCGGTTTTCAGTACAATACTAGGAAAACGCTCTGTGTAACGCGTTGATGAGCGAGTACGGATACACGCAACACCTCGAACCGAAATTATGTCTATCGAATGTCATTAAAAGCCAACAATTCTTTAGTTTCGTCACAAACTTGTATAAAAATCTCCAAAATCTCCGAAAATATTGGTGTCAATCCTTGCTAAGTTTTAAGTTGATCGATCAATCTGTTGAACGGTCATTGTTAGTTTCATATCGTTTAAAACTTTCTGCTCTAACTACCTTGCCTCAGTGGTCGAATTGGAAGTCAGTCCATGGGGGGATGGTGTACTGGCAGGATTTCTGACCCGGCCCCCCCCCCCCCCCCCCCCACGTTGCCCCGCAGGGCGTTATTGGGTTTTTGATACTTTGAAATCAATTTTGAGACGTTCTGAGTTGTAGTTATTTTGATTTTTATATTTGTTTAATTTTTCTGTTTTCACTCCAATAAGGTGTGAGGTCCTGCCCCAAAAGCCTTGTTCCGCAGGGCGTTATTTTGTTTTTTGATACTTTGAAATCAATTTTAAGACTTTCTGAGTTGTAGTTATTTTGATTTTCTTTTTTTTTTAATTTTTCATAGTTTTCACTAAGTGTGGGGGGGGGGGGACGATCTACAAACCTTGCCCCGCAGGGCGTTTTTTGGTTTTTTGACACTTTGAAATCAATTTTGAGACGTTCTGAGTGTATTTTTAATCTCTCATGGGGGGATGGTGAAGTGGAAAAATTAGCCATGGGGGGATGGAACCATCAATATATTCCCCATGGGGGGATGCCATTGCCATCCCCCCGCATCCCCCTCCAATTCGACCACTGCCTTGCCTTGAACTGTAGATTCGAAGTCGCCGTGAATTTGACAGCCAACACGCAAAATGTCCCTAAAATGACAAAAACTTTTGAAAATAACGACAGATTAGAATGAAAATTGGCAAAAATACCTTAAATGTTGGTACCAATGACCATGCCAAGTTTTTAGTTGGTCGGTCAATCGGTTCCAGTTTAAATGTCAAAAATCACAGGAAAAATGGTTTCAAATTTGAACCAATTGGAGGATTTGGCTGAAATTTTTTTTGATTGGGTACAATGTTGGTTGCAATGACTTTGCTAAATTTCAAATTGATCGAACCAACCAATCGAAAGATAATTTTTATAAAATTTGAACCAATCACAGGATCTCGTTCAGAAAAGATCCCATAGATCGCATAGATTACGTTAGTATGTGTACAAAATTTCAGATCGATTGGTTGTGCGGTTTGACCTGGGCAGTGCAGGCAAAAAAAAAAAAACACACAGAGAAAGTGCCATAAGAGTACCGTGGTGACGCTCGCTTCGCTCGCTCAATTATGTTTTCAGTACCTACATTTTATGTTAAAATGAGAACTACAGAACTAACAGTAGTTCTGGCCTTCATCAATCACATCCAATCACATGTAATGTTGGTAATGTTGTCAGAGTTATTATGCAAGACATTATAATGCTTCAATAGCTGTAAGTATTTGTTGACATGACATCCAGTAAAATGACAATTAATACAGCTTGATTACATTATTCCAAAGTACAACGCAAAACCGAGAAAATGGACTTCCGACCTTCTACCTCCGAGGTGCAGAAATTATCCACCATGAAATGTAAATGTTATTCATTCTCATTCATTATCATGTGCTTTCTTCCACTCAATCGAGTCCCATTTAGACCCGTTACCAGCTTGACATGTTTGATTGCCGCCTGATGGAGCTGGAAGCATCAACGTGACTGATTGAGATAACTAGATGTTGTACAAAAACAAAAACTTGTATATAGACTGCCAAGCACCTTTCCCCCTAAAAAGATTGAGATCTAAAAGAAGGTCGCAGCAATAATATATTGTTGAAACATTTTCGCACTTAAAATTCGTGAAATCATTTCGCCCAGTTACTGCCGCCAAGCACAACATTACTAGGAAAACGCTCGGTGTAACGCGTTGATGAGCGAGCACCGACACGCACGACATCGCCAATCATAGCACGATCCATTCAATCAAAGATAACTAACTATACATTATTTATTACCAATTTTCCCTGCAACTTTTCATAAACACTCTGGATCAATTAAATAACATATTATTGTACTGATATTTTCCATCAATCTCTTTGGACAGATATTCAAACACTTAAAACAGCAATAAGTCTGTAAATTCTTGACCGATTGGGCTGGAAATGTGTAAAATATGATGTTATCTAGTCAAAACGTCGTTTTCATAACTGTGAAACACAATCCATATCGTAAAATAAATTATTTTAGATAAGGTATACCTATACCCATGTATATGAAATACCTACATTACATTTTGACTACATTATGTATTGCAATATGATCAACTAAGAAAAGAATCTGTCTTACTTGATATTGAGAATAGCCATCTATAAACTTTGCTTTGCTACATAGAGCAACCCAGAATGCAGTGGAATTTCTGTTTTGAAATGTCATTTCTGACAGTTATTAAAACTGTCAATAAGTGCATCAATGTTCTTGACTGGTAGGGCTGAAAATTTGTAAAATAAGAGACAATGTTGGTCTGAACGACCATGCAAAATATGAGTTTGATTGATCAGATTAATCGAAGACCATTTGATAGGTCAAATGGTGGTGTGGCTATAGGCCGTTTTAAATTAAGTATACAAATGAAAAATATTGGTGCCAATCCTTGCTAAGTTTTAAGTTGCCAATCCTTGCTAAGTTTTAAGTTGATCGATTAAACCTTTATGATTGAACGGTTCCTTGTTAATTTTCAAAAATCACAGGATCTCGTTCAAAAAATATACCTGGGACCACCCATATGATATGATATGTAGTGTGTGTACACAATATCAGATCAATCTGTTGAACGGTCATTATTAGTTTCATATCGTTTAAAACTTTCTGCTCTAACTACCTTGCCTTGTAGATTCGAAGTCGCCGTGAATTTGACAGCCAACACGCAAAAAGTTCCTAAAATGACAAAAACTTTTGAAAATAACGACAGATTAGAGTGAAAATTGGCAAAAATACCTTAAATGTTGGTACCAATGACCATGCGAAGTTTTTAGTTGGTCGGTCAATCGGTTCCAGTTTAAATTTCAAAAATCACAGGAAAAATGGTTTCAAATTTGAACCAATTGGAGGATTTGGCTGAATTTTTTTTTGATTGGGTATAATGTTGGTTGCAATGACTTTGCTAAATTTCAAATTGATCGAACCAACCAATCGAAAGATAATTTTTATAAAATTTGAACCAATCACAGGATATCGTTCAGAAAAGATCCCAGGGATCGCATAGAATACGTTAGTATGTGTACAAAATTTCAGATCGATTGGTTGTGCGGTTTGACCTGGGCAGTGCAGGCAAAAAACAAACAAACAAACAAACAAACAAAAAAAAAACACACAGAGAAAGTGCCATAAGAGTACCGTGGTGACGCTCGCTACGCTCGCTCAATAAACCAAACATTGTACCCAAATTTGAGATTGAAAAAATCTCTGTGTGAACCATCATAGTATAAACTTTAAAACAATTATACTCATTTAAAACTAAAAATAGAAAGTATTCAAATTTTAAAAACGTAAACAAAATCAATTTAAAAACATTTTTTTTTTACATAGGTACCTAACTTAAAATACAAATTAAAAAAAATTATTTAAAATTAAATAAAACAAAATAAAAGTACCTAAAAAAAATAAAAATAAAGCTTGGCGCATTGTGTCAAGGAGGGGGCAACATAAAAAGAAAATGTCGACCAAGGAGACGACGAAAGAAAGAGGAAGAAGAAGATGATGAAGGAAAGAAGGAAGAAGTCAACATGACGGTGCAAATTCAATGCGCCAAGCTTTATTTTTATTTTTTTTACTTTTATTTTGTTTTATTTAATTTTAAATAATTTTTTTTTAATTTGTATTTTAAGTTATGTAAAAAAAAATGTTTTTAAATTGATTTTGTTTACGTTTTTAAAATTTGAATAGGTACTTTCTATTTTTAGTTTTAAATGAGTATAATTGTTTTAAAGTTTATACTATGATGGTTCACATAGAGATTTTTTCAATCTCAAATTTGGGTACAATGTTTGGTTTATAATGTTGTGCTTGGCGGCAGTAACTGGGCGAAATGATTTCACGAATTTTAAGTGCGAAAATGTTTCAACAATATATTATTGCTGCGACCTTCTTTTAGATCTCAATCTTTTTAGGGGGAAAGGTGCTTGGCAGTCTATATACAAGTTTTTGTTTTTGTACAACATGTCACATGAGGTGGTAGTTTACAGCAGCTTTCATTGATCATTGAGTGTTACCTATCATTACATTGTTAACGCCAACAACGTCACTTCTTGTCTAAAAATTTCTGTTTTTCTTCCAATAGTTCCCAAGTTAGTATAACGAAAGGGTCAATTTCTTTTGGTTGAATATGAGTTATCTCAACTTTTAAATTGCTAAAAGTTCACAACTTGTGAATAACGAAAATTGTAGGTGTATTGTTCCGGTGTAGACCGGAATTTGTGCGTCATCTCGTACTACGCATATTAGTTGCCGGTTGGTAAACTGAAAGGTACACGAAAGGTAGATGATTGTAAATGCGTTTCCTTAATTTTAAATTCTTCTAAGTTCACTTTTTTGTGTAATTTAAACTCTATTGGTAAAGCGTTAAGGCGACTCTACCCTACGTCATAGTTCACAATGCAATGGCAATCACCAAAACCCAAGGAGAGCGCCATTTTGTTTTGAAGGGTCACTTTTCACTCGAATATCTTTCTCCAGTGTGACAAGATACAATAATGCGGGTTGAACTGAAGTGTTCATAAAAGATCGCTCCTCAATGTTTCATATGACACTTTGTAATGACTGTAATGAAAATGCTTCCCTGAACCCAAATAGTGGGGGGCGAAATACGGCAAAACATCGACCACATGGCGCCTGTCAGACAACATTAGACTGGACAAAACGAAATAAATAAACACATACCTGCAATTCTAGCTTACGAGTATTCCTTATTTTTACCACGTTTCTTCCTAGTATCAATTACACATCACGAAACATCGCCAACTAGTCTGTGCCGTCACTCTATTTATTACGATTGAACACCATATTTAAATTTTGATTCCACTAAATTGTTCACGATATCAATATTGTCTGCATGCGCAAGTAAAAAATAGATTTGAGGAAAAGCTACTCTTCTAATTGTAATATAGGTTGTGAAATACTATTATCAAATGTATATTATTCTTACGTGTACAGATATTATCTGAGTTGAAAAAAAAACAATTGATGAAGTCACGGCCACCTGTATATTGAATTTATGCTTCTTCAAAATTTGAATAGTACCGCCAACCTGACATACTGTATTCATACGCCATGACGTAAGGCTCAGATCAAAATCATTCAGTGAAATTTAAATATGGTGTTCAATCGTAATAAATAGAGTGACGGCACAGACGAGTTGGCGATGTTTCGTGATGTGTAATTGATACCAGGAAGAAGTGTGTTGAAAAGAAGGAATACTGGTAAGCTAGAATTGCAGGTATGTGTTTATTTATTTCGTTTTGTCCAGTCTAATGTTGTCTGACAGGCGCCATGTGGTCGATGTTTTGCCGTATTTCGCCCCCCACTTTTTGGGTTCAGGGATGCATTTTCATTACAGTCATTACAAAGTGTCATATGAAACATTGAGGAGCGATCTTTTATGAACACTTCAGGTCAACCCGCATTATTGTATCTAGTCACACTGGAGAAAGATATTCGATTGAAAAGTGACCCTTCAAAACAAAATGGCGCTCTCCTTGGGTTTTGGTGATTGCCATTGCATTGTGAACTATGACGTAGGGTAGAGTGGCCTTAAGGCTTTACAGATGTTTACAGCACATTTTAAATAAAATCCGGATGTGTTTTGGAAGGCAATATAACTTAAAAGGAACTTATTTCATAAGTTAACTTTCCAGTTTCTGGAAACTTTCCAGGTAGGTAACTAACCAGGGGTGCGATTCCTGTACGCATTTTCACTCTCTTATCTTAAATTTTAAGAGAGTAGCAACCGTTGTTATGGACGTTAACATTAGAATAAACAAAATTTACGATACGATACCCGACTTAAGAGACTAAAAACGTACAGGAATGACCCCCCAGTTCTTTATTTGAACTGGAACTAGTTCCTTTTTTTGAGGAACTAATCCAACACTGCTGTTTAGTGATAGTTCCATAACATGGATTATGCCGCAAATTTTTCCGCCAACAGTTTAAAAACGTACCAAAGATCACGAGTGGGGTTATGCAGAATATGCATATATAATTTTCTATTATTACCTACGGGTGATTTTTTAAATTAGGGGATGTTGGAAGGGATCAAGTATCATACGGTATGGGTTATTTCATATAGAATGAGTACACCAAATTTGGTTGAGATCGGTCAAAGGGTGTAGGAGAAAATAAGAACGTTCATACCAAGAAGCCTTTTCCTTTGTTCATGCGCAGAGAGACACTACTGAAAGTTAAAGGAATTACGGCAAAGGATGTGGCCATTTGATATTGCCTTGTTGTGAAAATTGATTTTGAAGATGTCAACCTAGAGTTCCTTTAAGATTAACTAGCTGAGCCACCTGGTGTTTATAGTGCTGGTTGGGAAGGAGTAGGACGTATATCATTAACAGTCACAAAACACACCAACACACGAACAAACCAACAAAGAACGGTCAACCTGATTGTACCTGACTGATTGCCAAGATACCCGAGAAGCTAAAGCACTATTTTTGCCGGAGAACAGACGCATAATCCTTGATCACACGCTTATAAATTCCCTAAGGTGTCTACCGCTTACATCGGTATGTACGAGGGACAATCAATTAAAAATCAATGTACCTACACATATTTTGTTTAAATCTCACTAAATGATAATTAACATAAAAAATCTCAAATGATTAAAAAAAATATATATATATATGATAACAATGAGAAAAAATGGTAACACGGAGCGTATTTTATCTCCTCGGTCCCATTCAGTGCGTACCTATACATTTAAAAAAAACTGTTGCTCGTCAAGACTCAAGTGAAAAAAACATTGTTTAAAATATGACTTTATCCAACACGTCATGTAATATACAAGCTAATGTTCAAATTCTTTTAAAAAGTACCAAATATAGTTATGAATGTAATTTATGAATAAGATTTTTTTATTTCATTTTGAATGAAATGGCTTTAAATAAAAGTCCTTTACGATTACTAATTTTACCCTGGGGACGTCTTCGAACGAGTCGTGTGCTTACTCATTGTCTTGAAGTATACAATTTTACAATAAATAGTGTGAAAATAAGTTATTTGAAAATACAATTGTGCTAGAAGACAGCCTCCTACTGCAGCAGAATCTATTATGTTATATTCCAAAACAAGTGTCATCTACGTACATTTGTATTCGTTTAAAAGTGTCAAGACAACATAGGAAACCAAACCTCTGATACGCTCACAACACAACCCCCACCCCTAATCCACCAGCCACTGAATAGATCTGAATGTGAATTGTTTATTCTCCAAGCAATGACGATTCACGATATTAAATGACCTTTTATTGTTGTTGTTTATTGATTATGGTGTGTGTGGGGGGGGGGGGGGGGGGAGGGGGTGTATGTGTTTATTACGCATAGATCATACAATTAATTAGTCTACCGGTCTTTATTCCTGATAGTGATGGCATATTGTTGATGCATCTAATTGATTTATTGTTTGTTTTGATATTTTAGACAGTATGAATTATTTCGTGCATTAGGTATTCTTTTAAAAATGCCATTGCATAATTGAACATGTTTGTAAACACCTTTCGCACAAGGCATTCGATTGGCGTCAGAATACCATTGTTCATTGTGCGTAGTTAATCTATTATTCTTTATTCTACACAAAACGAAGTTTCCATACTCTCGAAACCGAAATAAATTTAGACATTATAATATTCATAGGTACGTGAAGTAGTAGAACTAAAGATTTCATTATGAAACGGAATCGATGTCTGTTATTCGTTTGTTGTCTCAATACTTGGATATCCATAATAACTATCCAAACGAGTTTTCTCAAATGGTTGATACTACGTCATATTCTGTCGTCATATTGAGGTATATTTGAGGTTTGAATCTTTCAATGTGACAAAATTATGAAGTTCACCTAGAATTCTACGAGCGGCTAGAGACAGAAGGTGCTCCAGGCGGCGTAGGGCGCGCGCATAAGTTTTACTGGGCAGCCTAAGGAATAAAACTCTCTATGGGTATAGACAAAGTCGAACTGGCGAAAATTAAAACTGTGCAACTTAAAAAAATAACTCTATGGTTAGGCAGAATTAAAACTTGTAAAAATTGCAAATAAAAAAGTACGACCCCGGCCGGTATCGAACCGGCGACCCCTAACACCGTAAGCCAATGCACTGTCTATTGCGCCAACAGGACGGCGATACTGTATGCCGTTCGTAACCACTAAACTAGCAAATGGGAAAAGATTTCAACAAGACGCAATGTCGCTCGTCATACCTGCAGCATTACCTACGAACCTGATACTATCTGTGATCG
Source organism: Leuctra nigra (assembly GCA_934045905.1). Classification (NCBI taxonomy): domain Eukaryota; kingdom Metazoa; phylum Arthropoda; class Insecta; order Plecoptera; family Leuctridae; genus Leuctra; species Leuctra nigra. Next base: position 27,310,871 of record OW203769.1, on the reverse strand, counting down.
CGATGGCAATCGGCGTGCCGCGATGGCGATGTTTCGGGTTATTGATGATCTACACAGCATCCCTCGACCTCTCACTTGAATATATATACTGGAAGGTATCATCGCTTACACAAATTAAAAAAGGATGATGTGAAAAAAAAGTTTTTCTAGGATCGGGAATCGAACCCGTTATGCAGGAACACAAGCCAGCTGCCTCCGATAATTCAGCTATTCAGGCCGACAGGATATGTGGAGTTGACAGTGAAGCTGCTGTGTTGGTAGATGAAGGGGAAGAGCGGAACGCTTAATATTGATAATTTTTCTACTTCCGGTTTGAAAATTTTGTTTTTTCTTGAAGTGGAGTGTCTAGCAATACATTGTCTTTAATGTTGCCAAATTTCAAAACTGTCGATGGACCCGTTTGACTTTTGAAAAAAATTAAAATTTAAAATTGGATAAATTCACTTCCGGCCAAAATATTTCAGATTTTCTTTCAGAAGTACGCGTGAGAAGGGGGACTCTATGTGTCTACCAAATTTCAACTCTCTAGACCAAACCGTGCAATCTGTAGAAAAGGGCAAGCAAAACGACGTGCCTAGCTAGCTATAGGGTTGCCAACTGTCCGGAATTTCTCCGGACACTCCGGAATTGGACAATATTGTCCGGATGTCGGAATTACCTCATTCCGGACAGCATAATGTCCGGAATTGTTCAATTGGTTCATGAAACTTACGCTATAATTCAATAATCAATGATACATCATAACTTTTGCAAATTAAGTTTTGCAGGTAGGGTTGGTAGAAAACACTTACCTAGTTCACTTTCGCCCATTAATTTACAATTTTTACTACATTATCAATTTCAACTTCAAGGAAATAATATTATGAGAGCAATCTAATTATTATCTTGAGTTAAATTCAAGTCTGTTTGCTATAATTGTAAAGAAATTTTCAAAGTTCTCAACAAGGGCGTATTCAGGGGGGGGGGGACGAGGGGGCCATGCCCCCCCCCCCCCCGAAATCAAAATTTCATCTAAGAAAATATCCACATTTAAAATAATTTGTAAAAAAACAATTTAAAAATATACAGATCATGTCAAAAACGTTCCAAAATGGTTAGAATTGAGAAAAAAATCAAAAAAATTTCCGGGGCTATGCGCCCCGGTCTTGAATATCCTAAAAGTTCAATAAATGTCTTAAACCTCTTCGACCAATTTTTGGATATTTTGTAATTTATAATTCCCCAAAATAGCTATACACTGCGATTCAAAATTGCATCTTAATGAATGACCTTGATCCAAAATTTTCTCGGGGGCTGTGCCCCCGAACCCCATGTTTTCCACTGAGATTTTTCGAAATATTAATAATGTCCGGCCCCCCCCCCCCCCCCCCCCCCCGGAAATTTCATCCTGGATACGCCCTTGGTTCCCAAATATCAAATCGCTGAATATTGTAGTCCAGAACGCATAAAAATGACCCAAATACATTTTCGAAATTCATAATTTTCCCGGGCCTGTGCGGCCCGGACCCGCATGGTGCTGGGGGGCCCTCACCCCAGACCCCCCATTGATTTCCTGCGAGATCGTCTTTTCGTGCATACGAATTTCTCCATAATACCGTATTGTGAGGATATTTATTCCCAGAGAATTTTAGAACTACATTGTCCAGAATTCAATTCTTACAAAGTTGGCAACCCTAGCTAGCTAGCCAGCCAGCCAGCCAGCCAGCCAGCCAGCCCCAAAGTCAATCCTTGCATGTTTGAGGCCCAAAATTCACCCCGAAGGGATGATCGCAGCACTTTGATTTTTGGTTAGGTGTTGTCAGGTGGCTAAATATACCCGATAACCATGGTTTTCAACTTTCATTTCTCACTGCATGTATGCCTGTCGACACCTCGTTTCGACCACTTAAGCCGTTGCGGTATAAGTCTCTGGTAGTAGCTCGCACGTTGTATTAGAGCGGTGCTTGGCAGCGTCGAGCTAGCGCCCGACTAGACTACGTCACTGTCTCCAGAATTAAACGACGACATATCAACATAGGCGTGCGCACGGGGGGAGCCAGGGGGGCCTTGGCCCCCCCTAATGGGTTAGCCTCAACTAAAAAATTATACAATGTGGTACTTATAGTGTCAAAATTTTGTTTTAAAAGGGTTGAAACCAAAAAAATCTCCCCGCGGGGCAGACTGGAGTTGCTCAAATCACTGGAATCAAGTACTTGAATGATCAAAAACACAATATTTTGAAGAAAATACCACGAAAACAATGCCTATTTAAAGTACCTTCCAAAACACGATTTTTCATGAATTCTATGCTTTTCCCCTATTTTTTTTTAATATGCCTCAAAATTTATCTAATATGTATGACATTCTCAAGGGCTTCGCCCCTGAACCCCCAAAAGAACGCGCTGCCGCCCACACCCACACCTTGTTGTAGTGAAAAGGTTTGTAAATTTAAAAAAATATGAATTTGTAAACTTAAGACGGCTTGGTAGTGAGTTTGACCTTGAAGAGTTTTTTAATCGATTTTTATCAATATCTTTTTCCAGTGTAATTGTTAACAAAATAGGGCTTTGTACGTGAATTCAGAACAGTTTAATGAAAATAATTTCATAGTTTGGAATAAGTTATTAGTTTTATTTAGTCCAACAGGTATTTAGAACCCGAAAATTACTACATTTTCGGGTTCTAAACACCTGTTGGACACAATAAAACTAATAGCTTATTCCAAACTATGAAATTATTTTCATTGAACTGTTCTGAATTCACGTACATAGCCCTATTTTGTTAACAATTACACTGGAAAAAGATATTGATAAAAATCGATTAAAAAACTCTTCGAGGGCAAACTCACTACCCAGCCGTCTTAATACCCGGGCTCGATTGCCACGGCGGTCGTCTATCTTGTCGGAGTTTCTTCGTGGGCAAATGTAGGGAAGGTTCCCTTCTAAGAGCCCCCCCCATCCCACCTCCTTCCCATCTCCCATCCTTACCTATAATTCTTCATCATCACCTCCCTATCATCATCATCATCATCCATCCGTCGCCATTAGCCTAGCTGCAGAACAGTGCGACGTAAAACAACATTGAATTAGTAATAATATTCGATGAGACGCCATGGCGTTTGCAACTCCCACTTTCTTCAGCACAGAATGTAGGTTGATAAATAAATTCCTGCGTAGGACAAAAAAATAAGATACGAAGACAAAACTAAAAAAGATAAAACACTTTGATGAACCGAGCACGTCGCGTTGCCTCCTGATTCTTTGTAATACATATCCAACAATATGATATTGACTTTCTGAACCAGCTTTCAATATCACGGAGGTTTAGTTTATTTCAACCGCATTGATCAATATTGGTGGTTTCGAAAGTCAAACCAAAATGATTGGTTGGTTATAGGTAGGTAAAATTTATCCCTGGATTTATACTATTTAGTGCGCTTCATTGTGAATCCATTGACTTCATTCATCATATTAGAGGTAACTAAAGAGATTGTTTAATTCTTGTTTTCTAAATAAGAAACAAGAAGTAGATCTGTGAAAAATAATTTTTGTATTAATGAAATGTAATCTAGTTGATTCTGAGTTGAAGATCCAATTCATCTTTGTCCAACTTCTTTTGGATCAAAAGTAGCACAGGGGTTTTCACGCTAAGACCACGGTAATACCAAGATAAGACGGTCGACAGTAGTCCTGGCTTAGTCCGAATGTAATATTAATTTCAATGTCAAGTGACTTGTACTACGGCAGGCTTACAAGCGGACCATCTCTCGGCCTTACTCTTTTTTCACTTATTGTTCATGGAAGTAAAAATTGGCTTAAAATGGTGTACAAATCGCAAAAAAAGCACCAAATTCATTATGTACTGCAATTCAAAATTTTCCTGGGGCTCTATGCCGCCGACCCACATTGTATTGGGCCCTTCCCCCAAACCCCCCATTGTTTTTGTAAGAAAGTATGTTTCCTTCACAATAGCCAAGCGTCCGCCCAAAAATTATTTTACAAATTAACCAATGACGTTTTTAGGCTGCAAATGATACCGAAGGTGCATGTAGTAGTTTTGTACGGTCTTGTTGCAAAACCAGCGAATAACAATATACAAGACGCTTGTACCTATATTATAATATATAATATTATATTATATTTATAATAAATTATATAATATATAATATAACGCTTGTAATATATATTTGACACTTGACCGAGTCAAGCGTAACAGAGTACAGAGTCTGTAGATAAGCGCATTCAAAATATTATTTTATAACTCGCACCGAGTGTTTGACATCTCACCTTCTTTCTCAGAGAAAAGTTGTAATGCATTCCTTCACTGTTAGATAAATCTTTATTTGAAATATAATGAAGATCGACAGGTAGGGTATTTATAATCAACAATGTTCACAGTGATTGTTGGATCATAGGGATGTATAATCTTTGAAAGATGTCTATCGAAACTCTATTGCTGCCGCTGTTTCGAGGAACCCAAATGAGCCATTTAGGATAAAAATGATGTCATACAAAAGATATTGTAGAAACAAGTTTTATAAATATAATCAATAAAACTCAATGCTGTCACTGACAACAACAACATTGTTTAGAAGTCAACTTATTTTGCAAAATATAAATCTTTTGATAACTCGAAAGCTATAAAAAAGCATAAAATAATATTCATTCAATGTAAGAATGACGAACTGGAAACATATAACGTCAAGCCATTTATTAGATTGTCATCCAGCAATCTATTAAAAACAATGTATTGCCATTATAAATATCATTATTTACAGCCATTAAAATCGTTTACAAAATTGAGCTCACTGACTTTGGCTTGTAATTCTTACGGTGAATGGATTTTACTTTACGTAACCAAGACTTATCACTCTCTAGTGCAGATTCTCGACTCTTCAGGACGACCAATTTACAAACAGAAGATTACATATTTTGGAACTTGCAGCGACCTCTAATCGCTAACGAATAATAATCTCTCAGAATATCCACCTCTACATCAAACAACAAAACAGCATCACAATCATCGCCCTCGCTTGGCGGCGTGCGCCTTGTTCTTCTCCTCCATCTTGCTCAACGTCCTGAACACCTGCTTCCTCAAGTCCCTCTGCCTCTTGCACTTCTTCGTCTCCTCCTTGTCCATCTTGTCCTTGAGCTTGTTCATCCTGGCGCTCATCTCCTGCTTCATCTTGGCCTGCTTGGCGGAGAAGGACGTCTTCATCATCCTCATCATGGCAGACACCTGTTGCTCGTGAGGCTCGCGCACCACGGCGATGCGCTTCGAGTCCAGCGTGCGCTGCGACGCGGCCGTCTTGGGCTTGTCCTTGTACGGCAGCTCGCGTTGCAGCGACTTGGGGATGGCCAGCGGGCGGAACAGCTTCGGAGGACGCTCGATGGGCTGCGGACATCCGATCAAACATTAGTAACAATAACTAATTGCTCTTTGTTCTTCATGCGAATATTAACATGTCTTGAAAATAAAATATTTATAACAACAAATAGTTTAAATTATTTATTTATTTATTTATTTATTTATCTATAATATTGTTTAGCAATTATCCTACTCCATAAAATGTTTGGAAATGTGCTTTATATATAATAAAGTATGCTGTGATTTAAAAAAAAAAAATACCTTTCCAACAATGTAGGGTACAGATTATCTTACAAACTAATTATTTGAAAAATAATCAGCAGTTGTTTCCAATTATAAATTAATTAGGATGTGAGAATTGCTGATCTTTGGACATTGGCAACAGCTGACAATCCAAGTTATCAGTCCATTCTTCATACAAGCCATTAGAAGAATACTTCAAAATAAGCATACATCTTACTTATAGTTACCCAGTTCTGTCTGTCTATCTGTGTGTCAGGAACGCCTGCGCGCGCATCCTCTCAATTTCGCGCGCACACTCTCTATGTTGTATTTAAAATTAAATGGTCGACGTTACATTGCCCAAATCATGTCCAAAATACATCTACTGCTCTTTGTGCATAAATAAATAACTGAAACTTACCTAAATGGCAATCCTTATCCCTTTGTGTTTATAAGAAATGTATTTTAACACAGAATAACTGTCCAAATCTTTACATTACATTGAAAACGGCACTATTTTGTATTTAAAATGGTGGCCTTTCATTGCCAATCGTGTCTAAAAATACGTCTTTTGCCTTCATAAAGTAAAGAAATAATCATAGCTTACCTAAAACGTAATCCTTATCCCTTTGAGTGTGTAAAAAATCTACTATAACACATAATAACCGTTCAAAAGAGACATTACATAGAAAACTTCTTTACTCCAAGAAACGTCAAAGTGTAATTTTTATAAATTTTTCATTTCCTCTGATTTTAGAGGGCCATGAAAACCAAACAAAGCCGATAGATTTTTAACATTGGCCTCAAGATACAATTTGCAAACGATCAAATGTATTATTTTCTTCCTACATTTAATCAACACGGCTCTGTAACCCTCAAACCAACTAACCGACGAAGTTTTTAAATAATGTTGTTCGATTAATCATTTTCAGTCGTTTCTTATTTCGTAGAGTGGTCTGTATTGAGTCACGTATTGACAACGAATTCATGTTGCTGTTGATAAAGTTTGAAGCACCAATGTTTAAGTTTTACATTGTCAACTGAATATCTATACTTTAATTAGAGGTAGATGGGCTGAAGTCCATTTCAATATTCTTGAAGTGAGCTCAGAGAACAGTATTTCTGACATCAACCAATCATTTGTAATGGTGACATGAGTTATTGTAAGAGAAAAATTGTGCACCGCAAAATCAAACAAATTTACTTCCGCCCTACATCTGAGGAACGTATATAATGAAACCGTAGATACCATGTAATACATAGCATCACAAATGAAGAAAAGGTCGTGGGCATCAGGTCACGGTATCAACGTAATGTATATATATAATATATTTTTTACGGCGCATACATTGTTTTTCTTCTTATTTTTACTTAGTACGAATACTCTGGTGTAAATTTGGAAACTTATATGAAATTGTTTCACCATAATAGGTATGATCAAATTGCTTTTCTTCGTTCCTCATTTGTTAACGTATTCTGTTAAGATTGGGTCATCAACGACGTCAAGTGTATTAACGACGCACACTCTGCTGACAAATATTGCTGTCGTTTTATATTTACGCATACCTCACTGGTGCACATTGGTCATGTTTTACATGACGGGACCCTCTAGTTTTCAATAACACTTGAAGTTCTCCAATGATTTCAATGAAAATGCGATAAAATGTTGGTCTTTATGATCCTCAACTTGAACTGTATGACCTATAAACTTGATTGGGAAAATGCTTTATTTTTACTTTTGGATCAATCGCAGGAATTTGATTACAATATATAGACACATGGCCGCTGGTATGGCATCGTGTGTGGGCAACATTTGCTATCGAATGGTTGATCGGTGATCGGTGTCGGCAAAGAGGCGTATCACTCACCAAATAGAGGTTGTCGGAAGTGACCTCCGCCCGGGTGTTGGTCTCCCTCTTGAGCTGGCCGACGGTCTTCATCCCCCGCCAGCTGTTCTTCGTCTCGCGAGGGAGCAGAAGCGACGTCACCGGGTTGTAGAGCGTCGGCACGTCCACGCGATACCACGTGCGGCAGAACACGATGTCTGAAACACAGCATGCGTGGCAGAGGTTCAAGTGACATCTCAATTTCATGTTCCAAATGTGCAACAACACAACCTACAGCCTCATGCTCAAAAGAATGTCCAGATTTATCTCCGCAAGTGTCCAGAGTCTACTGGATTCCGTCCATAAGATTATTAGCTCTTGGTCTTGTGGTGTTGAGGACGGACATCCGCAAATATCTACTTGCGGACTCAACTTCTTTTGAGAACGATGCCACTAATCTGCAAAAAACTACAGGAATAATGCTAAATTTGGAAAAAATATACATGCACTAGCTAAAGTGACTTTCAACCGATCTGTGGATTGGGATTTTCTTGAAAAACCATTATTTTCTGAACCCCTTAGTGAGCTCAGCCCGAGAGAAGGCTCGGCATAACAATGGGGCATCGTACGCATGCAGGTAAAGTAGGGGATGGGAAAATAAAATTACCCTTTTCCAATGTACAGATCGACTGCTCTTTACTTTAAGTAACATCGGTTTTCCACACATTAAAAATTCAACAAATAAAAATCCTGCAAAAAATAGTTTTAAAAATGAAATGCTACAAAAAGGTAACTAATAAAATCCCAAGAAGACAAACCAAGCTGTGTCCACCAGTCGAGTGGCAAATGCTGTGAAGGTTCCCTTATCATAGGCCACGACGCTTCCTTCATAGGTACCATCATTACCACCTTTCATCATTTTCAAGAAAAACATGTTGAAACAAAGTAAAAAGTGAATACTACTTAATGGCCCGCAAGTGTACTGACCGCTGAGCTGTATCTTGTCCTCGAAGGTCGCCCTGAACGATCCCTCCGGCTTCTTGGACGCCTTCTTGATCTGTCCGCGGATGCCCGACACGGTGCGCAGCTTGGCGCCCTCGAAGCGCGCCACCTCGAGCGCCGACGTGAACATGCCCTGGATGAAGGCCGTCTTGGTGTAGATCTTCATGGGCGTTCCCGTCAGCTTCAGCTTCTTCATCACTTGCGTGGACTTGTCCAGCTCCACCACGGTGCCGGTAGCGGCGATGCGGAAACCAGCCTAAGGCAGCAAACAGTCCGTTCACAGACAAGGTCATTGGGATCAACTTCCAATGAAATGAACTTCTATTCGTCACTGCATAAAGCCAAAATGTATTGGCTGTAACATACTTCGTAAATGTATCATTCTTTTCGTTGTTAATTACTACTCAGCTTTCTTAATTACTAACACTGTGCTTCGAATGAAACACGGAAAGTACCTTCTTCTCCGCCACGTCCTGTACCGCCAGAAAGCCTGTGTTCTGCGGCGTGATGGGGCCCCAGAAGTGCGCCATACACGCCACATGTTCCGGCGTGTACTTGAGATAGCGATGGCGCATGTTGTCCTCCAGCTTGGCGTATATCGGGAGGCTCTGGAAGCGACGCCATCCGAGAGAGATGATCACCGGGTCACGAGTCTTCAGGATCTTCTTGTGCCAGCGGTGCTTCTTGGCACGAACCTGCGGACAAAACACACGCCACGCTTTAGTTGGCTGGAGAAGATGCTTCGACCCATCGAGTTCAGAGACTTTAAACTTATTAACTATTAATAGTGTTCGTCCAGCTGCTCTAACCTGCTCTCAGATCAGATCACACCGGAAGCAGCAGGAAGTAAGCCACAGAACAGTTTGCTGCAAGAATTCACAACAAAACTCAACATATACCTACTTTCCAGCAGCTTTTGAATTAATAAATAAAATAAGTACATACCTAAATATAAAAATAATTGTAATAACTTTCAAAGTAAAATACGTTTTAATATGATCTCTTGACATTTCTGATTTCTCAATCCCTCATCCGCATCTATCTAAAGTGACCATTTTGATTTTGAGAGCAAGTTTGCTGCTCGGAACAGGTTCAGAACAGGTTACACCCACTCAACAAACAGCTGCTTCGAGCAGGTTCGGAACAGTCCGACGAGCAAACAAGGCTTGTGGTGTGTACAGACAGCAAGAAGTCACTACCTGCACGTATCCGATGTTCTCCTCGCCGGCCTGCAGCCCGCCGACGATGAGCGGGTACGTGGGGTCGAAGTTGGTGATCAGCTCGCACGGCACGTTGGCTATTTCCACCCTCACGTAGAGTCCCGCTCGGAAGCCCTCCATCTGCAGTCGCAGGTCCTCGGCCATGCCTTCGAACTCACTCTTGTTCAACTGCAAGCAACGTTCAAGACACTTACTATCTGTCAATATCTTGCGCTATTGATATTTCTGACAGCTATTCAGTTGTCAAAAGATATCTCCATTACAAAGAAATAATGTTAAATCATGATTATTTTTTAGTATCAGTTCTGCTGATGTCTCAACTGTCCTCCATTGCTGAACGTCTGTCATACTCATAAATACATTGAACTGTCATCATTTTTAGAAGAATGTGTCCGGCTGGTCCAATCTGAAGACGGTGTAACATGTACAAGCCGCGCCGTCGAGAGGCTGTTAGCAGGTTGTCTACTAGCTCTCAATCTCCCCAGTCACTCGTGAACATTGATATAATATCATGTTCTGCTCTAAAACTAACTCAAAATGAGCGAGACCGAACCAAAACATATCCTCAGAGTATAGCCACAATGTCTAATAGTAATTCCCGTTCTATATATTGTGACAGTCTCTAATGCTACTTGTTCTAATGTCAACTGGGAGTGGGAGCTGACCTGTGCTTGATGATCCACCTCGGCCTTGAGATCCTCGTAGAACGACTTCCCGCCCTCGTTGTCGTCGTACTCGGCATCGAACCTGGCTTTGAGCTTCCGCTTCTTGTCGGCGATGGCTTCCCGGGACGTCAGCTTCTTGGCGCCTGGCTTCTCCTCGGCTGGCGTCGTCGCGTCGTCGCCGGCGGGCGTGGCGCCGGACTGAGACGGGGCCTCCAGGTCCTCGAAGTCTCCGTACATGTCTCCGTCGTCGTCGTCCAACCGCAGCAGCTCGGCCGCGTCTTCGGACTCCGCCCACTTGCCGGTCACGAAGCAGTCTCGGATCAACTCACGCACCTGCAAGCAAAACCAAACACTTTCATGACTCAACAACACTCAATGATCAGCACTTTCTTGATCATAAGTTTGGGTTTTACATTCAATAAAATACATATTATTCTATTGTATAATAGAAATATTGAATTTCTATTGTAAATAAAATACATATTATTCTATTGTATAATAGAGACTAAGTTATGTTTACCAGATGTCAGACCAGTCAGTGAAACTATCATTGATCTAGAAAAGATCGTGAGTCATCTAGAGATCTAGGTTACATAAATCTTACGTCGCCCTCTGCCCAGTCCCTCATCTGCGGCTGTGTGAATCTGGCGCAGTCGAAGCCGTCCTGTATGTCGCGCGACTCCCTTTGGTCGCGCTGGCGCTTGTCCACCACGCGGAAGAGACCGCCAACGTCGCCCTCGTCGTCGCTGCGATCCTCGGCCGCGTCCGCTGTCAAGGTCAGCTTGCTGTTGTACTTTCCTGGAGGGAATAGACAAGAACATGAGTTAGCCCAGTCGTTTGTATTGCACATGTTATGATTAGCCATTTTCCAAACCATCGGACAAGTAATGCAAATGATTTTATATACCTAACTTAAACCTCAAGCTGAGAAAAGATTTAGTAACAAGAAACTGGAACAGTTAGCAGATAACAGTAAAGTGCTCAAAGTTCCTACCGTAGACGAGTTTCCAGAGGTTCTGCGTGGTTGACTGTCGGTCGAGGAAAGAATCCGCGGCTTTCTGTGCGAGATCCGACTTCCATCTCGCGGCCGACTGCTCTACTTCACTCTCTTCTCCCGACTGATCCTCAGCAGACTCGTCGTCGCTCGCGTCCGATGCCGTTTGCTTCTCACTTCCACTCTTGTTCGACGCAGCCCCGAGCTTGTTCAGAGCTCCGGAGATCTTGTCCTTGACATCTCGATCCTCGGCAGTGGAGATGCTTCGATACACGACCTTCTCCTCCACTTCGATGGCTTCAACTTGGTCACCTTCCGGTTCCGCGGAATCGCTGTCGGTGTCGTCCTCGTAGTCTTCGCCCAGACTCATCATCAGCTTTCTCTCCGCGCTTTTCACTTCGCTGCCGACAGTCGAGTCCGTCGTCTTGATCTTCTTCAACGGAGGTTCGTCCTTGTCGATCCACGGAACAGGCTCGGATGATTTCGCTTCCGATTCGGGTTCGTCTTCGCTGGAGTCGTCGTCGGAGGCAGGGTCGTAAGGAGCCTTCTTCGAGCTGATTGGCTGAGAATCTAAGCTCTCGTGACCAGAGTCTTCACCTTCGTCGTCTGTTTCCTCGTCCTCGCTGTCTGATTGGCCGTCTTCTGCGTCTCCCGGAAACACGACTTTCCTTCGAGATCTGCCGTCCACGTTTACTTGTTCTTCTTTCTGGCTCCTACGAAGACAAATATCATATTCATTATTCATATCATACCATTTCAATATCCATTGAAACTATTATTGAGACTATTTTTCTTTACTACAGTTTTCATATCAACTAGGGATGTCGGCGGGTCAAAAAATCAGGAATCGGGTACCCGTCATAAATACTCGGGTCGGAATCGGGTAATTGAACCCAACCCTAAAAAAAAAAATAAAAAATTATTTTTATTTTTTCGTGGAGGGTGGCTAATAACAGGACAAAATAACATTCTTTGATAACTATCAACTTCAATCATAAGAAAACTCGAATTTGTGCACCTTTCTACCCAGGACTCAACTTTTTCACTGTGCTACAGTGTGATTGAAAAAAAATACAGTCGCATTTTCACCCCTCCTTCCCCATTCCTCTCTCACCCCCTTCCCCTTGAGCTTCCCCTTGAGACGCAGCTGATAACTGTGCGTAAACAAATGTCTTTCAGCTACACTCTAAAAAAAAAATATATATATTTTTTTTTGTACTTGCGATTATTATTTATTACCCGAGTAATTGATTACCCGGAACCGCCCGGGTACCCGCCGACATCCCTAATATAAACTAAGTTCAATACAGCATTGACTGTCTAGAAAATTAGTATTTATAGGAAACATTAAATACGGGGAAGGATGAACAGCCAAATATCTGTACTTACTTATTGCTTTAGATTTAATCTATTCAATAAAGGTTGAGTTTCAAACTGTAGGATCTTTCAGGATCAAGGACGATAAAGAATTTCCATTAGAATTAAAAGAATGATTCTATTCAGCAAATACCAAGGTCTTGTGAAACGAAGCTCTGATAAGGTTGAATCTTATAGAAATAATTGAAACAATTGAATAGATGAAAATTTCTGTGAAACGCGTTGATAAGGGAGCCTTCGTATTGCATGCGAATTCATAATATGCGCTTGAATGGTACAGCTCTTTAATATACACTGGAAATGCTAGGAAGACAGCATGAGTCAAACTAAATTCTAAATTAAACTAGGTACTAAAAAAACTAAGTTCTAAATTTCTTTGAATAAATTTAACAAATGCATGTGTCAAGGCAAATGCACAAAATGCCTGTAAAATGTAGGAACTGACTGACTGTTGATATTCCAAACATAATTGTACGAAAATTGTAAAAACTACTAAAATGTTGGTTCCAATGACAAAGCAAAATTTAAAGTTGATCGTGATCGGTCAATCAGTTCCATTTTTAATTTTCAACCTATCACAGGATGTTGTCCAAAAACTATACACGAGTCTGCTCTTATGACACATTATACCCCGTTCTCACTACAGTTTCAACCGCGGTTGACCTCAACTGCAGTTCAAATATAAATGGTGTTGATCAACCAAAACTGACACTTGCGTTCACACAGAATCTATAGCTCAACTGCAGTTGAACCCTGTAATCTATGCAACCCGCCTGACAACCAGCTGTTTTTGAACAAACAACAACATGGCGCTCACCGAAAGTGAAATTATTCAATTATTTGCTTTGACGCAAATTATCACAGCCAATATAATCAACAAATTACTAAGTAAACACAGGAGTAAACTTACAATACCTACGGGAATGTCGGCAATGACGAAAATGTCAGGTAGGACTAGGTTAGGTGTCAAATGTCCAAAGATTTTATAGTGGTGCGCGCATATTTCCTGTGAACTGCTTTGGTCAACTGCATTTCAGATCTCAACTGAGTTCTCTGTTCTAGAAACACGATCGAGATTTCGATCGCGGTTGAACTCGATTGCGTTGCGTTCACACTGATGTTCAACTGCGATTGAGAGTTTCAACTAGAGGTCGGATTCGTGTAATGTTTTGTACCCGGGTACCCGCTTCAAAAAAAAAAAAAACATTTTTTTTTTTTTTTGGAAAATGTTTTGAAATTTGTTGCATTGAGCCCGCCGCCCTATCCGTGTCCTTGGGGAGAGATACACAACGTCCATACAATGGAAGGTTGAACACAATGCATCCCCTCCATCAATAATCCATCCTCAACTTACCAGCATTCTCATGAAATTACTAACAATGAATTTACAAACCAATTATTGGTTGGGATTGTTGAGATTTGGGAAATATGAATAAATATTAAATTCAGTTTATATAACTATAAACAATGCAGCTGGTGATTAAGTGGCAGCATTCGCAAATAATGCAAACAAACCTAATAACTAAAAGAAAAAAAGAAAAAAAAAAATATTTTTTTTGATACCCGAGTACCCGCCATTGTACCCGGGTAATGGCGTACCCGGGTACCCGGTTTGTACCCGGGTACCCTAACTGACCTCTAGTTTCAACTGCAGTTGAAACTTGTAGTGGGAACGGGGTATTAGTGTGTGCAAAATTTGAATCGATTGGTTGAACAGTTTGACCTGGGCAGTGCAGGCAAAACAAAGACAAACAAAAGAAATGCACAGATAAAGTGTAAGAAGAGTACCCTGGTGATTGTGATGTATTTGACCTTGCTTTATCTAGTGTGTTTGTAAAACAGTTGGTAACACTGATGTGAAACGGTCTGGAGGTTAGTTCGCAATGGCCGCCTACGATGTATCTAAGATGTGTACTCAATAAACTAATAAAGTGATTCTTATAACATTGAACTGAGTTCGGTAATTAATAGAGTCTTTAAACGTAATATACAAATACATAATATGGTGTCAGCAGAAAAAAACGCAGTGAGTAACATCGGGAACAGTAAATAACTTGATAAGAAGAAGTGCACGCACGCGGTCGGACGCGGTATATAGAAAATGGACGGCTTTCATCAACCGGCGACTCTTCGTATGAAGAATGAACAGTCAATTGATTGGAAAAGTTGGAAAAAGTCGTACGTGAACTATATGGCAGCAACAGGACTAGACGAGAAATCAGATGCGCGGAAAATTGCGATACTGGTGAACTTGCTAGGGGAAGAGGGACAAGAGGTGATGGACAATTTTACCTTTGGCCCAGGTGAAGACAAGACCAAGCATGCAGTAATTCTTCAAAAGTTCGAGGATTTTTGCGAACCTATCAAGAACCTGGTAGTGAACAGGTATGATTTTTTTGACATTCGTCAAAAAGAGGGCGAGACCTTTGACAGTTTTCTGATACGATTGAAAACAAGAGGTCGAACTTGTGAATTCGGAGCACAATATGAATGGTTAGTTCGTGATCGCATTGTTCATTGCATAAGAGATGACAAGTTACGAGCTAAATTGCTGAGAACGGATCCGAATATCACATTAGACAAGACCATTGAGATTTGTCGGGCGGAGGAGACTAGCAGGCGTCACATGCTAGCCATGCAACCCGAACATGAAGTAAATGCGGTTCGACGAGCGCAGAAGCAGACTCCGAGTGCAGCTAAGCAGACTCCGAGTGCTGTGATACCGTCTACGAGTTCTTCAGCAACTTGCAAGTACTGTGGTCGAGGGCATGAATATGGAAACTGTCCTGCGTGGGGTCGGCAGTGCTACACGTGCAAAGGATTGAATCATTTCAAGATGTTCTGTCCTAAGAAGAAGACACAAGACGAGGGTCAGCGACGTGTCAAGGAGGTCCGAGAAGAAGCTTCGGGTGGTGAAGAATTCGAAGATGGTGAACGAGTGTTGTCGTTGGTGACTTTGCTTGATGGAGCGTCCGTGAGTACAGTAGAGAGGGACAAGGACAGGGCATGGTTTGCTAATATTAAATTAGGTGGAAAAACAGTAAAGTTCAAACTTGATACTGGGGCAGAGGTAAATGTTCTGCCTGAGCGATTGTTCAAACAACTGGAGTGTCCTGATGCACTGAAAAGCAGCAATACGGTGTTAGTCTCGTATGGACAACATAAAGTTAAGGTTCTGGGTAAAGTGAATCTAATATGTTCAGGCAACAATGTGACTAGGGTACCCCTTGAGTTTGTTGTATCAGCTGTAGACTCTTATGCATTGCTAGGTCTTTCAGGATGTTTGGCTATGAATTTGTTACAGAAAGTAGAATCTGTTCATGTAAGTCAGACCAAAGAGGAAGTTCTTGAGGAATTTAAAAATGTTTTTAAAGGTGTAGGTAGGTTGCCAGGTTTGCATCATATTACCCTTGATGAAACGGTGAAACCAGTTATACATGCACCTCGCAAAGTTCCCTTTGGCCTTCAACCCAAGTTGAAAGAAACTCTTAGTCACCTGGAAAAGACTGGGATAGTGTCCAAGGTAGACCACCCCACGGACTGGGTTAGCAGTCTGGTTGTGGTAGAAAAGAAAAACGGTAAATTGCGTCTTTGTCTAGATCCAACCGACCTTAACGTCGCTATCAAGAGGGAGCATCATGTCAGCACGACGACCGAAGATGTTGCAGTCCAGATGGCTGGGATGAAGGTGTTCTCGACACTCGACATGGTAGATGGATTTTGGCAGATTCAGCTGGATGAAGCGAGCGCGGACCTGTGCTGCTTCCACACGCCATTCGGTAGATATCGTTTTAACAGGCTACCGTTTGGAATTAAATCAAGTCCGGAGGTCTTCTCGAAGAAGATAATTTCGGTGTTTGGAGACATACCAGGAGTCCAGGTAGTGTGTGATGACTTGATCATTGCAGGAGCTAATGAAGCAGAGCATGACTTAGCTGTAGGACAAGTGCTGGAACGCGCTCAGAAGAACAATATCAAGTTCAACCCAGAGAAATTTCAGTTTAGAGTAGAAACTATCAAGTATTTGGGTCATGAGATCAGTAAGGCAGGCCTTAAGCCTGACCCGGAGAGAATTCGAGCCATTGTTCAAATGGAGGAACCGAAGAACAAGGAGGAGTTACGTAGATTTCTTGGAATGATAACCTATGTAGGATCGTTCCTTCCGAAACTATCAGAAACCACAGCTCCATTGAGAGAGTTGTTAAAAACAGACATTGATTGGGTATGGGAGAAGCCCCAACGTCAAGCTATAGATGCCATAAAGAGTCAGTTGTGTAATACCCCTGTACTGAAGTTCTTTGATGGTAGTAAGCCCATGACTATCCAGACTGATGCATCCAAGGATGGTTTAGGATCAGCTTTGCTTCAGGATGGACATCCGATAGCTTACGCTTCTCGATCACTGACAGCGGCAGAGAAAAACTATGCCCAAATCGAGAAAGAATGTTTAGCGATTGTATTTTCGCTACAGAAGTTTCATCAATACGTGTACGGACATAAGGTACAGGTTCACTCAGACCATAAACCTCTAGAAGTGCTAATGAAAAAAGAGATAGCAAAGGTACCAAGCCGGTTACAAAGGATGATGTTGGCATGTTATCGGTATGATTATACGGTCAGCTATGTCCCAGGAAAACAGATGTTTTTGGCTGATACTCTATCTAGAGCCTACCTAAAGGATCAGGTATATGATGATCCAGAGTTAGAATGCATTGTACACTCAGTGGCTAAGCATCTTGCAGTTAGCCCAGAAAAGAAACGAGAGTTACAACAAGCTACGCTTCAAGATTCAGTTCTTACAAAGGTTGTACAGTATCATCAGCAAGGATGGCCAGATAATATCAAGGATGTGCCACAAGAATGTCGTTTTTACTGGAAGTTTAGACAGGACTTATCAGTTTCTGAAGATTTGTTGTTTGTCGAAGACAAGCTTTTGGTTCCATTGTCAATGAGGAAGAAGATGTTAGTGTCTTTGCATGAAGGTCATACTGGTATAGTCAGGTGCAAGAACTTTGCCAGAGGAATTCTTTATTGGCCAGGAATGTCACAGCAAATTGAAGAAATGATTCTGCGATGTGGAGTTTGTGAGAAATATCAGAACTCCAATGCTAAGGAACCTATGATTTGTCGTGAAATACCCCAAAGAGCGTTTCAGAGGATCGCTACAGATTATCTTGAGTTTCAGGGATCTAATTACCTGGTGATTAAAGACTCGTACTCTCATTGGATTGAGGTCATCAAGACTGTTGGCAAGACAGCAAGAGAAACTATACTAACACTCAAATCCATGTTTGCCAGATTTGGAATTCCAGAGTTTGTGATGAGTGATAATATGCCCTTTATCAGTACAGAGTTTCGCGAGTTTGCCCGGGAATGGGATTTCACCATTGAAACATCAAGCCCTACATATGCCAAGTCAAATGGTTTAGCAGAGAGAGCAGTTCAGACCGCTAAAGCCATATTGAAGAAGTCTTTTGATGATAATCAGGATATTTACTATGCTCTTCTTCAATATCGTAACACTCCAATTCAAACTGTAAACAGATCGCCTGCACAGTTAAATATGAGTCGAGTTTTGAGGAGCAAAGTTCCAGTCACTACTAATGTTCTAAAACCAAAAATACAAAACAATGTGATTGTTAAAGCAGGTTTAGAACACAATCAAGCGATTCAGAAGAAGTATTATGATCGAGGATCGAAGGAGCTACCCCCACTTCAAGATGGAGATAATGTACTTATGAGAAGTCAAGGAATCTGGAAGAAGGCAGTAGTTCAAAATGAGCATTCAAGTCCAAGATCATACATCGTTACTTCCGAAAACAACCGGGAATATAGGAGGAATAGGAGTGATTTGAGGAAGTCTTTCAGTCCAACAGTCATTCAGTCGGAACCAGACGACGAGGTTTTAGGTAACATCCCGAGCCCGTTGCCAAGTAGTCCTAATAGTAGTTCCGGAGAAGGCTCCGTTCCGTTGCCGTGTAGTCCTCGTAGTTCCATTGAAGGCTCCGTTCCTGATCCAGTTTCCCGACCGAAGCGATCCGTAGTTCGTCCTCGGAAGTTTCAGGATTTTAAGATGACATAATTTTGCTGTTTTGTGTATTGCTAATGTTTCTAAATCAGAGCTATTATTGGTATTGATTTGTTGATTGTATGTTGCTATATATGTTTCTCAACAAGAGTCAATTGCTTGTAAGGGAGGTGTGATGTATTTGACCTTGCTTTATCTAGTGTGTTTGTAAAACAGTTGGTAACACTGATGTGAAACGGTCTGGAGGTTAGTTCGCAATGGCCGCCTACGATGTATCTAAGATGTGTACTCAATAAACTAATAAAGTGATTCTTATAACATTGAACTGAGTTCGGTAATTAATAGAGTCTTTAAACGTAATATACAAATACATAATAGTGATGCTCTTTCTTTATCCTGATTATTTGCAATGAAGGAATGGATCAATAGGAAGCAGCCAATGAAGACTCACGTGGCCATGTCGCTGGCTGTGATTGGCTGGGCTCCGGTGAACAGCTGGAGTTCGCTGCGAGCCATCTTCACGTCCAGCGTCTCCTGATTGGTCAGGAGGTTGTTGACGAGCTCCGAACCGGGATCGTCCTCGTGCTGAAACAACGTCCAATCAGAGTCGGCCTTTAGGTCGAACGAGATGCGGAGTCTTAACAATTGCGGAGGAAAGATTCAAAGATGTACAATTAAATCTGTTAATTTTGAAGTCAGTAAAATGTTTCAAATAGTCTACTTCGCAAAGAAGCTCAGCCATTCAGGCTTACCAGACTTCTATAAGGAAACTTTTGAAAATTATTGCACTGTTACAATGCATAATACCATGAGTGGAGCCCATTTATGTATATGTAGGTACTACATATTCCCTGCTCACATTGTAGAGAATAAAAAGAAAATAAAAATCCAGAAAAATGAAATACCTACAGTTGAATGTTTGCACAGATAGGTACTAGATATTTATAAAAGAGTCATCAATAATTCCCAGTGATGATTCATCACTAGGTAACTAAGTAGGTATTAGGAAAGATGGACCCCCCCAGTACAGCACGATGCTAGGTCAGCTCACCCTGAAAGTGTGCGAGTGACTGCCGCCGAGCTCTACGTAGACGGCATCCTTGTCGTAAACGATCCCGCCGACGCCGCTGAACGGTGCGTAAACCAGCCGCTCTTTCTCACCTGCAACAAGTGACAGAACATCAACATCGTGCAATATAACATTTATCTGAGTAAAACCCTCAAGAAGCTTAAAATTCAGATAATAGCAGCGTAATAGATTCCACATAAATGGGTTTCAATTCCAATTCCTGGAGAAAAGTTTTGAACAGCTGGTTTCAATATCGGTCAGTTTCAAATGAAAATCAGTTTAAATAATAAAGAATCTCGAGTCCTCAGATATTGAGCATTTTATACAATGTGACATTTGCAAAGCTGAAGTATATTTCGGTGATGAAATATATTTTGGAAAAAAAAGGAGGCATAAGAGTCCCGTAGTAACGCTCGCTACGCTCGCTTATCAATCCGGTGGCTGAAGTGACCTGTCAACTAACCGAGTGAGCGCTTCTTGAGTTTATCCGGCAGCGGACAGGGATCGGGCAAGGCCGACACGTCGTGTATCCGGAAGTCACCGCATCCCGGAATATGAACGCTGCCCGCCTTGTTGAGCGGCACGCCGCGTACGAACCCGTACAGCGACACCGTGCGATCCACTGCAGGGTTCTGTCTCACCTGGAATGCAACGGTTCAAACATGACAAACAAATAGTAGTCAAAATTATTCACTATTGAAAGATTCCAAACTTCATGAACAAGTTGCACCGAGCTCAAAAAATGCACTTTTCGTCTTCGAGTTAGATAGTACTATACATTAAAGAAATTCAAAATATTTAGCTCCTTTTTGTAAAAAAATGTTGTAAGATAGCAAAACATTTTATGCTAGAAAATAGGAGACTGCAAAAAATACCTGCAAAATAGCAAGTCTTAAAACACAAGGTGTACAGAAACAAAACATTTCACCATCCTATTATAAAATAAACGTGCAGATATTCTGTTTATGGGTGTACGTAAAACAATTGTACCTAGATAACAAAACTATGTGTCTTGAAATATTTCATCCTCAGCTAACAACTCACCGCTTCGGGCGGCGTGAGGTCCTCCAAGCGGTCTGCCAGAAGGTACGAGTGCGACGACCTCCAGAGCAGTGGTCGGAACTTCATGACAGAGATGAACCTCCCGAGATTCGACACCTCGTTGCGGAGATATTCCTCGTACTGCAGCCCGGAGAGGTAGAAGAGTTTGGCGCCGGCGTAGACTTCCGTCCAGAAGCGGTGTTTCAAGGTCTTCTTGGTCTTCTTCAGCATTTTTTGGTTCTTCAACATGTCGAGGTGGGTCAGCACTCCCATGATGCGCGGCATTCCGTGAACCTGATGCAAACATACGCGGTTAGCCACTCAGCACTCCCATGATGCGCGGCATTCCGTCAACCTGATGCAAAACATACGCGGTTAGCCACTCAGCACTCCCATGATGCGCGGCATTCCGTGAACCTGATGCAAAACATACGAGGTTAGCCACTCAGCACTCCCATGATGCGCGGCATTCCGTGAACCTGATGCAAACATACGCGGTTAGCCACTCAGCACTCCCATGATGCGCGGCATTCCGTGAACCTGATGCAAACATACGCGGTTAGCCACTCAGCACTCCCATGATGCGCGGCATTCCGTCAACCTGATGCAAAACATACGCGGTTAGCCACTCAGCACTCCCATGATGCGCGGCATTCCGTGAACCTGATGCAAAACATACGAGGTTAGCCACTCAGCACTCCCATGATGCGCGGCATTCCGTGAACCTGATGCAAACATACGCGGTTAGCCACTCAGCACTCCCATGATGCGCGGCATTCCGTGAACCTGATGCAAACATACGCGGTTAGCCACTCAGCACTCCCATGATGCGCGGCATTCCGTGAACCTGATGCAAAACATACGCGGTTAGCCACTCAGCACTCCCATGATGCGCGGCATTCCGTGAACCTGATGCAAACATACGCGGTTAGCCACTCAGCACTCCCTTGATGCGCGGCATTCCGTGAACCTGATGCAAACATACGCGGTTAGCCACTCAGCACTCCCATGATGCGCGGCATTCCGTGAACCTGATGAAAACATACGCGGTTAGCCACTCAGCACTCCCATGATGCGCGGCATTCCGTGAACCTGATGCAAACATACGCGGTTAGCCACTCAGCACTCCCATGATGCGCGGCATTCCGTGAACCTGATGCAAAACATACGCGGTTAGCCACTTCGGAGGGAAGTAAGACATGAGTTCCTTCTACCTTTCTCAAGTGCACCATGTCTAAGCCAGTAGCAACACTTGGAGGTGACTGTACATTGCAAGTAGTTTCAGATGATTAGGAAATTAACACAATGGGGTTGTTCATGCAAAACTATTGTAGATGGCGCTGCTGTTCTAATCGTCCGGGAGAGAGCCAATCAAAATGCATCTAGCGGAATGGAAGGTTTTTAAATCTTGGCGGGAGTTTGATTCATAGATCTTGGATTCAGAAACCAACCAATCAGAGAGAGATACCTCCATTGCTGCTAGCGCTGCGAGTGAGAGCAAATGGCAGTGAACAACCCCATTAAGAATAAAATGTAATTTTTCTGTTTTCTGTACCTACTGTAGAATTCATTAAATTAATTTCATATGGAATTAAAGCCTACATTTTGCAAATTAACACTAGGTAGGTAGGTACCTATTTAAAAGGATCAATAATTAATTACCTTGCTGTACAATCTTGGAAATTCTTGCAAATTCATGAAAAGTTCCTTTTTAGATTTTTCCAAAAAGGTTGTTAAGATAAAGCGTCCTACCTACTACCTACCTATTTAAATACAGGAGTGCATTTTTGGCAGCAGTAGGTAAACATCTTACATACCTACAGACTTTAAAACGAAGATTAATTAAATTGCTTGTAGTAGAGGTACATACATGACATTGCAAATAAAAATATACCAAGCAGTGCCTCACGTGATTTTTGTGCTTTGAAATTTGAGAAGTTGACAGGTACCTACCTAGGTACGCATAACATTTTAAAATCTGATGCAGCATCAGAAACAAAAATAAGTAATAATTTTCAGAAGTATGTAAGTTGTTTACTTGGCAAATATTGAGGAACTCGAAGATCTCCATCTCGAACCCGAACGAAGCGTCGATCAGCAGCAGCACAAGATCCGCTACCTTCGCTATGTCGATCATGCTGTTGATGTCATTGTTACACTCGATCAGCGTAATCCTTCTCTTCTTTCCCGACACAAGCGTGACGGGACCGTTGATTTCCGTCAGCGGCATCTTCGCAAAGCTCTTGATCAAACATTGAATAAGAGTTGTCTTGCCTACTTTCGGCGGTCCGACGACAGCTACGATTATTGGAGGAGGCTCCAACGGAGTTCGGTCGATCAAGGGAATGTGCTGCTTCTTTGTTGTCAAGTCCTGATTGCGGCGGAATCTTCTCTCTGCACGCACGGCGGAATTGATCGCAAACGCTTTCGGGTTGCGCTGTTTATCGGTGAGCTCTTGAACTGGCTCATTCTTGGATTTTAAACTTTTCTTCTTGTCTGCTTTGCGACCTGAAATTAAAATATTTGAAATGAATAGTTTTGAAACATTACTATACTTCTTCTTGGTA
This sequence comes from Leuctra nigra, assembly GCA_934045905.1. Taxonomy (NCBI): domain Eukaryota; kingdom Metazoa; phylum Arthropoda; class Insecta; order Plecoptera; family Leuctridae; genus Leuctra; species Leuctra nigra. Next base: position 27,287,514 of record OW203769.1, on the reverse strand, counting down.
GGGCATGTGATGTTAGAAATAGATTATAGGTTTATATTGTTGCTCCCGGTCTGGGAAGACCTAAGGTGGTAGGATGTAAAATAAAGTTACAAACTAAACTAATGATCTGTAATTTAGTAATAATGTAAAATTACCAGAATTTCGCTCTCTATGCGTCTTCTTCTTGTCCAAAACATTGAAGTCGTCTGCTGGCATGATGATGAATGTTTGTAACCTCAACGTTTCATATCACAATTTAATGCATTCTGAACTGTTCTATTACGACACATAAGTTATTCTTGTTATATACGTCGTTTATTTTAAACAAATTCTTTCAATTAACGCATTTTTAATGAAAATTAACACATCTGACAACAGTAAAATCACCATGCGCTCAATCTTCACACTTGCCGAGGTAAGCAGTAACAGACAACAGTTCAGCCCAGTGTTGCCAAATGCGAAAAATGAAAATGAGCTGGATCAGAAATTTTACCCCTAAAAAAGAGCTAGAAATTGGATGATGGGAGCTAGATTATTACAACTTTGCAACCTATTACAGATTATTGGAATAAGGAAAGGAAAATGAAATAAGTTATTAGGAAAAAGTAATGCGTACCAACAATGAATATTTACTCCTGAAAAATGTCTTCCTTAATAAGTTGTATTTCGTTTCTTTCGTGTAATGAAAATAACTGTTTTGGACACAATGTAATTAGCAAATTACAAAAAAATATGCATACATTTAAGATTAATAATTATGTTTTACAATAGTTATGAGAACTAAATTGGAACTTGAAATTAATAAACAAGTCGTATTCGTCAATGTGCATAACAATGTGATCTAAATTTAAAATCTAAAAGAAACTCAATAAAACATTCCATAATCAACAAATCTTAAGAAATCTAATGAAACATGTCATATTCGTCAATCTCAGTATCAACAAATCAACAAATTAAACTTTGATTGAAAAGTACGCTAGTTGGCAACACTTTTTTACCCTGTAGGAAATGTCTAGAGTGCGTGATTGTGTCAAATATACAAACACAATTTTTAATTATGTCTAGCTCCTTATTTTAAGGAAAAGAGCTGAATTTGAGATTGAAAATAGCTAGGATTACTCGCCCGAGCAAACTACAAATTTACGGGCTAGTCAAGACCTAGAAATAGCTAGATCTAGCTCCAAAAGAGCTGAGTTGGCAACACTGGTTCAGCCAGTTTGGCCTTGAATGTGATTGGCTAGTCTGACATAGGGCAACTGATTAGCGTATTCTGGCGGTGAATATGCAAACTAATTTAAATGACAAGCGCCAATGGTCTTCAAACTATTTGAACATTGATGACAATTTTCATCTAAATTGTAGCAAGAGTTATTTACGTACTTGAAAATATAGTCATGTCTTACGTAAGCATTTATTATGGACCTTATGAAGCCTGTGGCATAGTTAGGCACAGAACTCAAAGACTGAAGGGATTAAAAGGTAAGCAAAATGGTGCGTCGGTAGGTAGGTCTATGATTCGCCCACTGACGACATGCTTTCTGTTCGTCCTTTAGAAGAGTTGGAGGTACGTGGACACACTGTTGAACTCATTCCATCCCCCCACTGGGACCGAGTAGAGATCGTAATTGCCGGACGAAACATCTTCCGCTGCAATATCTTGAATTTGGAATATGATAGCAGTGGTAAAGGCGATGGAGTCTGCAGCAAAGCAATGCTTGCTGTTGATAACGCGATTTTGCGAATGAGGCCAGACCTTCTTTATCCTGAGATAGTCCGGAGACAATTATTTGAAAAGATCATCTATGAAGCTTTCAGGTTCGTCATTAAGTCTAGTATGTTCTGTTGCATCTTGCAATTTTGAAAAACGCACCTCCAGATGGTAAACTGCTGTAATAATGTACCTACCTACTAGAGAAGAGAGGACTTATTCACCCACAAATAAAATTTCTACATTTCTTTCACAATAAAAACATATTAAAAAATTTAACTATCATAATATAGATTAAATTCTCATCCCCCTCTCGTAAAAAGTTTAAACTAGTTTTTCCTCTTTATCTTAGAACGTGTTAAGTGGAGATGGTCGGGTTTGCGTCTATAGACATCTCAATAAAATAATTCAATATTTTTGAACTCGAAAAAAAAATACTATTTGCTAACCAATAAGTATTGATAAAATCTGGATTGGTCTGATTGGTCTCTGGTTGCCAGGAGACTGAACGAGCGTGAACTCATCCACGAGTCGTTCGACACAGCCATGACGTCCGCGTGTGTTGGAGAGTTCATCCACACCGCGATGGAAGAAGAGATGTCCATCGAGTTCGTCCGCTATCTGTTCGACGAGGCGATGGCGCTCGATGAGCAGGGAGACAACTTGAAGGTCCTCGTCGACCAACGGCTGAGCAAACACTTCGAGGAGAGGAAGGTCCTCGGTCGAACCGGGTTCGAGGCAGTCGACACAAGGGTCTTTGTCAAGGCTGTGGTTCGAGACCTCATATGTAGGTAAGGTTCATTTCTTTGTAATATTCGTTTAAAGGACTGGGAAAGGTAAATGGATCAGTGTTTTTTGTGTTTTGTTGTCACTCTACTTTGTTTTTAATAAATCATGCACAATTTAACTTCAGCCATCAGAGAGAACATCATTACTGAAGTAACTTTAAATAAACTAAGATAATGTACTGGGTTGGGTATAATGATTTAATAGAATCTACTACTCTCGAACTACACCAGTACCTACTCAAGAAACATCAAACAAGACGACAGGGATGGAAAGATCCCAGAAATATTGACCCAAGGTTTTAATTGTTTGACGATTCTTGAGTAGTACTGGTGTAGTTCAAGAGCAGTAGTTTTTATTAAAACAATGTCAATGTCGTGTCAATAACAATGACAAAAACTGTTTCTTATAAATCGTGGGTTTGACGTGTGGAAATTCAAAATTATATTTCTCTGTTCTCATGTTGGCTAGCCAGAATAGGGCTGGATAATTTAAGTACTCAGAACATGGTTAATGACTCAGAATAATGAAATATTCAGTATTGCCTTGCGGAAATGAGGGAACAATGAGACAAATCATCATAATAAAAAATTTAAAAAAGTCATGATATTGATTATCGAAAAAATTCAATAGGCATCATTATCGTTAGCCACAACTGATTTTGAAGTTGATTATATTTCAGAACCCACCCTGACCTTCTCAATAACACCGAAGAGTTTGTCAACAAGATCATTCGAGAAGCAACGAAGAGAGTCGAGAGGATCCAAGCAGAAAGGTAATAAGTCATCAACGAACTCTTGGGAAGATGCCTTTAAAAACGAAAACAGAAACAAGATTAAATAATCTTTTCTATTTCCCAAATATAATTTTACAAATGCTGGACAGGCCACCATAAAACCATAAAAACCATAGTAGCTCTAAACATATTCGATTCAACATCTTTTGTAAATTATTTGAAATTCGTAGGTATTCAAAAACATCAGTAGGTTTGCATCATAATATATTAGAGGTATTTAGTAGTCAATGATATTAGCATTCTAAAATTCAGCAAGGAGAATCATTTCCTATTATGTCGAAAACTGGTATTCAAAATCTTCTCAGTTTACTAGTTTTGATAATTATTCTAATATTAATTAATCATTAGACTTGCAAATACTACAATTAAATAAATAAATAAATAAATTTCAAATAAATTAAAATTAAAAACAAATCAATAAATATCGTTTTTGCACGTCAATGATAAATTAATATTAGAATGTTAAAAACCATTTTACAAATTAATTAATTATTAAATAATTACCTAATTTGGTGCTAGTAGCATAGAATTTTAAACCTACAAGCCTTCGTTCCAACTCTGAGAGCAATTTAGACGACTCTGAGTCTGAACTATTGAATAGCTTGTTCAATAGAGAAAGTACAATTCATTAATACATTAGTATTCACCATATAATCCACCTGTCAATTCATATTCATCCACCGTTTTACTTCCTGCATTAAAAAAACATAAATGTTATTGCTTGTTCTTAGAACAGAGCCACTGTATAACTAAAATATACTGAACACTTAAAATGAAGAAAAGTCGCTGAATAAATGAACACATTCTGTATGTGCTGATAAGAATGCCACGTAGTACATGATGCATATTTATTACAGATTCCATAAAGATCTTATGAAACTGAAACACATCCGTCCCGAACTTCTGAAACGGATCACTCCGGACTTTATGAAGCAGGCCAAAGTGTTTGTCGAAAGTGTCATCAAAGAAGCGGAGCAGAAGACCAAGAGGATTCAAATGAAGCGGCAAGTCATTAACAAACCAGAAACTTTAGTTCGTATGCTAACTTCTATAGTTGTCTTGTATTTCATTCGTTATTGGGAATGCAAATAGATTGTTGGCGTAAGGAGGGATGCCTGAAAATATATTTTATTGAAAATACCTAACAATATTAAAGCTGGGTCTACATAAACCGTTTTTGCGTTTTTTCTATAAACCAATCACAAGTCTGCCGTGAGCGGTTTCTGGACTTGTGATTGGCTATAAGAAAAAAAACTCAAAAACGGTCTACGTAGACCCAGCTTTATTACTGTTTCTAACATTTCAACTATGTATCTATTAAATGTGAAAGACTCATAAAAATGTCCTGTAACTGCAACTCTCAACTTATAGTGAGTTTTATGTCTTCAGATAAGGAAATTTTATAACACAGGAGGTATAGGAAAACCACAGTACTATTTATAACTCCACGGGAAAACCATTTAGATTTTGGTGTCTAAATTCGAAAAACATCCGGTAGATAATACAAATCTTAATAAATCAATAATTCAATTATTTGAATTACACATTCGAAGTAAAAGTCTCTATTCACAGTGATTATGTATGTTACAGAATGCAACAAGAAATTCTAAAGAGAATTAATCCGGACCTCTTGAAACGGGCTAATCCTGAGCTTCTACAACGGGCCATAGAGTTGGTCGAGAGCATCGTTAGAGAAGCAGTGGATAAGGTCACGGAAATCCAAACCGAACGGTAAGCCATCCAAAGCTTGCATGTTTGCACTCTTTTCATAAAATTTGCATTTGAAGTAAAAATTCACTAATTTTGCACCACCCCCTCATATAAATTGTGTTACGTACATGTTAAGTATATTCTTACTTCCAACAATTACTGCCACTTCCTGCGCTTGCAAGCTACCAAACTACCTACCATACCGACAAAATTAAACGATAATCTCAGGAATCAGAATATTATAATGTTTCTGCTATATATGAAACCACAAAATTTTTCAAGTTTCCTATTGTTTGGTGGCTTGTCACTTTCAAAATCTCTCACAATCAATTTGAAACGATTTTTTTTTTAAGTTGATAACATAATGTAAATTTTTCAGGCATTGATTGATACACAGTTTCACCCTTGTAGCTTCACTACTCAATGTTACTTTATTCTTTACCTAATAATAAATTGCTATCTATGTAAATATATTTATATTCTATATTACACAAACCCCCAAATTGTATAAAGATCCCAACGAGAAAAGCATTCTCGTGACAATTGACGGCTTACCATTTAGCATTTAAAGGTGAAATGTTACAATATGAATACAGATCAATAAAAGCATGGGTTTTACGAACTGTAAATTACAGATCCCAGCTGCAGAGGATTGATCCCGATCTGTTGAAGCGGGCCCAACCCGAACTTCTGACGCGGGCCGTAGAGTTGGTCAACACCGTCATTAGAGAAGCGGTGGGGAAGGTCACCATAATCCATACTGAACGGTAAGTCATCAAAGAACCCAAGAAATATGTTCAAAAAATTTTAATTCTCATTTTCAAACTTGGAAATTGAAAATAACGTAATTAGATACGTACACAATTGGTCTATATACAACAAACGAGTCATTGATCTTCCATAGTACATCCATTTCTCTTCACTTCTTCTCCTCTTCACCATTATACTTCTCATTACCCAAGTTATTCGTAATAAATAGGTATGTAGCACATTTTTATAAATTAGCACTCAATTTTTTTTATTTTATAAAACGTAGATCAGTGGAGATGTTGACTTCAGTGTGCAATATTAATAAAAGATGCCACTCTCATAGTTGAATAAAATATTACAGATCCCAAGAAATTCTGCAACGGATCAATCCTGACCTTTGTACACGCGCCGACCCTGATTTGCAGTCGAGGGCCTTTGTGTTGGTGGACAATGTCATACGAGAAGCAGTGAGGAAGGCCAAGCAAATCCGAACCGAGCGGTAAGCCATCCCGAACCAAAGACTATCTAGAGGTTTTAGAGCTATGTTTAATCCATTATTTTTCATTGAAGAAATTGAAGATTGATTAGTGGCTCTTTTTCTTTATTTGATATTATGTCCTCTAGAAAGTTTCCTCATATTCAATTTTGTTGTTTATTTTAAATTCATATTCGAAGTTCTATTTGTATGATCCCCGATGTGCAGTTTGTTTCATCTATGCTTGAACTCGCATTAGATACTGCAATATCCGTGGTCGCGCACTACAAAATACGGTACCTACCGACAAAATTAGAAACGTACACTTTCAGTTATAATTACCTATCAGTAGTTATTCCTAATGAAAATAATTTTAAAGAATTCGATATAGGTAATAATAATAATTGGAAATTAATTAGGTAGGTAACAACCAGATCTAGACTCCTTAGTAGGTACCTAGGTAATTCATCACTATCAAGGTTAGTATTGATTGCACTTCCAAAATTCAAATATTTTCCATTCAGTTCAGTAAATTTTGAGAGAATACGCTAAATAACTTTCCAGTGTTGTTTATGGTTGTCTCTTTTTTTGTTAGTAGGTAATTAACTTATTAACCTTATTTTTTTAGACACAAGGTTTGTTTGTCGAGCTGCTTGGAACTGCTGATTGTGTTCATCGGCCAACAGGAAGTCTAGGGCTTGTGCAAGTTGGGCAACTTGGAGCAGTTCACAACAGTTCTGAGCAAACTCAACAAACATACAGTTGGGGCGTAGGTCTGAACTCTCAACAGAATGCGCTGATCGCCAGTTGTTCTGTTAGGCCGAGATAGACTACATTGCGTGCAATAGTCTTTCACGGCCTAACAGAACAACTGCAAGTGGCTCCGTCTGGTGAGAGTTCAGAAATAAGTTGCCAATAAGACAATGGCAGTCTTTATTTTTCAAATGACAACAGATGGTGCCCTCATTGATTGAACACAACGTATATTTACAGATCCCAAAAAGAACTCCTGAAGCGGATCAATCCCAACCTTTTGAAACGGGCTGATCCTGAACTTCTGACACGCGCCATAGAGTTGGTCAACGACATCGTTAGAGCTGCTGCGGATAAGGTCAAGAGAATCCAAACAGGACAGTAAGTCATCGACGACCTCTCTTGCCATTTGCACAGTTCAAAACTGTCATCATCAAAAGAGTTTATCATGGAGAAAAACACAATTTATATTCAATGACAACATAATATCAAAACTAGATTGATATAGGTATTGCAATATTGCAATATTTATAGAAATTTCAATGTGATCAAAAGATTGAAAAGTGCCTATGTACTAGAAATAGTTCAAGAATGTTAATTTCGAGACAGAGAAAATTTGAAGTTGCACCACTTAACATGTGGGTTTAGTCACTTTAGCACCGAGTGTAAACTCTCTTTTATTTCTGAAAATGAAAGCGTGGCGTGGCGGGTGTCAAGAATGAGCAACTCGGGACAGGATCGTCAAGAGATTAAAAGCTGTGAAAACTGGATGTTAGCATAAAAAATTCCCTGAATCTGATTACATTATTAGTTTATGCCCCTCTTCTACTAATTACCTACTATTTTAGTAGGTACAGTCCTTATTTACAATATTTGAAGTAAAATATCACTCTTCGCACACACACATTCAGGTATTATAATAATAACACATTATTTACAGAATCCATCTCGAACTTCTGAAAAAGGTCAGTCCTGTCCTTCTGAAACAGGCCAAGGAGTTTGTCGACGAAATCCTTTTCACAGCGCAGGTGAAGGTCGAGAAAATCGAAAGCAAACGTAAAAGCAAAGCCTCGACCAGGAAGGCCTAAGCTCAGAACCGAACCTTGAGAGGATAATCAAGGACGACATATTGAATCAAGAATTATTACGTATATAGGTATCTAATCTTTACTAGGTATTGGTATCCTAATTAAAAAATGTAAAACAAATGCTAGTAAGGCATTTCATTATATTTATCATGCTTTATCTAGAATATTTATTGACATTAAGCTACTAAATTTGATGTATTTTTTAAACCGATTGAAAATAAATATTTCACCAGGTGGATTTTGGTAATTTTCAATTTTTCAGCTGTCAATTTCATTAAAAAATATGTATCTCGCTCACTTGACAATTACCTAATAATCTCATTTACCCTTGCAAGATGTTGTGTCCTCGCTTACCTACATCGAGAACAGTGATGCTATTAAAAATGAAACAGCTGCCATGCCCCTATGATTGTGATAGCATATCTAAGAAGATAGATGTAAACATACAACCGAATGATCTATTACAAAGTACACAAAATTACCAGAATTTCGCTCTCTATGCGTCTTTTTCTTGTCAAAAAATTGAAGTCTGTTGCTGGCAAGAATCACTGCTGGTAACCTAAAATTTTAATCACAATTATAGCATTTTCCAAATGAAGAGACATTAGTTTAGCTTGTAATAGACGTTGTCGATTTTAAACATATTGCTACACGTATAGGTAACACATCACAATCATCTTACAAGATTGAAATCACTGTGAAAACAATCTTGACACTGCATCGACGGTCAACGTCGAGGTAAGCTGTGCTGTTTGACCTTGAAGCTTGAATGTAGTTGCTCGGCTGGCGGTGGATATGCAAACTAATTTGAAATGACAAGCGCCAATGAATTTCTAACTAGTATTTTAATTTAATATTTTATTTGGTTTAATAATGAATACGATTCATATCTCAAATTGGAACAGAGTTATTACTTGAAAATATTGTTATGTCTTCCGTAAGTATTTATTATGGACCGTATGAAGCCTGTGGCAAAGTAAGGCACAGGACTCACAGATTGAAGGGATTAAAAGGTAAGCACAATGAACCTAGGTAAGTATACCTCACGGAAATAACTCCCATGGAAATAATAATAACATAATATCTGTTAATTGATTAGATGAGTTGGAGGTACGTGGCCACACTGTTGAACTAATTCCATCGCCCAACTCAGACCGAGTAGATATTGTCATCGGCGGAAGAAACATTTTCGACTGCAATATCTTGAACTTGGAATATGACTGTAGTAAAGGCGATGGCATCTGCAGCAAAGCAGTTCTTGCCGTTGACGACGCGATCGTGCAAATGAGGCCAGACCTTCTTTATCCTGAGAAAGTCCGGAGATTATTGTTTGAGCAGATCGTCTATGATGCTTTCAGGTTCGTCATAAGTACCTACCTATCTACCCTCTTGTGCCCCACACAGGGTCAATCTTACTTGCTTGTCATGCCAGGTGACCTTGACATGAAGCCATGGCAGGCATGAAGGATTTCTGTCCGTGTTTGAATTTCTTCAAGCTTCCCCACACATGATCAAACTTCCAGGCTTGTCAAGTGAGTTTGTCAGGCGATGTATGATTGACCGTGTATGGGCCAGTTTAGACCATGTAATTTTGAAAGAAGCATGGACTATCACATCGGAAATATCAGTAGTCTACAGAAAGGGGAATAAAATCAACTAATCAATTTCTTTTGAACTTCTATCTTTTGCAACAAGCTTCAAATATACCTCTATGTCTTGGTCTCTGGTTGCCAGGCAACTGAACGAGCTCGAACTCATCCACGAGTCGTTCGACACAGCCATGACGTCCGCGTGTGTTCGAGAGTTCATCCACACCGCGATGGAAGAAGAGATGTCCATCGAGTTCGTCCGCTATCTGTTTGACGAGGCGATGGCGCTCGATCAGCAGGGAGACAACTTGAAGGTCATTGTCGACCAACGGCTGAGCGAACACTTCGAGGATATGAAGGTCCTCGGTCGAACCGGGTTCGAGGCGGTCGACACCAGGGTCTTTGTCAAGGCTGTGGTTCGAGACATCATATGTAGGTAAGGTTCATTTCTTTAATGTCGCATACTTACCAAAACATAAAAAAGTAGAGATACCCACCCTATAAAAAGTATCTAGATATAGATATTTTAGAAATAGTATACAGTAGTATCTAGATACAGACTTTATATTCTGATTGGCACTGGTTAAAACTAATAGTTGATATGAAACGAGTGACATGTCGAACTTTCATTATCATTGGCCACTGCTAATTTTGAAATTGACTACGGTGTGTAAATTATAGAACCCATCCTGACCTTCTGAACAACACCGAAGAGTTCGTCAACGGCATTATTCGAGAAACACCGGGGAAGGTACAGAGGATCCAAGCTGAAAGGCAAGTCATCAGCATAGTCGAGAATTTAAAACATTGTCCATCATTCTAATCTTTATCGAGGTAATTCTCCGACTCTGAGCTAAATAATAGCTTGTTTTTACAGAAAGGACTAAAAATACTTGAGTTTTTGATAGTAGGCTTTTTCGGGATGTATAAATAAAATATGGGTATCCGATCCATGCTTAATTCTTTGCCGTTTTGCAATTGTCTAATAGAGAAAATGATTTTAGTGCAGCTTGCACAGCTTGTTATTTAATTATATGGCCGCACAGCCTTCTCACCGATCCCGCCGCAATATTAGTAAATCCCTTCAAGTTCATGTACATGATGTGCATGTTACAGGTTCCATAACAACCGCATGAAACGTCCTGAACTTCTGAAACGGTCCAGCGCGGACTTCCGGAAGCAGGCCAAAGAGTTGGTTGAAAGCTGCAGCAGACAAGCAGAAGAGAAGGAAAAGAGAATTCAAATCGAGAGGCAAGTCAATGGATCAATGACATTAGTTTAAAAATATGTTTGGAAATTTGGAAATTTAAGATAGGTAGTTTAATTTGATGCTTAGGTACTCCTAATTTATTTAAATTTAGTTTCATTCAATTCGACGTACTTTTGTAAATTTGTTGTAAAACTTGAAGTAAAACATCACTGTTTGCTATATTAACACACCCTAATGTGTATTACAGAGTCCACCGTGACATTCTGCATCAGATCAATCCCGACCTTCTGAACCGGGTTCATCCTGTCACTCTGTCGCGATCCATAGCGTTGGTCGTCAGAGTTGTCATGGAAGCAGTGAAGACGGCCAAGAGAATCCAAATCCAACGGCAAGTAGTTGAACATTGCTGAACAGACTTGGCCATGGTCATTGGACTGGCCTACGACTGGCCTAAAGATGCTAGCATAGGCCGGCCTATACCTGGCCATGTTAAACTGGGTTCATCTTTGTCTGTCCCCGACCGTAGGGATCCTATTCTCGAAATAGTCATTCATAAGTCATTAGTTATGATATGACGAAAAGTCATTATATTAACATAGTGAGAGAAAGGACAAACCTCCTTATGATATCATAACTTGGAGTTATAATGTGATAACTTTTTCGCAAATAGACCGCTAGGTCACTGACCAAACAGTTTCTGCTTTTAGCTATGACTAAATTGAAGCAGGATTCATTTGAATCATTTGAATTTAAGGAGGGGTTGGTAGAAATTGAAGGTTATTTCTAGTCTTTCAAATATCGTTTCACTTTTATACACCCAAGATCACTATAACTGTACTCTCTCCCATAAAAATGGTGAAACGCATAATTATTCCTGTGGACCTTGTATGTACTTGTCCAGGGAGAGTCTGGTTTCCGCAGACGGCTCGATCTACCTTCAGGTAGAACTGAAAGTAAATGGGCCGACGTGGTTTCAAACTTCCGATGTTTCCGAACACGTGATGGCTAGAGAATGTTGTTCTGACACGTGTTATCAGTCATGAGCACGTGATGGCTAGAGAATGTTGTCCTGACACGTGTTATCAGTCATGAACACGTGATGGCTAGAGAATGTTGTTCTGATACGTGTTATCAGTCATGAACACGTGATGGCTAGAGAATGTTGTCCTGACACGTGTTATCAGTCATGAGCACGTGATGGCTAGAGGATGTTGTCCTGACACGTGTTATCAGTCATGAACACGTGATGGCTAGAGAATGTTGTCCTGACACGTGTTATCAGTCATGAACACGTGATGGCTAGAGAATGTTGTTCTGATACGTGTTATCAGTCATGAACACGTGATGGCTAGAGAATGTTGTCCTGACACGTGTTATCAGTCATGAACACGTGATGGCTAGAGGATGTTGTCCTGACACGTGTTATCAGTCATGAACACGTGATGGCTAGAGAATGTTGATTGATTGATTGATTATTAGAGTTTAACGGCGCGTCAACGACGAGGTTATATTGCGCACATTAATTTTAACTTTTAACTTTGTTGAACTAAGTGGAGGACATCGGGAGGGGTCGACCTAACGGGCCCGATCTGGGGGAGTCTGAAACTGGTGGGAAAGCCAGGTCAGAATGGGGACAGACCGGGGGGTGGAGAGCTTCGGGCCGGTGGGACTCGATTTCAGGGGGATCACCATCTCGAGGGGGGAGGCCGGCCCGAGGGACCCGCGAATTTGGGGAGGGCATGGGACTAGGTCGACCCTGGACTGCACTTGGTTGGGGCCAACTCGTATGTGAGCCGGCCCCTTAAGCCCCACCACCACGTCAAGGTGGCAGTCCATTGGTGGGGAGAGAATGTTGTCCTGACACGTGTTATCAGTCATGAACACGTGATGGCTAGAGGATGTTGTCCTGACACGTGTTATCAGTCATGAACACGTGATGGCTAGAGAATGTTGTTCTGACACGTGTTATCAGTCATGAGCACGTGATGGCTAGAGAATGTTGTCCTGACACGTGTTATCAGTCATGAACACGTGATGGCTAGAGAATGTTGTCCTGACACGTGTTATCAGAATCCTGCAAGATCTGCTGACTGTGATGAACCCCGAGCATCTCAAGAGGATCGACTCGGACCTTATCAAGCAGACCAATCTCAACCTCCTGCACCGGATTCAGCCCGAGCATCTGGCGCAGGCCATCGAGCTGGTCAACAAGATCGTTAAAGAACAAGTGGAGAAGATACCCAAAATACAAGCCAAACGGTACCGAATTCATTGAAAGTTAGCCAATGGGTGGAAACTTATAAATTTATTTTTATGTTTAGTCATTCATTGCTCTTAAGTTTCCTCTCGGTTCAAATATATTCTGTTCAGTTAAGCAAAATTTGTTAAAATACCTCTCTTCTATTTACCCAATTTTCATAATGTACCATTCCGTTTTTCCATTGAGATGTTGGCAGCCTAGTCTGTAATACTGATAAAAGATGGCACCCTCATTGGTTTAACGAAATGTATGTCACAGATCCCAAAAAGAACTACTGAAAGGAATCAATCCCAAGATTGTGAAACGGTCCCATCCCGATCTGCTGACACATGCCATTGAGTTGGTGGACAGCGTGATTAGAGAAGCCGTCGCGAAACATCGCACCGGACGGTAAGTCTTCCATGACCTCTGTAACCTGCCATTCAATAACATCATCTTGTCCATTATTCGTACAACCTTCCGATGTGTCTACAGACCCCAGCAAGACCTTCTAAAACGAATCAATCCTGATCTGTTGAAACGGGCTCATCCTGACCTTCTAACACGGGCCATAGAGTTGGTCGACAGCGTCGTCATAGAAGCAGTGGATAAGGTCACGGAAATAAAAACTGAACCGTAAGTCTCGACATACATAAGAACAGCGGGAGTGGTGTAGGAAGGACGGGATTCAAAGACATTTATGCAGCCGGCATGATTTGGAGTGAGTCGGAAGAAGAGATATTGTTGAAGGTGGATAACTAGGAATGTGTGACAGAGAAGTATAGCCTTAGACTAACCGATCACACAAAATCACACAAAAATTGGTTAGTCTAAATGGCCTACATGTTAGCAGAGAAAAAAGAGAAACATTGTGTATGGACAGAGGAAAGGAGGCGAGGTGCAAGATTAGAATCCAAGGGCATTGCTGCAGAAACAGGAGGAGATTATGAAATATTACGTAAGTGTTGTGCCAAGGGATGGTAAGGTGGACCTCCATGTGTCTACAGAACCCCGGCAGACCTTCTGGAACGGATCAATCCTGACCTCTTGAAACGAGCTAACCCTGAACTTCTGAAACGGGCCGTCAAGCTGGTTAACAGCGTCGTTAGAGAAGCTGTGGAGAAGACCAAGAGAATAAAATCCCAACGGTAAGTTATCGACAAACAGAAGAAATATGTTTTAAAATGAAGTTAATTCCTATAGCTAGTTATTTTGGTAATTTTTCATTCTTGAAAATTGATTATAGTTTGGTGCCTCACTCTTTCTATTTTGATATGAAGTCTTCTGTATATAATTTCATACTATCACAGATATTCGATTTGATGAATTTGTTTGAAATTCAAATTCAAAGTACACAATTTAGTTTTACTATTTGTGTCCCTAATATAGATGATGTAGGGTCAGTGTCAAAAGAAGCCGGCCAAATCCTCAAGGGTATATGGGAAACCGGCATAAGAACTATTGGAAGTGGGTGTACACAGTCATTCCACCTATGATTTAACTCTCAACAGAGCTAACTACATTCCCTCTTTCTGGGCTTGCAAGCTTTAAACTACAATACGTTAGAGGAATTTCCTCTAAGACAATACCAACAAAATTAAAAACATATGTAGGTACTACTTTAAGTTACCAGAATATATTTGTCATTCTGCTTAAATTAAAATACGACCACGTCAATTATTCTTGAAATAAAAATTCTAGATACATATTACATATAGACTATATAAATCAGAATTGAATATGCGAAGATAACCATTTTCATTTTATTGAGGGAAATAATTATTTACTTTACGTATACAGTAAACCCTCGTTATTACGAACTTCAATAATTCGAATTTAGGGGTAAATTCGAACTAGGTGCATGGTCCCAGTGGACAGGATAGGTTTTTACATGTTAAATCATTTTTATAAATCGAATTTTAGGTTAATTCGAAATTCGAACTGAATTTTGGTCCCAGCCCATGTTATTCCTTGCATACAGTTGTTTTAATTCGAACTTTGCAGAAGGATTGATAAAATAATCGCGAACAAACTACGAAAAAACAACACTCAAAACAAAACACAACCTTCAATGGCATCAAAATGAGATAATCTGGCTTGCGAGGTTGGCCAAGCTGCTGTTACAGGTTTGCCAACCCCACTTTTTTGCAATGGCGGGAATATTCCACAGGCGGGAATATTCAAACTTCATGAAAATGCACACAAATTTTTTTGCATTAATTATATATTTCGAACTTTTTTAATTCGAACTGGGATTTTTTGGGTCTCTTTGAATTCGAATTAATGAGGGTTTACTGTATTATGCAAGTTACTGTGAAGTTTCCTATTGTTTGGTCATTTCTGAATTCAAAATTATTGCATTCAGTTCAGTCAGTTTTGAGAGAATACGTCTGGTGTTTTCATATTCTGATCTCTTGACCCCACCGCTGTGACCTCTGGAAGGCTATTCTTATGTCGTTTTCCACTGGCTGCACCAGGGCTGCACTGAAATGACGTCACCATACAAAATTCAATACAAATTTCAAACAGAGAGCAAAACTAGTGCGGCTCAGTGCGGCCAGTGGAAACGCCATAAATGTCCTTGTTGTCTTGTTTCACTTGATACGAGCTCACTGCACACCGGAGTGCTATCTATTTAACATGGTAGATTGATACGAGACGACAAGGATATTTAGAATAGCCCTCCTGACGAAACTACTCTATAAAGAGACATTGGAGTCTGTAATGAATGTGCAATATCGACAACATGTTTACTGAAACATATTTTACAGATCTCAAATGGACCTTCTGAAGAGACAGGCCCATGATGACCTTCTGACACAGGCCATCGAGTACGTCAACAAAGTCATTAGAGAAGCGGTAGAGAAGGTCACAAGAAACAGAACTGGACGGTAAGTCATAGAAAGTTTGTTGGCTTACTATTTTCTTTACTTGATATGGCCTTTTAATTTAGTTTCCTCCCATTCAATTATTCCATTGTTTGAAATGTGGATTCCAGGTAAAAGAATCACTCTTCGTACAACTCCCTAATAATTATGATGTGTATAATACAGATCCCAATACGACATTCTGAAGAGGATCAACCCTGACCTGTTGAAACGGGCTCATCCTGACCTTCTGACCCGGGCCATAGAGTTGGTCGACAGCGTTATAAAAGAAGCAGTGGATAAGGTCAAGAACATTCAAGCAGGACGGTGAGTCATTGACAACTGTTGAGCCGAGTTCGGAACAGAGGTTACAGGGGGCTGGCGAAGAAGGAATATTCAATGACGATATCAAAACTAGATTCAAATATAGATCGATTGAAATTTCAATGTGATTGAACTTTTAAGTAAATAGTCCGTTAGAAAAGATTCGGGTGTTTATTTGCTTCCATTTCACTGAGCTGCGAAAACTACTACATACCTACTCCAGAAATAGTCGTCAGTTGTTCATAACAAATACAAAGACTTAGTTCCGGTTCTAAAGATTGGAAACTCAGATAAAGGAAATTTGGACATGAATTTGCTTCTGAATTAGCTATTTTTATATTTTAAGCATCGTTTGTCCGAAGTTTTGGTAATTGTGTACTATTGTAGTTTTGGTTAACATAGATAACGCTGTCTTTCACCCTGCATTTTGTGTATTTCATTATGAAGCCCAAAAATAAGTTTTCCAAGTTTAGTTCCTTTATTTACCTTGGCAATCTTTGATTCTTGGAAATGAAGGTGTACCATTTATTTTTTATATCAAATTATGTCCTTCAGGATCATATTCTATATTCCTTTGTCACGGACATGGCCAAGTTTACCAACTGTGTCTATGTTACATGAATAGCACTCTAGAGGTCTGTTCGTTTACACTGCCAAAATCTGCCAAATGGCAGCTCAATATTAACTCAAAATAACAATATTTAGGGATATTCCTCAGTCAATTGACTGGTCAAATACTCTTGGTCAATTAACCCAACTTAGGCCGGGTAGGACCAACTCTGGATTAAGTTAACTATCGATGGTTAACCAATGAATCAAGTTGGCCATCGATAATTAACTTTATCCAAAGTTGGTCCTACCCGGCCTTAGTTAATTAGAAAATGCCAAAAGAAAGAAGTAGGTATGTATTATGACTTTTCTCCGAGGTTACTTTTTCAAAATATTACGCGAATTTTCCGTCTTGTTATGTAGTAGTACTTAATTCTTTTTGTGTACTACCACGGACACAATATTTTCACATATCTCTAAATAAGATTAAATTATGAAACACGTAATTTCTGTGGACCTTGGATGTACGTGTTTAAAGTTCCGCTTTCCCCACAAAATATTCTTTTAAGTGGATTGTGGAACTTTTATCAAAAAAAGTATTTGACCTGTCAAATCACATAGGTACCTAATTTTATTCAACATTTGACATTTGTTTGTATTTGAAGTAAAATGTCACTTTTCACTCACCCACTCAGACTCCGTCAAGACCGAATGAAGAATGTCAGTCCCGAGCTTCTGCAAGTGGCCACGGAGTTTGTGGACGACATCCTCTTCACAGCGCAGGTGAGGATCGAAAAGATGCAGAGCAAACGCAAGAAGAAAGCCACGACCTGGGCCTGAACCCAGAACCACCGGAAGAGGATAATCAAGGACGACATATCGAAACAAGATTGAAATAGATCATTCTTTATTCTATTTTGTAAATTTTAAAACAAATGCTGGAAAGGCATTTTTAAATATTTATCATGCTTTATCATGATCATTTTCTTAATATAAACTACAAAATTGGTGCATTTTTTAAACCGAATAAAAAGAAATAGTTTCAACAGGTGCTTTTTGGTAATTTTAACCACAGTCATTAACAAATACGTGTACTTCTTCAAAAATACGTATCTCACTAAGACCATTAATAATCTCATTTGCGACACAAGACGTTGCGTCTTTGCTTACACCGAGAACCGAAGCGCGATTGTTAGAGATGAAGTTCTAGAAAGTGAAAATGTCCATAGGGACCTAAGATCAAAAGTAATAAATAATAATTAATGTACATCTGGCGTTCCAAGAAACAAGCGACTAACAGTTTAATAAATAAGAAAACGTTTGTAACCGCAACATTCCAAGACGCTAACTTTACGAGGTTTAGTAATGAATGTTTACAGAAGTTGATCCTGCCACTTCGTGTATACACATTTACATATCAGTATGTTTTAACCTAACTACGAGTATGCTTTAAGATTTAATACAAGTGCAGCAGCTATTTACAAGTTTATACAACTCATCGAACGAGTTTCTACACGAATGAAACTAAAGTGAGTTCAAAGATTACGGTCTAACTTTCGCCAGAGGTCCCAACGAGACTCACTAGCTAAGGAAAAGAAACGACGTTATAGACTTTGAAATTACTGTTTCGAACAATAATAAATAAATAATAAATAGACAGTGTTATATATGCCTACCTAAAAGATTGCAGCACCAATTCTCCTTCCATCTTACATTAAGGACACGCTACTTTCCAATTAAGATCAAGTCTATTACTTTAGCTCGGTTCAAAAGACGGCAAGTGTTCGGATTCGCTTATCCACGGTTAGGCAAATGCTTCCAAACTGCATAAGATATCTTTATGCACATACCGCAAAGAGTTTCAGGAAAATAAATATGCAATACCACACTTGCCTCTTTCGTGAGCTGAAGTTAGGTTACGGGCCGTTGCCCAATTTCACCGGCTCTCAAATCAGTCGAAATATAAATTACGTCTAAGCTAAATGTCATAAATTATCGCCCCGTCGCGTGGGGTTGATATTAACGTGAACGGGGGCGCGTGTGTGAATTGGACAACTAAAGGGGGCTCCACTTAGACGGCCATGGCGTCGTCGAGCAGTGCCGCCAACTCGCGCAAGTGTTGCATCTTGCTGCCGGTGGCGGGCGAAGCGGCGGTGGCGCGGCCGGAGTAGCTGCAAGGAGAAGTGGAAGCGACACGTTACAAGTGTGGAACCTCGGTTACACAGAGAATTATCATCGGAAAACTATTCCTACATGCATAATTTTTTAAAGTAATTGCCACTCAAAACTAGATTTTACAACTACAATCTGTTCCACCAATGTAGGGTGGTAGAATCCCTCTATAGATGTATTTTAACAGCATTTATGGTGTCAAAAGTCCACATTTACGTGTAAACCTGAATCATTTGGAACTCTACCTTCTAAGTTAATTACTATAAAGGAATCTAAAAGCTAAGGCACAAATAACTTCAGAAATTTGAGCTTTTCATGCAGATTCTATATCCCGTCACTTCTGATATACTCATCAGTCAGAGCACTAAGAGAGATAGAGCACTATCTAAGTATCATAGACAATATGTAAATTTACTTTGACAAGGAATGAGAATGAAAAAGCACTAAAGAATAAAGATACGTTTAAATTTTTTTAAGTCACACTTAAATTGTAATTGTTTGTGAAGATGATGATGGTACAGTGAATTTCAGAAGTTGTTTACCAGTTTCATGGAGGATATTAACTGAGGATCTGGAAAGCAGCTTCTGAATGTTAGTGGATCTCACTTTCAAGTTTAAACTTTACACAATGGAACTAAATTTGTGTATTTTAATCTCGGTTTTTAACCCTCGTTATTTTACCAGAGCAAAAACGCTTGCATCCACCAAGAATTACTTTTCCCTCACCTAATTAATCGTTTTGTCGGGTTGGTGGTTGCGGTCTCGGACGTCGCCGCTACATTCGTTTCATTGTCCGACCAAGTAAACCACTTGCCGAGCAAACCGGACTGTCGGCCAGAAACCGGCCTATGAAAACACCACACTTTACGTTCAAACACGGCTTCCAAGAGAGATAAGAAGTGTTTCACAGTTCATAAATAACAACAGTGGTGCTTACAGTGGTGCAACTGCATTTTAATAGTGAAATCAATTTGTTAGCTGCTATTTTTAACAAACATATGATCACTGATTTAAATAAATTCAACATTCCATAAAAATTTCGTACAAAATTCTGTAACATTTTATTGAAATGATTGCAACACAATCAGAATATTCATTAGTGACAAATGACAATGAAAGCACACTTTTCTATTTCTGTACATTTCTGTGCAAGTCATTTTTAATTTTCTCTTTCACTTGTTGTTAGAGTTGCACTACTGTAGGCAGAAGTTATTTATTTTATACGCCATGAAAATAATCAAATTAGAAAAGAAACAAAAACGTTAAGAAAGACGAGGGTACTAAAAAGCGTTTGGAAAGTGAAAAGTAGTTTGAACGTAAAATGGTGCAGGAAAGGATTTAGCAAGGGTAACGGAAAATAGAATAAACAACCATTTTTGATCTGGTAAAATAACTACCTACGTAGTACCTATTTCAGAAACGCTATGAAGTATGAAGCTATGATTGTATTTAATCAATGTTGCCGAAGGTAAAAATACAGTGAAGATTCAAGCATGACATGATATTTGTACAACTTGAGAACGGAAATAGAATCTAGGCACCCAGTACCTACATAAATGGGCTTCCATTTATTGAGGCTCTTAAAATAATAAATATTGAATAATCTTTAAGTTGTCAAACGTCCATTCTAAGATTCATTTATAGTCAATTCATAATCAATTAATCATCCATTCATATGTAGTCATTCAAAGATTATTAAAGCTTTTAGTATGAATATTGAATACC
Organism: Leuctra nigra; assembly: GCA_934045905.1. NCBI lineage: Eukaryota > Metazoa > Arthropoda > Insecta > Plecoptera > Leuctridae > Leuctra > Leuctra nigra. The sequence goes on along the minus strand of OW203769.1, from coordinate 27,266,794 downwards.
TTCCCCAAGATTCTATTTCCCTTCTCTCAAGGTACAGATGTTAGGGTGAAAATAACAAAGGCCAAACACCCACAAGATTTTGATGGATGATTGTAACAGCTCGCTACCTGTTACATTTAGGCTGCGTTTCACCAAGATTCTAAACCCGGTTTAGAGGTGGTAAACCTGGTTTAGTGGCCTCTAAACCGGGTTCAGAATCTTGGTGAAATGCAGCCTTGTCTTCCTTTTAGGACGTATTAAAATCTATAATTACTAACTGGATGAAATTCAACCAAGACGTCCATGAGAGGTGGAAAAATAGTTTCTAGTAAAGTAAATGGGAATGGAATCCACGCAATAAGGATCCAACATCAATTGAAACATTTCCCAGGAAGTGGAGTCTTTTTGTGTGAATTTAACTCCTATTCTCTCTTGTTAAATAGAGATAGTAAATGATTATCATTTCGTAGCGGTTATCTATCGACGGCAATACATAGCATGGACATTTCGTTTTGCAGTTTCTTGCGAGTGTTTGTGAATGAACTAGAAGTGTACCTGACGTCGCGCGAGGCGTTCAGTGCGGTGTTGAACCGAGGCTGAACGTACGTCCATCCGCCCTGGTTCTTGGCCTCCTCCTGCGCCCAACACAGCTTGGCGTTGGGGTACTTGGCGCACTCAGCCTTCACAAGGTCGTACGGGAAGGGAGAGATCTGCAGACAGAAATAGTAGATGTTCATTTCACTCTGAAATCACTTCACTGCCATAACATAGATAAGAAATTATTTCGCTGTACTTTCTCTCACTTAATTACTTCACTCCACTTTTCCTTCCATAGAGTAATAGAGTGCCACGCCCACTAGGTACTTCCGGAGTCTTTTTCAAAACCCTCTTATGGAAAATAACATGGGGACTTACTTTGATTGCTGGTCATTTGTAAACGAAACAGAGTTAAGAAAATCCCAATACACCACCATTAACTTCAATCTTTCATTTATAACATTATGTCGACACATCTCTTCAAATATATACAAAATATAAACTGTTACAAGTTAAGCAACACACTACACAGCGTATGACGTCACGAAAGTGTACACCGGTGCAAGATGTAAATTCAATGAACTGTCAGTCTACATTTCAACAGCTCATTACATCTCGTATTATGGTATCCTGAAATTAAAATAACTATAATATGAACTTGATTCAGTGTATAAACTCGAGGAGCACAGAAATACTTCAGTTTTGTTTACTTTTCGTCAACAATCGAAAATTGACGTTCAAGGTCTGGCATCATTGTTGAAAATTGTTTCATTTGTTTTTCATTTTTGTAAAGTCGCAGTTGCCAACTCGCTTCCCAGGACATCGCGCTGGTTCGTGTGACAATATATTATTGATGTAGATTGCAACGTCGCACTTTGGAGCTGTTTAATAACTTAAACAGTTTTAATTTGGTATATATTCGAAGAGATGTGTCGACATAATATTATAAATGAAAGATTGAAGTTAATGGTGGTGTATTGGGATTTTCTTAACTCTGGTCGTTTACAAATGACCAGCAATCAAAGTAAGTCCCCATGTTATTTTCCATAAGAGAGTTTTGAAAAAGACTCCGGAAGTACCTAGTGGGCGTGGCACTCTTGTACTCTATTGAAGTATCAATAATGGGCAAATAAATAATAGAGTGCCCTATTAAATAGAGGCACAAACTGTTAAAAAGGTGGTGAGAGTTTAACCAAAATAAAAAAAAGTTTCTGTCAAATACCTACTTATAAAAAATACAAATTCATGTTGTGTACATTTAAAAATCAAGTAGGTATAAATGATGGCCACTCAAACTGCCTTCAAAGATAGCAAAAGTAATTGGACATAGAAAATAAAAAATAAAATACAATACAACTTCTAAAAATAGCATAAAGAAGTGTTTAAAATAGAAGTTGCTATTCGTGAAGGAGTGTTTGAATGGACAAAACCAGAACTGTCAGAAGCTTGAGACAGATCCGGGTGAAGGCATTCAGTGAATTCTCTCCGACAATCAAAACCTCGTGACCGATGGAATGCGGTGCGTGGGGAACGATTGTCGTTTTAACAAACCACGGGACGTACATTTATTTCCAGTAAAAATCATACTTAGAAGAATCAAATCATGCTGAGTAGGCACAAAATATATTCCCAGATAATGGGTAGGTAGTAGGTATATTATCTATACCTACCCAGGGTGAAGAGTAATAGAATCTACATAAAGGCTCCATTTACAATATTTTGTAGTCTTCAAATTCACACTTTTTTGCAACTAGGCTAATAGTGATGGATGAATGATTATGATGATGAAAGGGAGATGAGGAAGTAAGGATGGACAGTGGGAAGGATGCTGTCATGGCCTATTAGTAGGAAACCTTCCAATCATCTTCCTCTCAACTGAGGGAAAGCATAAAACCTCGGTACTACATTCAGGACGGCCGCAGGAATTGAACCCAGTACCTTAGGAGTTTAAGACAACACAGCCTAAGCCAACTTGAAGTTGTCAAATTCCTTGTTTGAAGTCTGGTGAACCTCTATGGTTGCTTTTAAGTGGACTCTTGAAAACTTCAATAGCTGCCTAAACTTGTAACCGCAAGGAAAGGAGCATAATTCTTCCTCTCTCGTGAATGCTACCTGCTCGACACGCGCGATGGCGACGTCGCTGTCCAGAGTCTTGTCGGTTCGAGCCTTCTTCAGGTCGTAGTAGACCTTGCCGGAGCAGAAGATGACCTTCTTGACGCTGTCGGGGTTCTGCGCGGCCACGCCCTCCTCCGGGATCACTCTGGAACCGAGCACACGTCAGTCCGGAACAGGACGAATGCCACGGGGAATATGAGGGGGAATACAAGGTTAAAAACAATTCTTGCTGGAGTTGTCATTTATTTTATGATATATTGGAAGTTCTTGTCAGTTTGATGTTTCAAGTGGTTATTTTAAATGTACCAACTAATATTGTTAAAAGCAAACTGACATCATTCATCAATAAATACAAAACATAATTTTTCGTATCAAAGTGGATTCTCAAAATGAAAATAAGAAAATGGTATTCCTATAATTATATTTGATTAATGTATAAGTTTAATATTTTTGTATGCTAGCAGTAGGATTTAGGCTGGAAGTCTATTTTTTTCTACATAAAGCAGTTATATTGAAGTACCAATTTTTCCAAATCACTGGTGTCACTCACTGCTACCAAATAGATGGCAAGGATATTAGTTTTTGAGCCCGGCTAAAGAATTCTCATGCCCTACTTCTAATGTACAGAATGGATGTGAACGTGTATACTACTGCGTAACTCCACTACTGCGTAACTCGACTGACCTGAGGAACTCTGTCTTCTCGGTCATGAGGTCGAAGCTTGATCGCGCCTCGGGGTGACGAAGCAGCGACTTGGGCGTCATCAGGATCAGCGGCTTGCGGAACGGCAGCGCGATCTGCCTCCGCAGGATGTGGAAGTAGTTGGCAGGCGTGGAGCAGTTGGCCACCTGGCAGCAGAACCAACATAACAGTCATTACTCCTGTATCCAATGTCTATGATGCTTTAAGAAACTGTGCAACTACTATTTTTGGAGTCCCGTGAAAGTGGGTTTATTTTTTTAACAAATTTCATTTTAAAAATAAGAAATTTCGCGTTTTGGCGGTATTATTCAAATAACCCTCTATTTTGTTACCACAGCTCTGAAAAATTAAAAAAGTGTAGGTATTGGGCCTATAAATTTATGTCACTTCGATGTATAAGGAAGGATAGGCCCAAGTAAATAAAAGAGGATACTAATTGCATTGAGTTTATAATGTACACTCGGCCAAACAAAACTTGAACGTTGACCAAATTTGAATGACTGCTGGTCATGTCCCATAACCAATCAAAGCTTGTTATTATCATTGAAATGTGAGATCACCTACTAGAGTGAGACAATGAGATCGCTCAGACTGACTTCTGATGGTGCGATCTTACATTTATCAGCCTGTCAGATTTATTGAGCTGAAAACAATTTAATTATACAAAGTAGTTCAGTGAAATAGGAGACATGAAATCTATCTATGTTGTGTGTGTTAATGTGACGGAATGTGATCAGGAGCTACGTACGATCCAGTTGATGTCGTGCAGCTGTCGCACGGAGAACTCCTCGCTCTCCGGTGGGAAATAGTCCGGGTCGTCGGCGGACATCTGCAGGAAGCGCTCCAGTCGGGCGCTCGAGTGCTCCGGACCCTGTGGGAGCATTCCGGATCAGTTGCAGTTCAAACAAGTTCCTGACATTTGTTACAGGAAGTTGTAATTAGCAACGAAATAAAAATGATTCAAGTTAGCAACTGAAAAATTGTAAATATTTATTAGGTAAGAAAAGATTGGTTTGTTCATATTTCAGGAGATATTTTGGTGAGGGTTTGTGATGTATTTCAGATTTATGATTCCCATTAGAGGTGAGCGCGTGACTCACGACTTTTAGCGTGACTGTGCGTGAGTGTGCACACCACTGCTAAAAGTCGTGCGTGAGTGTGCAAACTTACTGATCACGCGTGAATCGTGACACGCGTGTCACGCGTGACCAGTAACTTTGCCATTTCAGCTTCCCAAAAAGGTTTTTATTTCGTGGAAAACAAAAAAATGCCCTGCGGGGCATTATTATTTTAATTAAAAAACAAAACATAGTCAACAACAGATTTCTGTGTATTTTGGCCAGGTCTTAGTGTTCAGGAAAGTTGCGATTGTTATTTCAAATTATGGACCCTTGATAAGCAAATTTAAATATTTTATGCATACTACCTAAGTTGTTATTACTGAGTATACCTATAAGAAAAGAGAGTAAAGCAAACCCTTCTTACCTCTATGGTAAAGGTGGTCCGTGGCCAAGTTGCATTTCTCATGCTACATTTGACTCGACAGTTATTTGTAAAAAAAAAAAAAGCTGTGTTGTTTATCAAAAATATGAGGACTGACCTACAGGGACCTGACATAAACAAAGCATGTTGTATACTTATCAACGTGAGTGACTGTGCGTGAGTTGTAGTTCGTGAGTGTGCGTGAGCGTGCATGAGTCCATAAGATTTGCTGCGTGAGTGTGCGTGATCGTGAGCTAAATGACTAACCCGCGTGCGTGAGTGTGCGTGAGTGGAATACGTGCCCGCGTGACGTGACCGCGCGTGAGTCAAAAATCACTCACGCGCTCACCTCTAATTCCCATTCTATAGTGTTAATGAAATCTTTATTGCTGATCAATGTAGAAATTGTGACATCAATGTCGTATTTACTCCACTCTTTGTTTATTAATTCATTGAATTTGAAGCTTATTCATACCACAAAAAAATAATATAAACTAGTTTAGGCTTGTCTCAAGCTCAACTTCCATATTCCATAATGTAAACATTGCGACATCTAATTGAAACATAAAATTTTAAATTTCTTTTCTGTAAGTAATTTAAACCCCATAAAAAACACTCCGTGTAAAAATACCAGCCAAGTCTCTTCAACTGTAAAAAAATAGAAGAAATCTAAATATTCAGCACTGAAAAGTAGTGATATCAAAAAATGGGCCAAGTCAAAACTTAATTTTAAAAACCAAAATATACTTGGCGCATCGTGCATATAGATAGTTAAGCAGTATATGCCAGATGTGTTATATACATAAAATCTACCTACCCTATAATTCCGTAAAAAACGATGCGCCAAGTATATATTGGTTTTTAAAATTAAGTTTTGACTTGGCCCATTTTTTGATATCACTACTTTTCAGTGCTGAATATTTAGATTTCTTCTATTTTTTTACAGTTGAAGAGACTTGGCTGGTATTTTTACACGGAGTGTTTTTTATGGGGATATCACTCATTTTTTTAGTTTATTTACACAACTTGTAAGACATAGATGAGCAACAATGAGAATGACCAATTCCTTTAAAAAAATATGCCATTTACGAATTGGTTACTAAAATTTTTTGTTTTTTTTAAGTAGGTATAAGCTAAAAATGATATTCAATGAAGAATAGCGAAAGCTTGGTTCCAATCGGTCCAGCCGTTTTCGAGCTATGGCATCACTTCCGGTTTTCAAAATGGCGGCTGATATTACTGCCACCTATAATTTATTTCTATAAATGTTATGTATCATTATAAGCCTTCTGAATAGATATTTATAGGTTTTTATATAAAGGGGAAGTGAATTTAGGCAGATTTCACATAAATATGACGTCATTTCCTGTTTCAATAATTCGAAAAATTTAGTTTCACTATTGATATTTCATATAGAAGGCGGTCTGAATCGTTTGGTGCTAGTTTTATTCCGATCGGTTTAGCCATTTTCGAGATATTACGTCACTTCCGGTTTCAAAATGGCGGCTTCCGGTTGGTTTTATAAAAAGGCACCTCAGCCGCCAAAAGTGCACATGTGGTAAAAATTTCAGATCGATCGGTTCAGCCGTTTAGGCTGTGGCGGTGATAGCGGTGTTTCCTGATATCTGAATCATCTGAAGATCAAAGTGATGTAATTTCACTGTTTTCTCGGCCCTCTAGCTCGCAAATGGAATAACCTATTGTTATAAAATTTGGTATATGTTGTCAGGTGGGCCATAGTTCAAAATTAAGATGTTTCGCAACAGTGTGAGATTTCCCAATTTTGAGATCCAGTAGGCCGAAAATGCCATGTTATTGCTTACAGTAAAAGTGTTTGGTCTGCTCCTCAGTTTTTAGGCATTGTATTGTATTGTATTGTATTTATTTAGGGATGTGCGAATCCAGGTTTTTTCATTCGAATCCGAATCTCGAATCGAATCTTGAAAGGTTCGCGAATCCGAACCCAAATCCGAATCTTATTTCATTTAATCAAATTTCTCTGAAAGGAAAAATCGAAATATGAAAGTATGGTTAGGTAGGTCATTCAGGTGAAATGGTTGACTCCCATACATCAAAATGCTGTCAATTTCTATTATATCAGTCACATAATATGTGGAGATTATATTTATGGTGGAAGATTAGTGTGAATCAATTTAAAAACAAAACTAAGATGATTATTTACCATGTTACTGACGAATGTTTACGAATTGATGATCACGATTCACGAAAATGGCGGCAATTGATGGGTTGGGCTGGTTATTTTCAGCTTCAGTGGTTGGTAGCGCTGTATTACCTCTTAGTGTATTCCGCTATAGAATGTTGGTAGTATTGAAGAACTTTAAAAATTCAAATTTCGCGGGAAAATCAAGGATTGTCATCTAGGTTTGATAGGATTTGAATGGGTTTGATATTTCAGAATCTGGATTCGTCTGACGAATCGAATCCGAATCCAAATTTGGATTCGGATTCGATTCGAAATATTATGGATTCGCACACCCCTATATTTATTATCTTCCCGTAGATCAGTACAGTATACAGATATGGGCATCGTCAGAGTTATTTACAAAAATATATACACATGAAAATATTTACATGAACATATTTACAGATTTACGGTATGTTGAGTGACTGTGAGTGTACGGTACGACTTGGCTGGGTGGAGCGACCGCTCCACTAGATATTGGCATTCTGTAAAATTAATAAATCAAAGTTGTTTGAATGGACAAAACCAGAAGTGTCAGAAGCTTGAGACAGATCCGGGTGAAGGCATTCAGTGAATTCTCTCCGACAATCAAAACCTCGTGACCGATGGAATGCGGTGGCGTGGGGAACGATTGTCGTTCATGCTGACAACTACAGGCTACAAGATCCCAGCATTTGCCTCTCAAGCAAGGAACACCGAGGAGAAAGCCAGCCAGGAAAGGAAACTCCCAGCCTCTGAAGGAACTTGGTCCATTCTGTAAGCCCATTTCAGTGTGAATGGAATTGGATTCCATACTGTCATTTGATTTTAGGTAAGATTAGCTGGAAAAGCAAATTAAAATCATCTCATCCTAATTCCTTTTCCTTTCAAAGAAAATTATTAGGTTTAAGAGAATAGGGCCTGTGAATAACATAATATAGTACCTAACCTAATCAGCTGCACTAAACAAATTGAAATTGAGGGAAGAGTAATAGTGATCATTGATCAACATAAATGGGCTCCATTCTTCTGTGGCATTTTAACAGCCATTGTGGTGACAACAATACACTTGAAAGTCCAGCAAATATGAATGGACAACAGTAGAAAGTTAAAGAATTGGAACCCATTTATGTAGATTGTGTTCCCATAAACTTGTGGTAGGTATAGATAGTAAGCAGTCTTGGGTAGTAACGTAACGAAAGTAACGCGTTACTGTAACGAAATTACTTTTTTGGGTAACGAGCCAGTAATTTCATTACAAAATTTTTGAAGTAACGTCCGAGTAATTTCATTACTTTTTTCCATGTAATTTGAGGTTAGTAACGCGTTACAAATTGTCGCGCCTCCACTGTTGTTTTCGTACATCTTTTGCAAGTTGTGGAACTAAATTCACGATGAGTAAGATGAATTTAAGCCTGAATTGATTTACCTTTATCTTTTGGACGATTTTTTAATCATAAACACCTAGAATCGCCTTGTAAAATAATGTCAAATGGATATATTCACTAAAATGACACGAGAATCTCTTTGCATGCTGGTTGTAGGATAGGCGCCATTTTTCTTATTTTGTTTTGTGTACATTTCGGAAATCACGGAAAATTTCGAAGTAATTTCGTTACTATTGTTCATAAAATGTAAAGTAATTTCATTACTTCTTAATAATTGTAACGGTAAAGTAATTTTACTACATTTTAACCCAAGTAATTTGTAACGTAATTTCATTACTTTTTAAAAGTAATTTACCCAAGTCTGATAGTAAGACTGTATTACACTGTTACACAAGTAGAGATGCGAGGGGGAAAATTTTCCGGGAAAGTTAATTCCTTCAATTTCCAGGTATGCCATGGTATGCCAGAATAATTGTATGAAGTAATCCATCTGCTGGTTCCATCTCAATGGTCAGAAGGTGGGTGTTCCCCCCAACACTCGGGCTGCAGGACTACTGGAGATGAGCCTCCTGGATCGCACTCACCATGCCCTCGAGCCCGTGCGGCTGCAGCATGACGAGGCCCGACTGGCGCACCCACTTGGCCTGACCCGATGAGATGAACTGGTCGATGATGCACTGCGCGGTGTTGTTGAAGTCCCCGAACTGAGCCTCCCACAGCACCAGCGCGTTGGGGTTCGTCATCGAGTAGCCCAGCTCGAAGCCTGCCGACACAATCAAATGTAACGCCTTCCATTCATTCCCATCACATCACATCTCAATAGTGATAAACCTTGTTATTTTACCGTACACAACCCCTCACGACCAAGTTAATTAATGAAAAATTCGGTCAAAAACTAAAACTATATCTGGCACATATATTTAATCATGTCAAATCTTAATTCAATCATACGTATGTAACTCTCTTAAACTATAAACTTCTAGCGCCTAGAAAATGTAGAGGGCCACGGTCATCTTTTTGTTACTCGTTAGTTAACCTTGACTGGATTTTTCAGCAAGAATAAAAGCAAATCATACTATTTACATATATTGAGAACTAAATATTTATTGGTTGTAAATAGTTGCCAAGAGATAAGCACATTTCAGTACTTATTTGAATTTGATTGGTTGAATAGAACGGCAGGAAAAGAAGAGGCAAATAATTAACATTCTAAAGACGAGTTAACTCGGCCAAGGCAGAGAAAATGAAAGGTTTTTCTTCAGAAAGTACATCTAGTTGTAATGACTGTAGAATATCCTAATGATTCCTACATAAAAATATACTTTCTTGGGGATATTCATAAGTATCGGGAGCTTGTGAAGTTAGCTCTGACCCATCAGGACGTAACGCAACATGTTCGACCCTCACCGAGCACTCCGAACTCCGAGAGCGACGAGTTGCACACGGTGTACGGCCCCTGGTCGGGGTACATGTGACACAGCGGCTTGTACGTGGCCTTGTCGACCTTCTGGTGGTGCAGCACGTGATGTCGGTGGGAGAACGTGCCGCGCTCAACGTCCTGGCCGCTGAGCCGCACGTGGATGCCCTCCTTCAGCAGCGAGCCGAACGCCATCGCCTCGCCCAGCGCCCAGTCCACCATGCGCGACTCCACCATCTCCATGCGAGACTTCAGGATGCGCTCCAGACCTGAACATTTCAATGCGTTGCAATCACTGGGAACGCTCTCAGTGAACGCGATGATAAGCGAGCATTCGAAGCGCATGAGCAGAGTGTAGACTATAAATCAATATTCCGGTGTAACCACCCTAGAACAATCTTGATAGGCACTGACAATAGGCACTGTAACTTGCTAGTTTCAATAATGAACATGTCTATCGCTGGAATTCTGATTGAAAGAACTTCCTTCCTACTTAACATTTCATAAAATGGCGCACTACATAGTGACATGTAATGGTAAAACAAATATTAAAGTAATCGAAACAATGCAATTATATTCATTTTTCTTCTGAAATTATAGTTGATATAATAAATTGAAATCAAGTAATTTATCACGATCTGGAAAACAAAAGTTCATCTCAGTTCTCCTAAGGGTCAGCTTTTCAATGCCTTGCTAACTTTTAAATAGTCAATTAAGACTATATTTCCATGGCAACAACCAATGACCGTTTCAAACTTAACTACTGGTTTAGCACACTATTGAAATACCGGCCCTTAGAAGCATTGCAAAAGCCGCTAGTATAAGAAAAATATCAATCAACAACACAAAGAGTGTCAAAAGAGTTGTAAATAGTGGACCTTTGTGAATGACGAACTCCGCTGCGTTTGGCGGCGGGGACGACATTCGCTTGCCGATGTGAACGAGCGTGTCCTCCTTGAGGCCCGTGGGCGCGACCTTGAGTGGGTCCTTGCCCTCGAAGAAGCCGGACCACGGGGAGTCGAGCCAGTCCTTGTACTTGATGTGTGTCTCGCGCCGCGCGTTCTGGTACGACTCTTCGCAGATCTTCTCGTACTTGTCGTGCACGTCCTGCGGACAAGCGGCATTCATGCAGGCGGGAACAACGGAACCGAGCAGTGACGTGCGTTGCAAATAGTCACCTTCTCGGGACACTTTCACTCCGTAGGGTTAAATTAAATTATAAAACCCGAGTCTAACAATCCAGTAAATACTGATATAAATATGCTAACCAGACCAAAAGAACGGAACAAAAAATTTGTTGTTATTACCTATATAGGCTATTATCCATTTATAAATGACACCTTATGCTACCTACTTAATTCCATGAAAAAAGTAGTGTTTTCATTTCATTTTTTTCATTTGTAGTGTTGAAGAGACTACGTACTAAAAATTTGTATATTATTTAATAATTGAATAATGCTGAGAAAACTAAACGAATTCTTAAAAACAGACAAACTTGAAGCTGGGGAGGGTCACAGACCGAGGCACAAAAGCCACGGAAATATTTATAAAACGGCCATGTAAAATATTTGATAATCTGTTGTGAAATGTGTGGCGTACCTTGACCTCCTCCTGCGTGACAACTCCCTCGGCGATGAGCTTGTCAGCGTACTTGTCCAGGCCCGGCTTGGTGTTCTTGATCTTGCGGTACATCAGCGGCTGCGTGAACATCGGCTCGTCGATCTCGTTGTGTCCGTTGCGGCGGTAGCACACGATGTCGATGACCACGTCCTGGGGGCAAGACAATATACCACATATTTTAGTATTCCCATTTCAAAAAAGTGAGAAATAATAACAAATAACTATAATAAATTAAGAAACAAATTACTAATAAAGACCATTCTTCAAAAAACTTAAATTTTTTACTAAGTGACAAAAATGAGCTGTTGGAAGCCCAGTAGGACATTTATCATCTATTGTAAAATATTCACACCTATACTGTCTACTGACCTTGAACCTATACACTGTACTGACCTTGTGGAAGGTTGCTCTCCACTCGGCTGCGATGCGACATACGTGCATGACGGCTTCGGGGTCATCGGAGTTGACATGGAAGATGGGGGCGTTGACCACTCGAGCAACATCTGCAGCGGGCACAAACACATCAGTACATCGATACGGAGGAAGAAGAGGCCAGTCAGTCCTGGGATATAGGCCCTATGATTCATTCCTGCCACTGTGCAGGTGGGACCTAACACGTGAAGTACGTAATGTAAAATCACATTAAATTACCTCTCGACTCAGTACTACTTGAAGGAACAAGATAATTATCAGATAATCAGATCGATTGTTTTACGGGACATTGATGTCAAACTTAAGACGGCCGATTGGTGAGTTTGACCTTCAAGAGCTTTTTAATTGATTTTGATCAATATCTTTTACCAATGTAATTGTTAATAAAATAAATAAGGCTTTGTTCGAGTATCCAGAACAGTTCAATGAAAATAATTTCATAGCTTGGAATTGATTATTAGTTTTATTTTGTCCTACAGACGTTTAGTGCCTGAAAATTAGTAAAAGTATGGTACTAAACCTATTCCAAACTATGAAATTATTTTCATTGATGAGTTCTGAATACTCGTACAAAGCCTTATTTTATTAACAATTAAATTGGTAAAAGATATTGATAAATATTGATTAAAAAACTTTTCACGGCCACGCTCACTACCCAGCCGTCTTAATATTGAGATTCAAATGATAAGTCTTTGACACGGTCCACAGTTACAGCTCTAGACCTTCCACAGCTAGTTCTCCTGCTTCTGCCTGCCAAGACAGATAATCATTTGTGTCAGTTCAGTTGCTTCTAGTACAGACTTCTATGCAATAAGTTGAGTATGCCATCAAAAGAAGTAAAAGTAAAAACAGTCAATTTTTTCAATTTGTCAAATTTTTTAGGTAAGAGTAAATGAGTTGAATCATAGTCCGATGATTGAACGTCCTCGCGCCTCAGACAGAGAACTAACCCGTGCAGTAAGGCGAGGAGCGCGAATGCCTGGGGTCAGTGGTGAATCCGATCTGGTTGTTGACGACGATGTGGATGGTTCCGTGCGTCGTGTAGTCCGGCAGGTCGGACAAGTGCATGGTCTCGTACACGATGCCTTGGCCGCAGAACGCAGCGTCGCCGTGAAGCAGCACCGACATCACCTGGCAGCACACCGATCATTAGAACACATGTCACTTGCGATACCTCCTGCTGTTTAGTTCCAACTGGTACCAAGGTGCAAGATAAACATTGTCTGGTAGGTAATTGGGATTTAATTTTCAATGTGTTCTCTTTATGTTGGGATAAAACCAGTCTTGCAAATCATCCCTCACATATAAACTAATACTAATATCAATCAATCTAGGCAACTAGGTCTGCAAACGACTGGTGGTCGCTCTAGGACGTAAGTTTTATCACAGCATAATGAGTTGACCATAGGTACATAAGTCCCAGAAAGATTTATAAAAATTACCAATACTATCATAAATCATGATAAGTTATTAATTTGTAATGGTTTTTTAATACAAGGTTAAGTAAACTTGAACTGGCGAGATATCCTCATCAAACTACAGAATGGCAACCATATGGCGAGTTACTCATCAAAATACTTCAACAGGTTAATTACCTAAACTTTCTTCACAACTGAACGAAGATTCCTTGATAACTATTCATCACAACAATTTAATACGTTCTTCATGGAAATCAGAAACATCTAAATTTCAAATATTATGTTTCCAATCCGTCTCATAATATTCTGTAAACTTCCCAATCGGCAAACACCCATGATGATGCAAGAACACCCACCTTCTTGCCCTCCCCGTCTCCGCGGTAGAACTGCTCCGCCCTCGTCTTGCCCTGCACGATGGGGTCGACGGCCTCCAGATGCGAGGGATTGGCCACGACCGCCAGCCGGATGTTCTTGTTGGTGACGCGGTTGAGTCGCTCGATGTACGTTCCCAGATGGTACTTGACGTCGCCCGAGCCCTGCGTCACAAACATGGGCAATTTTCACACCACGTTTTCTCCACAAGACAACAATGGTGGACCAAATGGATGAAATAGCAGTCAATAGGGATCACGGAGTCGCATGAAAGTAACGGAAATTATGAGATTCTATCGATGGTGAGCCAAAAATCATGGTTAATATTAGAGATGGGTCGATACCACATTTTCACCGATACCGATACTTGTACCGATACCTGCTTATTGATTTACAATACCGATACTATCGCCGATACTTTTGTTACCTTAATTTTTATAGATTATGTGCACGTGTGATTTCAGGGTTAGGTACATCAAATTAAGTACTCATTTTCCCTATGTACTCAACAAAACAAAATGCATTACCTTTACAAAAAAAAAATCAGTTTGAAATCATGTTTTATAGTAAATTGGTTCCAGACACCACTTTTATTCCGTTTGGAACACATCACATTAAAAATAAGTTATGCCTAACAAAATAATGCAAGACGCCATGAAAGAAGTTGAATGAACTGCAGGAAACCTAGATCAAAGCGGCGCTCTGATTGGTCGATGCTCATTGTACATAAGCCAATGGTGTTTTAGCTTCTATAATAGTGTGTTGAGCAACAGCCAATGGGGAAACAGTCTTTGTGAAACGCGGAAAAATTCAAAAGTATTGGTTCAAAAGTATCGCCAAATATGGCCAAAAAAATTGAAGTATCGGCGATACTCCGATACCAATGGTATCGGTGGTATCGCGAGTATCGGTATCGGTATCGGCCCATCTCTAGTTAATATTGAAAACAGGTCTAAAATATTGACAGGTCACTAAGTACTTCGATGAAGATTGTAAAGCTAGTTTTATATTTAAAAGTCAGGGTAAAACATGAAAGTCATAAAATTATGGCCGAGTGGTTTTTCAAACAATATAATAGAATTTCAGTTACATCATGTGTCAGTTCACTTGCTCACAGAGCCGGCTAGTATGCAACAGGTTGATTATTCCATTTAGGCTTGGTTGTACAATGTCCCAATAAGTAAGATAAAGTTCACTGTAGCCTAAAGTGGACTTGAGCAGTCTAGATGGCTGTGTTTCATTGGCTGTTGCCACGGTTTCAACTGAAAAATCCTACAGCTTTATCGGGACATTGTACAACCGGTCTTTAAAAGTGCAAAAACATGAATGTTATTTCAATGTTGAAATATATTTGATGTCAAAATTTTGACTTGCCATCGATTTAGTAAACCACATGAAATACCCCCCCCCCCCCCCCCCACGGCACTCACGTCATCGGCCGACTCGAGAGCTGCGAACTGCGTGAAGATCTGCTCGAGCGGCTTGCGACACACGTTGGCCAACACGTTGAGGCGACCTCGATGCGGCATCCCCATGACCACGGACTCCACGCCCAGCTCCGTGCTCTTGTCGATCACCTCCTTCATCGCAGGGATCAGGATCTCGCAGCCCTCCAGACCGAAACGCTTCTCGCTGGACCACTTCTTCGCCAGGAACGCCTCGAAACTGGAGGCAAATCACCAGCATAATGTACAACATTATACATGGTCTGAAATGAGTTATTTAGGGAAACATAAAATATAATATGATTGATACAAAGTCAGATTGTTTATAAACATTGATTCTAATGTTATGAATTTTAAAATACATTCTATGGAAGTATTGTGTAAATAAAAAATGAAGTGATTTCTTTGTGTTAGAAGTTGGATGCAGTGAACTTAGAACGTTTACAGTTCGCCAAAGAGCTCAGCGCTGGCGTTCAACCGCCAACCAATCAGGTTCTAATGCCCAGAACCGAGCGCTGGCATTCAAGGTCATACAATAAACTAAGTTCATCTTTTGCTGAGCACTATGCCGTACTATAAACGTAGCAATATTTCGCAAGAGAGGTTACACTAAAAATATATTTCCAAAGGAAGCAACTGGCCTAAGCAAATAGCAATCAAATAGCGGAAAGTGGTCAAGAAAGTAATCCAAGTGATCATAAAATGTAAATCTATCTACATTTTTATGTCAATCATTTATCATAATCAGTAGGTAGCAATTGCTTAAAACATAAGAATACTGCAGTTCAAAGCAGTTTTTGTTCAAGATTGCAAAACTGCTAAGAGAATTTTTTGGTAGGTATACGGATCAGAAAAATACTAGTCGGTATGTAGTAAAAATAGATGAAGTTTTCAAAATAAGCATAAGAAATTGAAGAAACAATGGCGTTTCACAATTTGTTTTGACACAGTGTCGAGGGGAAGCGTGTAGTTACCCCGTGGCTCTGGTGAGTCGCGCGAGGATGAGCCTCTTCTCCTCGTTGGCGATCTCCATGACTCCGGGACTCTCCAGCCTCTGTCGGATCCAGTTGCACTGCTCCAGCGAGTTGATGAACATGAACTCCACGCCGATGTGGCGGCAATACGCGTTCTCCAGGCGGCGCAGGATCTCGCGCAGGCTCAGCGACTTCTCCTTGCCGCCGATGAACGTCGTCGACGGCAGCTTGAACACGCGGTCCATGTCGCTCTCCTCTACACGTGGCGACACACTCCGTTAGAACAGCAACGTACAGCAGAAACTAACCAGCAGCATTGCGAGATCGGTTGACGACAATCAAGCAAATAGTGTGAATTACGGGTTGGCCAAGTTTACTATCTGGATATAGAGTCCATACAAATGGCTCTTTTTCCTGAGAGATATGCATTATAATTTATTACTGCTTTGAAATTGTCAAAAGTTCACTTCAAAGTCAGGTATAAAGCCCCATTTACACGGTGCAATTTCTTGTACAACTTCTGTGCCACAGTTTATCTGCTCGTGCGCAATGTCACTTTTGAGATGAAAAAGTGACTCTGCACATGTGCAGAACAACTGTGGCACAGAAGTTGTACAAGAAATTGCACCGTATAAATGGGGCTTAAAACCTGTTTAAAATTAAAGGTGGATTTGTGAGTGACATAAACCAATCCACTTGTGTATTAAAATAAAATCCAAGAACACTACATATTTGCTTAAGTTTATCAAATTATCTCAAAATTATTAATAATAATGCAGCTGGTAGTTTTTTATGTACATTTTGAATATACTTCTGTGGCTAGCAAGAAAGATGTCAACAGCAAAAAATATGCCATTTTGTTACCACATCTAAAGTTTCTATAAAATCAAGACAATCCATGATCAACAGGTTGATGAACAATTATAATAATACTGTAAATGGTATGGTACCATAGGTTGTGATTTTGACACATTTCCAAGAGAAGGGAAAATGCTAAATGCATCATTATTATTCTGAGAAAAGAAAACAGTGTGTTACTATTTTCTTAGTGATGATAAAGCAACAAAATGATTAGGTACCATTCCTTGAGTAAGATTTTTGTGCCAAGAACATTTTTCACAAGACACAGAAGCACTAAGATAGTTGAGTGGAAACTTCTCACTAAGGCCATGTTTTACAATTCCCTGACCAATGTTTCATGCACGAATCAGACAAAACCAGTTCATAGTTCATACCATTGCCATGGACTGGTTTTATCTAGCCTATAGCTATCAGACACCTTATCAGGGGATTGTAAGTCAAGCAAGACCTAATGTATCTAGCTGAAAGATAGTTAAAATGTACCTAATCAAAATAATTACAAAATTATCATAAACTATTTTCTATATAAACTTAGGCCTGGAAGAATCAGTACGTGGACAAATATAATAAAAACTTTTTCCTTCCAGAGCCTTTTTGCAAACGGTCAAATCCCTCCTCTGTACGCAGTCGAAATACGGGCTTGCAAAGAAAGATACATCAGTTATCGTTTGAAATTTGTTCCATTCAGGCGACTCACTTGCGCCTGGCAGACGAAAGCACAACGATGAGAAATGAAAAGTAAATCATGTTGGACAACCTGGGCATGTTATCAGAGTCTTGCAAAGCTGAACGTTAGGGATCAGAATAGCCACGTCAGATTGTCACCAGAGAAATGTTATTGCATGAAGATTGGTGTTTGTCTTTTACATCATATTTCTTGAATTATCTTGTGCTTAGTTGTAGAAAGACTCGTTCACAATCAAACTTAGAATTCAATTGTCTTTATGAATATTTGTGTTATTTGTGAATTGTGTTATATAAAAATAATAGATAATAGATAATTGTGAAACGTAACAATTTCAGTCGTGAGGCTAGTACATGTGGTGATCTAAATCGGACCAAATTAGATCACCTGACAGATCAGCTTGTTTTGTATACACGAAGACAATGAAGTTTAAAATGTACAAACGTCTCTCCAAAGTTCAAATATCAATAACAAGGCATATGCATATGTAACAAGATAACATTGAATTGGTTGATATAATATGCAAAACATGTTATTTTTCAATATATTTTATGAAAAAGAAAAGTAGACTGATGTAATGAATGATAATACATTATGGTAGAGATCTTCCAAAAGAGAACATAACTATAGTAGGCAGCAGGCAATCTGTGGATTAATTGCACTTTTAAAACAAGTATTTTTATGAACTCCTTAGTTCTCTCAACCTGGAGTCTGGAACTTATCATGGAGATGATTCTAACAATGGTAATGATGCTGGACTCCAAGTTGTACTAACTCAGGTGTTGGTAAAATAACTGTTTTAAAATAAAATCCAATCCACAGATCGCCTGCTGCCTACTTTAAAATACATGAAAACACTCTTGGCCACCTCTGGATCATCACGAATAGTGAACTGTCCTGTTTCCCGAACGATAATGCAGAGGAATATTGAATATCTGGTCGAAAAAACAGAGCATAAGAACAATTAAAAACCAAGACTCTAAGTTTGAATGTGAACGGTCCTGTGTGTGCTTGTATAAGGGACTGGAACCCAAATGAAAATCGGTTCCGATTCCGGTTCCTGGAGAAAAAATAACGGTTCCGATTCAGGTTCCATAAAATTTAGAAAGTTATTTGAAATAGTGTTTTGGGAACTATACACAGAAATGTCTAACAATAATTTAACTAAGTGATCATTTATTTGAAAATATGTAATTTAATGGTAATGAATATTTTCAGATTTGAAAGGCAATGAAGTAAAAATTTATAAAATTCTATGCAAAATTTATTATTTAAAGAAACCTTTTGGAACCATTATGGACCCAAATAATGTAAAATATAAATAAGGGTTCCGGTTCCCCTTAAAAATTAATATGGGTTCCGATTCCTATAAAAATATATGTTCTTTTCGGTTCCAGTTCCAGTCCCTGGCTTGTATATGTCCTGGGTACGTACGTTCCATCATGGTGGCCACTCGGTTCTGCAAGTGCTCCGAGTACGTCCGCGATTGTCTTGCCTCGCCTACAACCGCAGGTGCAACAAACAACAACACAAACCATCGCACTACTGAAGCAGTTAAAACACACGTCGGCATTCACTACATAGCGGCACACTCTCCTAGCGGCAAGTCGGATGCTCGGCGCGGAAGCGACATTTCACGTTAATCCTTGGGTTCGTAGCCTTTACATTTTGTTAAGTTCAAAATTACAAATATAAACATATAAATAGAAAGCGAAACAAATAATAAAATAATATGATTAAATGTGTATTACTTAATTTTGCACTAGGTTTCTTCATATTTTTGTTTCAAACCCATTTAAAACTAGGAGTGAAAGTGAAGATATTTTCAACTTTTCTTTGTTCAGACGTATTTTTACATAAAAATGTGTCAAAACATGGAAACTCACGACTGATTTTATTCTGAAATTTAAATAAATGAATTGTTTTGATATAAGTAGTTGTTTTCCAAAAATTAGAAAATAAAATTATTAATACATTTTTAGAAAACAATTGTAACTTTTAAACATTACTGCCAGTTTTATTTACGTCTTTAGTTTTGTTCTAAAGGTAACATCTTTCAAATTTCAAAACATTCGCAAACGAACCGAGTAACCTTCTTGCCGAAATGTTAACTTCAAAAATCATTCACGAAACGAAATATTAATAAGATCATTAAAATCAAAGTATAGCAAAATGCAGCAGACAATTAATTAATAATAATAATCTTCCTCCCGGTTCCAAGAGTTGGGTCGGGGGGTGGCGAGGCCACCATTTACTAGGGCCCGGACTCCTAAGCTAGCTGGCCAGGCTTGGCTCTTCCTCTTCGTTCTTCTTCTCTACCAGTTTTTTTCCACTTCTTCCTGTCTTCCCACCACCTTCCTTCTTCCACTTCTTCCCACTTCTCCAGTCTCTCTTGTACATCTTCTGCTACCAGCTCTCTCCACTTTTCCCTCGGTCTTCCCACTCTCCTTTTATCACTTCTCGCAGCTTCGAACTCCCGACGCGGTATTCTCTCCCTCTGCATTCTCTTCATGTGGCCAAACCACCGTAGCCGCTCTCTCCCCATTTTAAATGCCAACCTCTCTACCTTCAAGTCTCCTCTAATCTTTTCACTCCTGATCTTGTCCATCTTAGTTACTCCTTGTATGCTTCGTAAAAACTTCATTTCTGCTGCCTGCAACTGGCTCTCCTCCTTTCCTCCGATCGCCCACGTTACGGAACCGTAGGTGAGTATTGGCAGGAAATAGCTTTTGAAAAGGAGTATCTTGCATTTCTGGGGGAACTGCTCATTCCAAAGAAGTTTCCTGACTAACTGGAAAAATGTGTTAGCCTGTTGCACTCTTGATGTTATCTCTCTTCCTATTTTTCCATCCTTAGTTAGCCAGCTCCCCAGATACTTAAACTCTCCTCTCTCCGCCAGTTCCAAGCCCCGTAGCCTGATCTTCACATTTCTTGTTGCCTTCCTCTCCATTACTAGTGTCTCACTCTTTTCCTGACTTATTCGCATACCGTATTCTTCAGTCATCTGGCTCCATCTATCAATCTTTTCTTGAACACATTCGCTGGTTTCTCCCCACACTACGATATCATCTGCATATACCAGTGTATTCGTCTCCTGGTCTTCGCTTGGTTCTACTTTTCTCAGCAGCTCGTCCATGACAATGACAAATAGTGTTGGGGAAAGAACGCTGCCCTGTCGAAGTCCTTCCTTCACCTCAAACCATCCTGTCTTCCCCTCCACTGTTTGTACACAGCTCTCGTTCTTCTCATATGTGCTCTTGATTCTCTCAATCAGACCCAATCCCACCCCCTTCCGCTTCAGACATTCCCATACTTTCTTCCTTGGTAGGCGATCGTAGGCCTTTTCCAAGTCTAGAAAAACCATGTACAGTTTTTCTCCACTCTCCCACTTTCTCTCCATGACTTGTCGGATAGTGAATATTGGATCAATGGTTGATCTGCCTGGCCTGAACCCATATTGTTCCTCCCTGAGCTTTTCCTCTACTACTTCTTTCAGTCTAAATTCCACCACTTTTTCGAATACTTTGGCACATTGACACATCAAAGTAATTCCCCTGTAGTTGCTGCACTTCTTCCTGTCACCCTTTTTGTAGATTGGTACAATCACTCCCTTTCTCCAATCACCCGGTATGGTCCTCTGTTTCCATGCCGCACTCATTACTCGAAACAACCATCTTTTTCCTATTTCCCCAGCAGCTCTTACCATCTCCACTGTTATCTCATCTATTCCGGGTGATCGACCATTCTTCATCTCGTTTAGCGCTTTCTCCACTTCTCCCTCTCTCAAAGCACACTTCTCCTCTTCCTCGTTCTCACTCTGTAGTATTCCACTACTTTCTGGTAGTGCCACTCCATCAACATTCAGTAGTTCCTTGAAGTACTCTTTCCACAGTGCCTGTACTTCTACTGGGTCATTGATCAATCCTCCGCAAGCATCCACCATGCATGCCTGTCCAACTTTTCTTGTCCTCTTTTCCTTTATTATGCCATAAAGCATCTTTTTATTGCCTTCAAAATCCGTTTCTAGTTTACCAGCAAGTTCTTCCATGGACTTCTTCTTTTCTTCTTCTACTGTCTCTCTTACTCGTATTTTCCACCTTCGGTATTCGGCCTTGTTGAGGGTAGATCTATCGGCCTCGTACGTTTGCCAGGCGGTTCTCTTCTGACGCACTGCTTCTCGGACTATTTCATTCCACCACGGTGTTTCCTTCTTCTTGCTTCTCCCACTTGATCGCCCACAAACTTCTTCTGCACTTTCCACAAATACCTTCTTAAATGTTTGCCATTCCTCTTCCACCTGTCCCACTTCCCCTATTCTCTCACTGCTTGCAATCTTCTCTCTGAACTCCTGTCGTACTGTATGGGATTGCAGTTTCCACACTTTGATTCTGCCATTCTTTTTACTTCTTCTCTTGGCGGCGTGGTCCTTCTTGACGCTAAATTTTCCAACTAGCAGCCTATGATCGCTATCTAGGGCCACTGAAGGGATAACCTCAACATCCTCCAAGAATCTCCTTAATTCCTTCCCCACACATATGTAATCGATAACGGATTCGGTAGCCTCTTCGCCGTGTCCATATCGCGTAATCTTCTTTCTTTTTTCCTTATGAAACATACTGTTTCCTACCTGCAGCCCGTTTCTTCCGCACATTTCTAACATCTTCTCTCCCTCTACATTCCTCTTTCCCCATCCATGGTGCCCCATGACCCCTTCAACTCCTGTCCTGTCCTCCCCAATGTGTGCGTTAAAATCCCCCATCACTATTATGGTATTGGATGTGATGTTGTTCTCCAGTTCCTGGATGAAGATCTCCTTCTCCGCTGCTGGCCGTCCTGTCTGTGGCGCATATACTTGTATTATGTCAACCTTCACCTTGTTCTTCATTAACAGGCTAGCTTTGATGCTTCTTTCACTATGGTTTTCCACCCCGACAATTAGACCTCTCAGTTTCGGGCTTACCACAAACCCCACTCCATTCCTCCCTTCAGCCCCCCCTGACCAGAATAGTTTATATCCTCCTCTGCACTCTTTCTCCCCCACTCCCTTCCATTTTGTTTCACTCATACCCAATAACTCTATTTTTCTTTCTTCCATCATGTCTATTATCTCTTCAATTTTTCCATTTAATGTCACAATGTTCAGTGTACCTATTTTGACAACATTGCCCTTCCTCACCTTTCTTACAGGTCGGTTGCGTCCAATCCCCTTACCTCCTGTCTCTCCCACTCTGCCGGCCCCTATTTTTTCTTTCTCCACACCACCAGACTCCGAAAACCCACTGCCATTCGCCCATCCACCTTTTCTTCAACAGTCTTTCGCAAATTAGCTCCAATCCTTTCGTGCCACTCCCATCTCCTATCTTCCCTTCTTGGCCTCTTTCCAATGACGTGCCACACTCCATTCTCCTGGCACACGTCCCTCCGGGTATTATTTACCTCTCTGGGCCATATTCCCTGGTGTGTCAGCATACCAGACAAGAAGAGTTTGGTGTCTGGTCCAAACTTTTCCTTTGCTGCATTAATCAGTTGCCTGGTATCTTGCTCTATCTCATCCCTGCTCTTCCCATCCCTGAGGTCCCTGTTCCCCACAAACAGCATGACACTGTCTGTAGTGTCCCGGATGACATATCTCCCTATTTCCTCTGCCAAGCTTTTCGTTCCAACTCCGGGGAAGGCATCTGCACGGAAACCCTCTTGCCCGCAGAAGCCTGTCCCTGTCCCTCCACTGAAGTCCCCGATCAGCAGGGCTTTGATTCCACTGCACCTAGGCTCCCCCGGTGATGCCTCCAGTTGCGGGTTATCTTCAAGCTCCCGTGTGGAATCAACTCGTTGACTCAGAAGCAGAGGTTGCACTTCCACCGCTTGTGGTCGCCGAAATAGACAAAGTGGTTGGTGCAGGTGCGGCCCGCGCGACACCGCACGATCGAATGGCACTGGATGACCGCCAGGTGATTGAGATCCTTGAACTGATGAATCAGGTCCCCGAGGGGCAGCCTGGACTTCCGCAGGAGCGCGCTCGTCTCCGGGATCTTCGTCAGCGTACACCGGAATATCAGGATCTTTCTCCGCTACTACCAATTCCTGGTCTCCCTCAATTTCAGCTTCCTTTTCTTTTTCTTTTACCAGTGGCCCCACTTCTTCTTCGCTAGCTTGATGATTCTGCTTACCCTCTGTTTCGTTCAATATCTCATCTTCCTGATGTTCGCTTCCTATTTCCTGTCGCACCACTTCCTCATCATTTGTTTGATCTTCCGTTGTTTCACTGACCTTTTCCTTCTGTAACCCTTTTAGCTTCTGTTCTTCTTGCTGCTCACACTCTTTTTCTGGCCACAAAACTTCTTCTCTTTCTTTATGCATAACCTCTTTTGTCATTCCCTGCTTCTTCTTCAGATCATCAATCTTCCTTTCCATTTCCACCATCCTCCCATTCATCCACATGAATGTTGCAACCATTCCTTTTACAACTTCCGACTTTAGGACTGTCCTTCTCTTTCTTCCCATTCTACTTTTCTCTCTCCCTTCCTCTTCCTCGTACTTTATTTGTTCCAAAATCCAGTTCACAAGTTTTTCTGTTTGGTTCTTCTTCTTTTTCACCATTTTGCCTGTGGGAGACTTGATCCTGCCTACACTACCCTCACTGCCCTCACTGTTACTATCTTTGTGTGCCTTCCTTCCTATTAATTAAATGAAATAAAATTATTGACAAATGTGAAGTTGGCAGCAGAAGAAGTATTGTTAAAACAGTCATTCACCTTGTTCTGCTTACCACTGTAATATTAATCTATGACATGCATTATTTACAACACGGGACACACTTTTAGTCGTTTTAAGAACGAGAGAGCGGAACTGGACGCATACAACGTTTAAGACGGACAAGAGCTCGACGAGTTGGCGGGAACGAGGAGGGACGACAAGGAATCACGAGACGAGACGTGACACATCACCAATATCTAACACCGTACAAATTGAACTCATTATTTAAGATATCTACATAAAAGGGTGCATATTTTGGAAGTGGTTTCAATAGATTTTAAGTTGTCAAAAGCAAATTTAGTACAAAAACACTTGACCATACATACAAGTTTACTGGCCTTTAAAATGATCATTATGAGAAATAGACTCTAGAAAAGGAGACGTGTTACTTAGATTCTAAATCCATCTTGGTAATATTATGACCAAGAATTCAGTCAAATTATAACTGCAATCATCTAGGATCAAGCTGCATTATAAAAAGAGGACAAATCGTCATTCCTTGGAATCATTTAAGTTATGAATCAAACAAACAAAGCACATTTAAATCCTTTGTTTCTATACTCCTCTCTGTCAACAAGGGTACATAATATACATAAGAAGACCCAACTTCTTGAAATATTTATACGTTAATAACACAGTTTAAGTTGTCAAAGTCTCCTCATAAGATGAAATGCCAAACCACTCTGGTTTAAAAGACTTCAAGTGGAAATTTGGCAATTTAATAGGTAGCTGAAACACGTAACGCAAGGAATGGATCCTTTTATGTAGATTATTTTCCCTTCTCTCATTATACTAGTGATATGTACGAAGTATTCTGTCATTCAAAATAAATAAACAAAGAGTGACATTAGTATGCCTATCACAGGGATTGGTAATCTATCTTTTACTAAGTGGCAATTCATTAATTGACCCATCAAATGGGGTTTTCTTGTTACATAAATCAAATGCTAATCACATTTTAATGCTTATAGAGATAATGAGGATAATAATAAACAATGATTACCTATCATCAATGATCTACAGTACCTACCTAGTTGATAAAAGATGACAAATTATGAGCTCAACAAAATTACTGATAAACACTGTAAAATATTAACAAACTTTCTAATAAAAATTGTATACTTCCAAGACAATTTATTTTTAACCTACCTATTGTATTTTTATCGACAACATTTATACAAGTATATTTTAATAACGTACCTAATCAACATGCTAACTTCCTATTGATTTAAGACGCATTGGGTAAGCTAACGGGATGCCTGCAGTTCTTCAATGTTCTTATTTCAGTTTTTATTCACACTATTTTTTTTTTAGAAATTTAAGAACACAATTCAAGCTTACTCAATGAATTAATAACACACAGTACATTTTGTCATCTGGTAAGACCGCAAAGTGTTAAATATGATTATTTTACCATTCATTTTGTATTTGTAAAACTTCGAGGTCATACCAGCGGTTGTGACATACTCTACTGTGCGGCATATTTCATAGAGCGATAAGAATTGTGGATTACTCCTCATTGATTTTTATAATACTTTTAGGCTGCGTTTCACCAAGATTCTAAACCCGGGTTAGAGGCGGTAAACCTGGTTTAGAGGCCCCTAAACCAGGTTTGGTAAAACGCAGCCTAAGTGTGAGAAAAAAACTAAAAACAAACTCTGAAGAACTTACCGAGGCGTCTTAAAATGAACGACACATTACAACGTTTCAACGGAGGAATTGGAGAGAAGCGGACGCCAACCGCCGAGCCACGATGCACAAGATAGAGAGGAGAGGAAGAGGCGGCGAGATCTTACCGAACGCGTAGTGGCTGTAGAGCAGCTCGGGGGGATGTTTGTCGTCGAGGTCCGCACTGCTGATGCCCAGCGGGTCGAGCTTAGCAATGTGATGGCCGCGGATCTGAGACACAACCGACACAGTGCTACCGACTACTGCAAGACCGATACACGACGCTGTCCATTCCAGAGAGCTCGGTTTACCTGTCGCTTAATCCAACACCGCTATCATTTCTAGACGATTTGCTTGTAGGAAAACTCAACCATTTACCCCAGGAGGCAGTGAAGTCGATATTAACGTTAATACAGAATCTGAGTCATAAAAATTAAATGATTTGTAATAAAATAAATGTGAATGGGATAATGAAATGTGTAAAAGAAGGTGAGTTTAAACATATTTTACAAGTAAGAGAAAGATTGATGGACGTAATGCTAAGTTATGACTTTCACAGCGAAGATAACCAAAAGACATGAAAATACATGTGGAAACTTCTCCACATTATGCATAGACGGAAACATTTTGTTCCATCATTAAAAGCCACATTATCAAAATATAAACAATCATGGCTGCCGGCAGCAATAGCTATACAGACATGTCTTAAATTGAGACTAATTGTCAATCAAAGTTAGTAAGATCGGCACTTGTTTAACTTTGCCTGCAAATGGCACATTGAAATTATGGCAATGGCCAACTGATGACAACATAATGTAAACAACACCCAAAAACCGTAATTTATAATGACATTTTGATGGTATCAAAAATATGTATGAAAGTAAGTGTTTGAGGACAAACAGGGAAATAAGACATTACGATTTAAGTTTAGGATATTGAACGAAGATTAAACTCATCGTTTGCTGCTTGCCAGAATTTTGATATTTCACTTTCAAAACGCCATTTCCCTTTCGAGAATGAGGTAATTGCACCATGCAACAGGTGTCCCGAGCTCTCTTGAAACAAAGCGGAGGAGACAGATGCGTATTTACATTCTAACATCTATAAACACCAAGTTCTGGCTAGAAGATAAGCAAGGAAATTCATTATTTCCATCATGATTTTTTCAGCAGCCACACTGAGAGATTTTTTGGTTACTCTCTAATGACTTAAAAATCTGTAGCGTTGAAAAAAAGAAGATAGTTGAAGACACCGAAGAAATGTTTCCAGGCTCGAATCTCACACAAATAAAATGTAACCAAGCGGACAAATCTGTTCCAAAACAAAAAAAAACATCTTCGGGATTTGCTGTAAATAAATGTTGGAGAGATGTGGATAGTTATTGGAAAAGTAAAACAGATCCAAACTGAAGAGAGGTAAATTCATTAAATATATACACACGTGAGCAATCTAACAATCATCAAACCAATCACCTCGCTTCGTTTACAACCAAAACCTCAAATCGGCTATACTACTAACTAGTTGTCTACAATGCTACTGACACGTAGGACCAAATGCAGGGCTTTGTTTGATAAAGCAACACTTTTCGTCGAAACTCAAATGTGGGTATTTGTTCAATAAAAACTTCTCTATGAAGTTCTGTTCACGACGTAAGAGTCTGAATGTTTCTATCATCAACGTATGATTCTCACTTTTGTTCTTGTGTTGATGCCATGATTGGTGAAACAAGCTACAAAACCTTGATAAAACCCAGTCCACAAGCAACGCGAGCAACTTGGTTCTGCAAATCACATTATCAGCACCAAAGTGACTCTGCGCACGGGCAGAACCAAGTTGATCAACCGAAAGTTGATAGTCTGAACTCGGCTGCACGACATCAAAATAAGAATGAAAAAAGAATTATACGTTGAAAATGATCATTCGGATAAATACCGTAAATTATCATTACCACCTCTTTACATACTAAAAAAAGTGACAAGATCAGTTTATGAAGAAATAAGCTTTCTAGTTCTAAAAGCAACACAAACCTGAAAACAGTAGATTCAATGAAGAGTCACTTTTCGTTGCTTGTATACAAATGAATCAGCACATAGGAGAATTGCATGTGTAAAAAACATAGGTACAACAATACAAATCAGTTTGCCAATAACCTCTATGCTCTATGGAAAACTATTCAGTAGAATTTTATTTTAACGCAAATGTGCATTTGGACCTACGAACACACTAGAATAAATTCAGCTACAACTCCATTCCAAAAAGTCAAAACATGAAAATGTACAAAACAAATACCAACAGATCATGCACTTAAAAATATAAAAATCTTACCTTACAAATGGTGGGCAGTGTAACTTAAAACTAGATCTGTACCTAACACTAAATACTTATTCATATTCCGGAGATTCCTAAATATAATGCTAACATTTAAAGTAAAATTAAACATGATAAGCACATATTTACAATGGCAACTTGTGCTGTCACATTGTCACGCAAACACAATAATCATGATCACATGACATAAATTACGCACCGCATTCTTCCATACAAACACAACTTATAAACTGATATATGACGGTCCATTCAATCATGTGCATTCCAATCACTTCCTTCCGATTCAAAGATAGAATGATAGATAGATAGACGACTGTAGTTTTCGTTAATTATTCAATACAAAGTATTGCAACAGGCACCATTTTTAGTTGTATATCTACATTTTAACAGTTTATAAGTTGTTCAAATTCCACTGAGGAGTAATAAAGATAAAGTCAGATTTACATGACTTTCGAGTACTTTTGACAACTTACTGTTAACATGTGTAGGTAAATACCCGAAGAATGGAGCACATTATGTATAATATATTCATCTGCTCTCATGGTATTGACAATGTGGTCAGAAAACAACAATAATTGCCTGTTCAAGAACTTGCAAAATGTTGAGATATGATCCTTTCCATTTTTCCACATCATTTAAGATTCAATAAAAAAATACATCATAAAAATTGTTATCTGTCATTTAAATACCAATTGGCATAGGGCATTAGTATTTAAAAAGCCCGTACTTCAAACTGCTCACAATAGACCAATCCAGAAATCAGCCCGGGATTTGTAAAAGTTTCCCAAGCAGCTTGGTTGTTGATGATTTACGACATTATTAGGCGAGAATCAAACTGCATGCGAAATCTTTTAGAAACCAGAGCGACCTGGATCGGTCTATTTCATTCTGATCCTGACCGTTTGCAGACAAAACAAATGAGTGTAGCATCGAACATAACACGATGATCTGGATGAAACCTCTGGGGTCCAGAGTGACATGCCGGGAGCAGCCAGGGGGTGGGGGTGGGGGGGAGGAGAATCTCTCTATCAGAAGACTGAGGGACAAACTATACCACGCGAGGAGGGGGAGAGAATGCAACAACGGGATCCATTTGCTTTTTCACAGCTATAAAGTTCACAAAAGTACTTAAAATGAACCTGATTGAATGGGATTTTTAAATTTTTAGAGACTTGGAGAAAGTAATGGGAGCAGTTCCTCCATGTCTTTTTTAGATTTGTCTTTATACATTAATATAATTTAAAAAAATTGAGCGGTAACCCACAAAACATTATAACTGAACTAAATAATGCCACACACTGTATATTTCAACCTCTAGGATATGTTTTTAAAACGTTCATATGCTTGTTCAACAATATATACCTAATCAAGTGTACAGCTTTGAGGATATACTAGAGGTTGTAACTACTCCTGTGTGATAAAGTGTGCTTTATTATTCGATTTAATTTTTTTTTATTAACATGAAGACAAAACTAGAAAATGAAATTTTCTATAACAGCGATCAATGCATTTTACCCAGGTCTCTTAAAAGCTGTGAAATTAAAATGCACACAGGAGCCTGTAAGTGTGGATGCTCTTCCCTTCTCACGTGGTTTAGTTGACATAGTTCAAGGCTCGATGGTTGGAAGAGTAAAGCGAAGACATGCTGGGATATCGGGAGAATGAAGAGAGAAGCAACGCGGGACGATGTTGTCGCAATCGAAGGCGTGATGCTGGGAAACCTCATGCGTTGATGAAACAACCGAGCAACCATTCCGATGAGGCGATGTGACTCATTCCGATGAGATGATGAGACTTATCAAGTTCGAATTTATAAACTGAATTCTACGAGAGAAAATAAATGTAGCGGTTTGGGTCTTCAAATACTACTGATGACTTATGATTTATAAATAATGACAATAAGGAATTCTTATTAGTTATTTACATTTCTTTTGTTTCATTAAAATCTAGAGCAAAAATAATAAATAAAACATCAAGTTACCTACTGTAAAAATCCATCCTTTTCGATAGAAAATTTTGCATTGACCTATGAACTACCTTAAAGTGGTCCCACTGCTCCAGCCAAGGTGCTTAGAATTCGCCGTAATTCATACAAATCTCAGATGAAATAATACCTCAAACAACAGCATAAAACAATTATATCTTACCGTGTGCTCCAATTATATGTTTTTAATTGAAGTTCCAATTAAACTATCCAAAAATAGTACATATTTGTAGTGCAATGTTGCCAGATTTATGGTAAATTTCACACATTGTACACATTTTCTTTCTTATTTGGCCCGTGACCCCATATTTTTAAACGGCAGTCTTATTCTAAAAACTAGGAAAACGCTCAGTGTAACGCGTTGATGAGCGAGCACGGGTACGTGCAAATTCTCGAACCGGAAATGCGTACACAACGCACAGAAAACATATACATCCATATGGAATTGATTATGATATCAACTTAAAAGTGTATGCTTTTCATCGAAACTTTAAAATAGCATCTAAGCACCTGGTTCATAAAGCAAATCAGAATCAATTTTCAATTGGCACTGGAAAACATTCATTTCGATACTTCATTACTGACAGATATTAAAAATGTAAATAACTTCATACGTTCTTAACTGATTGGGATGAAATTTTGTAAAATAAGAGACAATATTGGTCTTAATGATCATGCAAAATATGAGTTTGATCAGAATTATCGAAGACCGTTTTCATTTTTCAGCCTATCAGGAGATATTTATTTAAATTTTAACCAATGAATCTGAGTAACGCGTTGATGAGCGAGCACGGATACGCGCAACACCTCGAACCGAAATTCTGTCTATCGAAAATGTCATTAAAAGCCAATAATTCTAAAATTTCGCCACAGATTTGTATAGAAATCTCAAAACATTCCTAAAATATTGGTCCAAATAACCATGCAAAGCTTTAAGTTGATCAATTGAACCTTTATGATTGAACTGTTCCGTGTTAATTTTCAAAAATCACAGGATCTCCTTCAAAAAATATACCTGAGACCACTCATATGATATAAGTGTGTCTACACAATATCAGATCGACTGTTGAACGGTCATTATCAGTTTCATTTGCGTTTGAAAGTTTCTGCTCTAACTACCTTGCCTTGAACTGAAGAGTCGAAGTCGCCGTGAATTTGACAGCCAACACGCTAATAGTCCGTAAAATGTCAATAACGTTTGGATTTAAACACAGATTAGTATGAAAATTGTCAAAAATGCAGATAATGTTGGACCCAACCATCATGCGAAGTTATAAGTTGATCGTTCAATCGGTTATAGTTTAAATTTCTAAAAACACAGGAAAGATGGTTTTAAATTTTAACCAATGGGAGGATTTGGCTGAAACTTTGTTTGATTGGGTACAATGTTGGGGGTAATGACTTGTCAAAATTTCAATTTGATCAAAACAACCAATCGAAAGTTAATTTTTTTTAAATTTGAACCAATCAATGGATTTCAAAAAAATTAGGGTCTGCAACAATCAGAAATGTTACGTACATGTGTGCAAAATTTCAGCTCGATCGAAGAAAAACTCTGACCTGTATATCGTCAGTAACAGAAAAAAAAAAAAACAAACAAAAAAAAAAACAGAGGTCCGTGCCAAAAGAGCCAAATGGAGACGCTCGCTTCGCTCGCTCAATTATTATCTTTAATTTGAGACTATTTTCAATAATTTGTCATTCCTCTTGCGGTTTTAGGAGCAATTTAAGGCCAATTTTCCGGGACGATTTCATGTCTCCCTGTGTTATCTTATGGGGGAAAAGATGATCTTCAATCAAGAATATCTAATTATTTAATACCGTAAGGGGCAAATATTTTTTGCTAGTTGTATGTAATATGGTTTCATTAATCTTTGGTGTGAATTACAGCAAATTCTCATTCCTATGCCGAAACCCTGGAACCCCCTTAAGAAAAATGATTATAAATTGGGTTCATATTTTTATTACAGTATTTTGGTTCTATCTGTTCTTCAGGCTTTATCTAGGACCTACTACTAATGTACTTATGTGCAATAATTACTCAGATTTACAAAAATGTTTCTTGACGAACATTTCTCACAAACGATTCACTTTTTGTAAATTGAGATCGGAAACATGAATTCTCAATATTTGTTCCTAATTCATCTTCAATCTTATCCTTAATATTTGAACAAGAGGTAAGTTAACTCTTTATTAGAATAATGTAAGGATATTTAGCATAATTTTCACATTTGTGCGCACAAAGAAAACTTGAAACTTAATATTTTGGGGGGCCCAATAAAATTACTGAGGATTCGAGGTTTTTGTGCTCATTGAATTTTGAACATTAAAAAATAATATACCTATATAAAATTAACTTTGAGAAGCAACGTGTAAAAAGTTGATGAATGATTGGTGAATGAGGGGACACAGCAAATTAAATCTCACTTCAAAAAACATCAAAATACGGGGGTAACAAAACTCGTTGGTGGTGGTTCCATGCCGTCAACGTGTGATGCGGGTGTCTAGTGAAAGAACACGCGGGGTGAAGTGATTGGTCGCCGGCTTACCGAGCGTACGCTCAAAGTGGTCGCGCACTACCGTTTTCGAGGGGATTCCTTCGCGCTCTAAGTAATTGGCCTCCGTGTCGTCGTACTTAATGCCGAGGGGGTCGAGTTCCGACACCAGGTGGCCTCGCGCCTGGCAACAACAGCTGAACATCAGGGGCGGTGGCAGTTAGGCACGGGACATCCAGGCGGGTTAGTGGACTCTCAGTGGAAGAAGGAAGCACTAGATTCACTGGCCGCAAAAGAACTGTCGGAACTGTAGGTAATGATCTACATCTTAACTGAGATCTTGAAAAGGACATTTTCATTAAAGTGCCCATAAAAGCCACTCTTGGCAATTGAATCTACATAAAAAGTCTCCAGTATTTGGATATTTATACATTTTAGCAGCTTTTAAGTTGTAAAAAGTATAATGATAACTTGATAAGCCAAAAATCTCAACCATACCAATCTAAGAGAATTCAGATTGGACTTTTGAGAACCTAATAAGTTTTAAAATGAATAAATACCCACGAAAACAGATACTTTTTATGCAAATTTTGTTTGATACCCTCGGAGTGCAAGCAATACTACAGACAAATAAAATTCTGTGCACCAACTACTCTAAAGGACACAGCATGAAAATAAGTGCCAGCAAGATTACGTGAGCGATGAAAGCCCGATACTTCCTAAAGTCAACGGTCTGACGGGACAAGAGTCTAGTGCCAAGGATCGGGCGGAAGAGAGGAAAGACGACAGAGAGAGAGAGAGCGCGAAGATCAGTCGGCAGCTAGAACAGACAGCCGGCCACATCTTACCCAGCTGGCCGGCGAAGTAATCGCGGACGACGGCTTGCGGCGGCTGGCCCTCGCGGTCGATGTAGCTGCTTCCTCCGTCCACGCCGTACATTATCCCTAGCGGGTCTACCTCCGAGACCAGATGGCCGCGGGACTGGCGGGACAACCGTTCATTAGCAACCCGTCGGTGCAGTCAAGTCACATTCATTCCCATCATTTCTACATCTTCGTGAAATCTATGATTCTCGAGTCAAGCAGTAAATAGATTATAAAACTAATTGAGTTTACATGAAAAGGACACAAAACTACATTCAGTAAGTTTATTTCTACTTCTTAAAGGTAAGTTAAAGAATCTGATGCAATCAATTATGGATGGGATGAATGTTCCTAAAATTAAATTAAATCCAGTCTAGCTTCTTTTTAACACTGCATTGAACCGATTATTTAAATTTAGAACTCATCAATAATTTTATCTTACAACATTCAACAACAATATTAATAATAATGAAGTTTCTGCAAGAAAATATACTTTGTCCAGTCCAAGAGCTGTGATATTCCTAGTTTGTAATGGTACTTGACGATGCACTTACAAGGTTGCAAAGAACACTGTTTATTAATTAATCAATAATTATAATTGAAAATAGCCAATTAAATAATAAAAAAACACACATTCCAAAATTATCACTCTACTACATTTTCATGGTTTAAAAATTAATACCGTGCTAAGCTTTTAAATTACGTAGAATGAGGAAATTACAGATTAGCAGTAATACTGAAGATCAATTCAATTATGTAATGTAGGTAGGAAATTTTTTAAAATATTGCAACAATAAATTCAATAATTCTGAAGTTATTATTAAGAATATGTAGACATGAATGATTCTCAGTGAAAACACCAGATGAGATTATGTAAAATGAATCATTCCATTCCCACAACCCTGTTGAAAAATGATGTTAATGTGCCATTGAGAGGCCAATGCATGGGAAATGAATGACATTGGGGGCTCAAATAGGACATTTGTGTTAGTGGTTAGCGACTTAACTACCGACCTATTGTTCCTAGTTACCATATCTCATGCACACATTCATCGAGATGCAACTTTCCAGATGAGCTCTCTATCACTAATGCAGCATTTTATTTAAAGACATAAACGGAAATTGAGGTAAATCGGTAATTATTAATTAATATTTACATACCTACACATTAGGTACTATTTGAAACTGGATCATTGTATTACCATTGGTTTTAGTTTGAGGTCAACTCGAACAGAACAAAAAGAAATGGAACCACTTGGCCACATCTCAATCATCACACAAGCGAAAGAGTTCCGTAAGAAAGTTTGAATTTATAACTGTTTTTAACTTTTTAAATAATTTAGAGTAATATTCAAGTGATACCTATATTGTCATAGCATATAATTAGGAATGTATAGGTACCTTCCTTTTACCAGGGGCTTATGCTAGAACTTTTAAATTCCCAATTCTGCTGGAATTCAATTCCATGCAATGTTAATCCTTATGACCATGAGTCGAATTCCAGCAGAAATGGGAATTTAATAGTTCTAGAATACGGCCACAGGTATTTTAAGAAAACCCAACAGAAAAGTTGAACCATTTCTACTCTCTCTTAAACACTAACATACAGCAGGGTGATCAAAACTTGGTTCATTTCGACACTTCGAGACATCAAAAATGCAGCCAACATTTGTCCACCCCTTTCCATTTCACGAACAGACGAGTACGTGCGATGATTTGCGTGTGCTTAACGGTGGACACAAATCAAAGTACACATACATCCGTCGAACACAGGACGTGTCAACTACAAACACAAACACTACATGTTCAAGAAGGTGATCGACTTGTGCGGCCGTTTGCTTTCCACTTGCCGTCAATTAGCGTCGACTTAGAAGACACATTGTTAAAGTGCATGACTGTTATGTTATAATTAAACTAAAATTAAGTTAATCACGACGATTATATTAACGAGGTATTGGTGATTAAAAGGAGGTGACTGGTTTTGAGTGATCACAAACTAATACTAAACTAAACAGAAACTATATAGAATGTTGTGGATGGGATTACAAAAAGGAAACATAACTAAACATAAAGAACTAAATATGCAAATTATAGAATGTAAACAATTCTTATCATGGATGATAAGAAAAGACATTGAAACATCCGAATTCAAAAGACCTTGGAAATAAATGTCCTTACAAGGTGGCACATCTAATCTTATCTATAGCAAGTTTTGCTAATTACAGCTATGTGCTCCAAGCTTTATCACTTTGGCTGGTAATTCCTGCAGGATGTGATTAGTTTGCCTTGCGTGTTGGTTCAAAACGTTTAGCACTCGCAAGCTGTCAGATAGAATAGAACAATTCAGAAGCTATCAGGGGGCAGATTCTTGAGATTCACATTTTGAAACCATTTACGTTTGCATTGTATAAACCTTAAAACAGTTGACAACTATTGCTTAGCCTTCAACTTTTTTACATTGTAAACGATGAAAACGTACCCCCTGGCGGCCAATTCTTGAGATTCACGTTTTGAAACCATTTTACGTTTACATTGTATAAAACTGGAAACAGTTGACAACTATCGGTTAGCCTTCAACTTCTTTACGTTGTAAACTATGAAAACGTACCAAAACGGTTTCAAAACGTGAATCTCAAGAAATGGCCCCCTGGGTGGCTCTGGTTCTACTATGCAATCCCATTATAAATGTCTCTCCACGTATTTGACAATTTCCTACTTATATGATGAAATCAATATTGCAATTAATATAAGTTATTTAATACCTACATTAACATTTTTTAATATAACAATCAAAGTGTATACTATGCTTGTTAAATTGTTGTACTTTATGTTAATTTATAAGTAGGCAGGCAGGTTGCATGGAAGATCAATAATCCAGCAGGATAAAATATTGAATGTACACCTTTTTGTATTATTACAAATAAAAATGCTTCTATTCTATTCTATTCTATTCTAACCAAGTCACATATTGTGTACGCTTTGAATTTCCAGATATCTAGTAATTGTTCTGTTTTGAAAGCTTTAAAACACAATAGATATCTAAAAAACCAAACTGCAAGTAAAATTTAAACAACCAGACCCACCCCGATAATGGAGACCAGCCATTCATATTTGTGCCAGATTGTAAAATATCTCAATATGGAATAATAAAAAACAAAATAACAATAACAAATATTTAATAAAATATAGGAAAATAGTACAAGTTTGGTTTCAATGAGATTAATGCAACAAATATGACTTATCACAATATGGATTTTTATTCAAATGCATCAATGGAAAGACAAATCCAAGATAATGGTCGTCACACCCCCAAGCTGCCAGCCAAGAAGATTATCTCGGTTGATTATGAATCCATCACTCAACGTTGAAGATAATATTAATTAGAGCAAACTTGCTTAATTCTTAAAATGACAGTAATGTGAGCAGCAAGATTGTAAGTTCCAACACGCAAGAGTCCTTCTATTGATTTCTTCATTAATCTAGAATGACAATCTACATCCTAGACATCACTTAGTGAATCTGCAAAAAAACTTTCCTCCAGCCAAAGAATTCAAATATCATATCTTGTATCCTGGGCCCTGGCATAAACTAATATTAGGGAAGGTATTGTAAAGGTCAGATAAAACTTTTACTCAAACAGGTACCTTT
The DNA here is from genome assembly GCA_934045905.1 of Leuctra nigra. NCBI lineage: Eukaryota > Metazoa > Arthropoda > Insecta > Plecoptera > Leuctridae > Leuctra > Leuctra nigra. The sequence continues at coordinate 27,229,446 of OW203769.1, read as the reverse complement.
ACAGTCAGTGCGAAAAATCAATGAGAAATTAAGCTAATTGAGGAAAATTGAAGCGTGCATTCGTTTTCAGTAAGTTGGTCTTTTAGGGCCAGTTTTTCAATACTCTGCTAAAACCAGTAGTTAAGTTTAAACTTGAAACGGTTATACAAGGAATGTCATTGGTTGTTACCATAATAATATAAAACTAATCAACTGCTTAAAATGTAGCCGAGTATTAAAAACTGTCCCTTATGATCTGTAAAGACATGTTTCGAAGGGACCCTGTGAAAGAGCAGTTAGTGTACCTGGTAGGAGCGGATGATGGCCTGCACAGCGAGATGGTCGTCGATGACCTTCTCGTTGACGTGGCCGCCCAGCGCCGACTGGCCGCCACCGAACAGCGGCACCAGCGAGCCGATGGCGATCTCGTTGCGGCCGGGGATGGCCAGGGACGGCGGGGACTGGTACGCCTGGCCGGGGCCAGCGCCTGCGGAACTGTTGCGGAAGAACGCGTCCCATGACTGCGGAAGAGAAGAAGATCACTTGTTTATTCATCTGTAGAGCAGGTTCCACTAGTATAGACCTAAGACATGACACCTAATTGGGTAGGTAGGTACCAAGGTATTTCCAGTCTAACTAGGTATGCTCATAAGCGATTATGCCCGAGGCTCTAGCAACGTCATCAGAAGTGATCTATGATCCAGTAGCAGTGAATTATTCAAGTTATTATATCAGTTGGCTATGTAAACAAACGCACGGTGAATAGTTGACCGATACTTGTGCATAGATCGCTGCCGATGACGTCACTAGAGCCTCGGGATATAATCGCGTAGGTATATCTGCTTATAAGCATACCTAGTAGACTGGAAATACCTTGGGTAGGTACCTAATTATAGAAATTAAATTCTGTCATTAATTTTATGATGTAGGTAGTAGGTAGAACCTACCTTTATATTTTATATTTATATTTTAAATCGTAAGATAAATTTGTGGTCATTAAAGTCAAAAGTATGCTAAAATTGTAGTCTACATAAGCGGTTTCTGGTTTTGAAGGAATTTGACTAGCGTGATTAAATACCTTTAACCGATTTTATTGTTTTTTCACAGCATTAGGTTGTCAATCTTTGAAGACAAACCCGATTAGTCGAGCTCTTTAGCCTCTTGATGCATAACGCGTAGAATCACAAGAAACAGAGTATTTAGTCTCTGAATTCTTTTCCTCTTTGATCAAGTGAATTTACACACGTTCCTCCAGACTTCCACACAATTCATTCCACAAGACCAGTGATTAAAACCAGACACGGCCAAGGTCAAACAAGCACAAGAATAGCTCAGGAGCACAAAAACTTGTCCAGTCGCTTCGCAAGTCGCAGGCTGGAGAATAAGTAGGTACTTTCCAGTCTGCACACCGCTGCTTGCTCAAACTGCAGCGGAACCGCTTGCAAAATACCCACAGCGCAATATCACATCAAACGCACCAAGTTCTGTATCATAAATAATCTTTTGGGATTGTTATTAAAATAGATATTTCTTATATTTGCCTACCCATCAGAATGTGACTAAAATAAAACCATTCTAAAATGATTTAGGATTTCACTGGTGTTTCTTGTAGCACCATCTACAACTAGGCTATGATAACACTCGAATGATTATTATGCCGATAGGGACATGTAAGGATGGAGACGGCCACGGCATATTATTCGGGAACCTTCCCATCATTTGCCTCTCGACTGAGGGAAAGGAAGGACGGCTGCGGGAATCGAACAAGTGCAATTCCAGAGTGTTACTGCCTGAGCCAACTTGCTCCATAACACGAAAACTAATAAATGTTGAGGATAAACATAGCAAAAGTTTAAAAAGTTAGGTACCTAGTCAAAATAAATTCTTCATTAAAAATGTAATTTAATTGTATAGCTATTTAAAATTGAGTTGACAATACCTACATCAAACCTTTGTGATGAAGGTATAAAAACTAATTCCCGGCCTTGAAATGAGCATTCCTGCACCCACTTGACCTGCAGTCGCGTGAACCCTCATCACCCGCAAGGAGTCGGGCCCCCAGAACCTAATCGCCTCGGCCGGCCAATAGGAGCGCGGCACAGTGACGTCATAGCCTGTGACGTCATCGCTCAAGGTCGCGCGCACACACCCACTGCCCGGCTGACCGGCCTCCGAGCTCTCGAGCAGGCAGCGAGTTGGACAAGGAAATGTCAAACACCCTTTCACCAGGACAAACTTGACTTGCTTGCCACGCCAATGGAACGAGGAATAAAACATCGTTCGCCTTTTACTTTCGGCTGACTGGGTCCAGTTCAAATCAAATAATATAACAAATGTAATGCATAATAAACTAGATATTACGCAACACATATTAAATAATAAATGCTGAAGGCTGGCTACTGCTACTACTTTTACCAGTTAGCAAACATGCAATTTCGACCTAGTGGATCACAATAATGGCAGGAAAATGTTCAATCTCATGGTGTAAAAGTATGTAATACTAAAAGTGAAGTGACAGACAATTATTGACCCACAGCCCCAGTACTTCCATCTATAATCAATGACTAATGAGTAGGTACTACCTTCTGCGGTACCTGCCTACTTCAAAACCACTTTGGATAGATAGATAGATTCATTTATTTTTTAGCAGTTCTGCTATTAAAATATACATAAATACATAAAAAACATAAAACACTTTGTACACCAAAGTGTCGGTAGTAGTTCTACTTGAATGCTAAATGTTTGGTAAAAAAAACATAGTTAACAATGAGACTTCCATCAATGAAACGTGATATTTCTCAACTAAAAATTACGTCTTAAGGTGCTGCAAGCGCGAGCGATTTGTCTGCTTTTTGTAGACACTTTTTGCGATACGATTGGAGACGAAATGGGTAGACCAAATTATTTGAAATTTTAATCGTGATTAGATAAAAGACAAACTTAGGGTTATCCCTTGGTACATTTTAAATTTTTTGTTTTGTTAATTAGTAATAATTAGTGGATTTTTTGTGAAAAATTAGCTATTTTCTCGTCTCCCTGGGTGCCGTATAAAATTAAATTTCAAAAATGTGCCAAGGGATAACCCTAAGTTTGTCTTTCATCTAATCATGATTAAAATTTGAGATCAATTGGTTAACGGGTTTGGTCTCCAATCGTATCGCAAATTTCATCGTTTTGCGCGGTTTTGTTGAATAACCAGCACCTAATTAACGATGCAATAAGCAAAAATTAAAAAGTGCTACTAATAAACAATCAGACTGATCATGTGAACATCCTGTAAAAGTTACACTCACTTACGACACAATTTTTCTCTCTCAATTTTCTAAAACGGCCGAGCGCTAGTATCACCTAGACGAAAACACAGAGGTGAATTTGCAGATTTTGAGCTTGTGGGGTTGAAGCTATCAAGCTAGGATCCAGCCATCATCCTAGGTTGAAGGGTTTGATTACAAGAACCAACTTACGCACCACCTCTCATAATAATTATAATATCTCCATCCATTCAACAAATATTGTCGGTAGATAATTCGAGTTTGACCTTTTACCGTCAATTCTCAATTCTGACCGCGGGTGTACCTATTGAGATTTCAGACAAATAATCAGATAAGGTCCCCCTGGAAGTATATGGGACGAAATTGATGCCAAATAAAAACGTAACCATGTAACATACACTTAGGTCGCAATAAAATATCTGCGAACGGAGAGACTGTTAAAAGTTAATTACACAATAGGCTTGACGTTCGTGATAAGAGAGAGAGAATGAGAAATGGAATCTACGATGAACATTGAGAATGACATCCTGTCACATGATTTAGGCGCGGTTGCGTCATCAGGTTCGTAATAATTCAAAAGAGTGACAAGGAGGGAATGACCTTCAAATTATGACCAGTCAAATGGTAACCAATTGAAACAAAAGATTTGCTTGCAATTATGTCACGTACCTAACATGATAATTTGCTTTTATTCCTTTACGTGCGTTTGTTTCGTGCTTGTAGATGGGAATGATCAAGGTGCAGTGCATTTACATTGTCAATAGATCAATTTTAATAATTCTTTTCTTGAAAAAAATCTTAATCGATTTCTCCGGAAATTTGTAAATCTGATAAAATGTTGGTTTGGTGTAGGTGATAGCAAAATATCAGCTAAGATCGGAAAAACGGAATCAGACCAGGGGGCAGTGTATAAAGGACGTCACGCTACAAATTATTATTTTGACACCCCTCCCCCCTGTCACGCTTTGTCACACTTTTCTAGACCCCCCCCCCCCCCCTAAATGAACGTCACAAATATCTCTACCTCCCACTTAAAATAATTTTTCTGACTGTAAAATGTATCGGAATTTGTAATTTTTAGCAAAATTTCAGTTCTCTTCATATCAACTTGAATTTAAAATAACTTTTCCGGTAGTATGAGCGGACATTTCATTTTCAAGTAATTTTTAAATGATTTGTTCACTCATGGAGCTACATTGAAAACGCTCGTGGAGAAACATTCTGATCATCAATATCAATCACTTTCCTGGAGGTTTTACCTGAATGAATGAATGCAAGATAATTGTTTTCCGCGTGACGCAACCAGGCAGGTATGCGCATGCGTCACGCCAGGTAATTCAAACGAAGCGTTCCAAAGTGTTCCCGATCAACCAACACATGAAAGGAAATGCTTATCGTGAGGAGTCGACTTGAGTAAACTATAAACATGCACATTTAGTGGAGTATAGCGTCGCACTGTACTGCAAGCAAGTAGAGGAGACCAATGGCGACAGATGAATGATTATGTTGATGAATAGGTACTGGAAGGTGGGTGGGACGAAGGTGGTTGTGAACTATTATTTTGGTAGTGTAAGGAAACTTCTACATTTGCCTCTCTATAAACAGCAAAGGAAATGTTAGTTTTTAAATTTTACGATTTTTCAAGTCGAGTTGCTAGTTTTCCATGAGCAACGTAGATTTATTTTGATTGTTAAATTTTAATGTAAATGTATTAACTTCTTGATTTCTTGATACCGCACGTCTTCACGAGTCACGTTTAGTTTTGAATGCAGCTATTTCCTGATGTCCTTATTACTTTTTGATTTCACGTCGACTTCTTACTTTTCTTATGATTTTCTTTACGATTCTTTTCAATATGCACACTGTCTGCTTGTCCACCCCTCGCTTGTCCTTCAGTCCTCGCCAATGCAAGTGTAAAAATACCGCGGCATGTTCGCAGGAAGTTTGAGGAGAAGTCGTTTACAATCCGCCGTCACATGTCAAGAGCGCTGCGTAGCATCATTGCATTGCATAACATACGTGTCTTCCCTGGGCGATGCAAACTAGACATTTTACAGGCACGGGCCTTAAGGTGCTGCAAGCGCGACCGATTTCGCTGCTTTTTGTAGACACTTTTTGCGATACGATTGGAGACGAAACGGGTAGACCAAATTATTTGAAATTTTAATCGTGATTAGATTAAAGACAAACTTAGGGTTATCCCTTGGTACATTTTTAATTTTTTGTTTCGTTAATTAGTAATAATTAGTGGATTTTTGGTGAAAAAATTGCTATTTCTCGTCTCCCTGGGCGCCGTATAAAATTAAATTTCAAAAATGTGCCAAAGGATAACCCTAAGTTTGTCTTTCATCTTATCATGATTAAAATTTGAGATCAATTGGTTCACGGGTTTGGTCTCCAATTGTATCGCAAATTTCATCGTTTTGCGCGGTTTTGTTGAATAACCGGCGCCTAATTAACGATGCAATAAGCAAAAATTAAAAAGGGCTACTAATATACAATCAGACTGATCATGTGAACATCCTGTAAAAGTTACACTCACTTAAATACAAGATCTACATTATAAGCGTTTGTAAGGCTGCAAACACACGGGGCGTTTTTTTTCCACGCCAGACGCGGCGTGGAAATAAACGCGACGTTTTTCTTGGTCGAACACACGGGGCATGAAAAACACGCGACGTTTTTCCTTTGTCGCGTCTGGCCGGCGTGGAAAAAAACGCCGCGTGTAAAAACCGCCTCGTCTGTTCGCTCCCATAAGACTCAATGCTACGTATCTTCTCGGCGTCTCGCCGTCGTTCGAACGCCGCGTCTGGCGTGGAAAAAACGCCCCGTGTGTTTGCAGTAGGGATGGAGAAAATATCGATATATCGATATCAAAAAAATATCGAAATATCGATACTTCAATCGATATTTCGATATCGATATAAATATCGATATATCGATATTTCAATATCGATATATTGAAATATCGATTTATCGATATATTGAAATATTGAAATATCAATATATTGAAATATCAATATATTGAAATATCGAAATATTGAAATATCGAAATATCGAAATATTGAAATATCGAAAAATCGATATATTGAAATATCGAAATATTGAAATATCGATATATCGAAGCCTTACCGCATGATACAATTATGTTCTTAATTGAAGTTTATACCTACTATGGCAAAATAATTCATATTTGCAGTGCAGCGTTTACAAGATTTATGGACAATTTTGACATTTTCTTTTGAAATTCCTAGCAGTTTTAGGAGCAATTTAATACATTCATACGATATATCAATATTTCCATACCTATACATCTAAATATTATTCCATATCAATATTTCGATATTTCGATATTTCAATATATCTATATATCGATATATCGATATTTCGATATTTCAATATATCGATATTTCGATATTTCAATATTTCAATATATCGATATATCGATATATAAATGATATCGATAGTCGATATCAAAATCCAAGTTCGCTCCATCCCTAGTTTGCAGCCTAACGCGTTGATGAGCGAGCCTTCGTTAAAATATACCTATAGATTCCAAGAAGGCAATCTAACCAAAAGCGTCAAAGGAGCAGTGATTATTTCTCTGTGACAACTAAACATGCATAAAAAGTCCGTAACAATATGTCAGACTCTTGCAGCTCTTGACAGATTTGTCGGAAAATTGCGGAAAATGGTTCAAATGAAGTTGATTGGTCAATCAGTTCCAATTTCAATTTTCATACAATCAAATGATTCTGATCAAATTTCATTTTTCACACCTAAAATTTGAGCTCGACGGAAAAACGGTGTGAATAGAAAAATATAAAATAAAAACAAGACATCCAAGCCAAAGGCGCACAAAGATCAAAAGAACATATTTCCGTGACTGTGCGCAGCTCCACAATCAGCTGTCAGAGGTGCTGCGCGCGCAGAATCACTGAAGTCGCAGAGGTGTCATAGTACGAGATTATCCAAAGCAAACGCCGTCTAGACGCCCGCTCTCGGCATCAGTTTCCAAGGACATTGACACCAGATTGCGCCCAGCAAGTGTGGCAAAATCTTAGGCAAAATTAGATTAACTGTCTGTCAGTACATGATTCACACTTGAGATCAATCTTTATTTCATGAACGTCGAGATTTTTTTCTGGGGCTTAACGTCGCACTGTTCTACAGCGAGGCTAATGGCGACAGATGAATGATTATGATGATGATTGGGAGATGATGGTGAAGAGTAGGTAAGGATGGAAGGTGGGAAGGAGGCGGTCGTGGCCTATCAGTAAGGTACCTTCCCAGCATTTGCCTGTCGACTGAGGGAAAACCACGAAAAAACCCCAGTCAGGAAGGACGGCCGCGGGAATCGAACCCGGGCCTCCGGAATACAAGTTCAGAGCGTTAACCACTCACCCATCCTGTTCCGTACTATAAGCTATAGCTGAGTCCAAAGATAACACAAACAAGACTTGAAAACATATTTGTCCACTTTTCGATGCCATCGAATACGGCGCAGGAATTATTATCTTTGACATGCCCAAGAATACGATGGCCCCTCTAGTAATAATGGGGTTGGCCAATCGAACTGGCGATGGGAATGGAAGAGGAATGCTATTCTATTAGCTTATTGATTTGTACAGTACAGCCCCCTGCATTCCATCCTATCTGGACAGATGAAAATACCTTCTGGAAGCTTCCTCCCGCTCATCTGCCGGATCAATATGTTGACCCACTTGCCGTTGCCGGTGCACATGACTTAGCAGACAGCCAGTGGGATTACAAGTAATACATCGCGATTGCAGCCGTGTGATGAGACCAGACTGAACTGGTTCGAGCTACCAGTGCCATAGGTCGCGTGACCCTTGGGAGAGGTCATCATAGCTTTTCAATAGTTACTAGAGGTCCAATCAGACATTTTTCAGTACGATTTATTTTTGAAAAATAAAACCGACAAGACTGAAATACCTACTAAAATCGATTCACTGTAACTGTAAGAATGATCGACTTTGAGACATAAAGTCAAGTAATCATCCAGCAATCTATTCGAAACAATTTAGCAGACATTTTACAATCATTAAAATTCAAATTTGAGCTGAATGACATTGGCTGGACAGTAGGCTACGTAGATTTCAAGGTTGTCATTCTTACAGTGCATTGATGTTACTACCAATATTTCATTCCCAAACCATAAACCTCGACGCAAAAAACCCTCATCTTTGCAAATTTGTTTTAGAGTTGCGACACCGAGAATTTAGTCAACGTCTTGCTTGGTGTTACGGGTCTATTATTAATTATAGAGCAGCAACTTGCAAACGCATATTAATTCGCATGCAATACGATGGCTCGCTTATCAATGCGTGCGTTTTCCTATAAAATATTATCCCCAGTAATACCTCGGGGTAGTCCGACTAATAACAGTTGAAGAATATTAATGGGATAATTGATACCAACAGTTTCGTGTTCTTCTCAATCAAAGTGGCCATGAACTTGCTATCAGGCTACAAGCTCTTATCAAAATCAATTCTTGCCTTTGGATTTTATAAGGTTTGTCGATCTAGCTTTCGTCCCAGATATAATGTTATGAGATAACGATCGAAGTTGTCTAGGTAATTAGGTCTGAAAGCCAAAGGTTAAGTAAGATTGGGTCTTACTATTACCTGGAGACCAAACCTCGAGAGTATCTAGTGGAGCGGTCGCTCCACGCCAGCCAAGTCGTACGGCGCGCGCACACTCTCATATAAAGGCTGGAGCAAACCCACTTTTACTGTAGGCATCAAAGTGGCATTTTCGGCCTACTGGATCTTAAAATTGGGGAATCTCACATTGTTGGAAAATATCTTAATTTCTAGCTATGGCCCACCCTACAACATATACCAAATTTGGGAACAATAGGTTACGCCCTTTACGAGCTAGAGGGCTGAGAAAACAGTGTTTTAGGTCGGTTTTCATAATAATAATAATAATAATAATAATCTCAGTAGTAGTAGTAGTAGTAGTCTCCTGGAATTCAAATCCGGTAAACAGGCCACAGCCTAAACGGCTGAACCGATTGATCTCACATTTTTACCACGTGTGCACTTTTGGCGTTTGATTTAACCTTCACCCCATGAATTTTTTGTGCCGCCATTTTGAAACCGGAAGTGACGTCATATCTCGTCAACGGCTAGACCGATCGGAACGAAATTTGCGCCAAACGATTCAGACGGTCAACTATATGGATTATCAGTAGCAAAAGACTATACATTATGTTAATGAAACCGGAAATGACGTCATGAAATTTGAAATACATCGATTGGAATTTCGGCAACAAAGATTGATCCGATTATTTTGATATTTTTGTAACGTATGTACTTTTGATATCTCATTTGACTTATTATAAAACCAACCGGAAGCCGCCATTTTGAAACCGGAAGTGACATCATATCTCAATAACGGCTAAATAGATATGAACGAAACCAGCGCTAAACAATTGAGACGGTCAAATTTATGTATTATCATCAATAATATTTGCAGTTTCCCATACCGAAACCGGAAATGACGTCACACATTTTAAAAATCTCACAAATTTACATTTTGATACAATAAATATACTATTTGAGACAGCTTATAATAAAATTATATCATGTTTAAATTATAATTCAAAGGGTCAGTGATTTCAGCAGCCATTTTGAAACCGGAAGTAACGTCATATCTTGAAAATTGGTTGACTGATCGGCATGAAACTACCGCCAAACGATTCGGAAGGTCATCTCTATGAAAAAGGAACAGTAAAACTAGAATTTTCCTATTTATGAGACCGGAAATGACGTCATTTAAATTAAAAAAATTATTATAATCCCCTCCTATATAATAAATACATATTCAGAAAGCTTTAAATGATACACATCATTTATAGATATACATTCTATGTGGCAGTGCAGTAAGTTCAGCAGCCATTTTGAAAACCGAAGTGTTGCCATAGCTCGGAACTCGGTTGACTGATAGGAATGAAACCTTTGCTATTCTTCATGAAAGATCATTTAAAGCAAATATATAGTACCATACGCAGAATTTCATTAGTTAACCAAATTGTCAATGGCGACTTTTTTTAAAGGATTTAGTATGTTCAATTGATATGACGTCACAAGTTCTATGAATAAACTAAAAAAAGGAGTGTATCCCCATAAAAAACCCTCCGTGTAAAAAAAACAGCCAAGTCTCTTCAACTAAAAAAAATTATGAAATCTAAAAAATTCTGCACTGAAAAGTAGTGATATCAAAAAATGGGCCAAGTCAAAACTTTATTTGAAAATCAAAAAATACTTGGCGCATCGTTTTTTTAGGGCATCATAGGTATACTATATGTATTATGTATTATTGATAAATATTTTCTATCTGGTCTATACTTCTAAACTATGTATACACGATGCGCCAAGTATTTTTTGATTTTCAAATAAAGTTTTGACTTGGCCCATTTTTTGATATCACTACTTTTCAGTGCAGAATTTTTTAGATTTCATAATTTTTTTTAGTTGAAGAGACTTGGCTGTTTTTTTTACACGGAGGGTTTTTTATGGGGATAGTAGTTTAACTGGAGGGGGAAGAGGAAGGGGGGGAAACCACAAAGAGATCAATTTCTTTGAGAGTTCAAAAGTCATCAAGAAAACTCGACCTATCCGGATCTGAGCTGTCAAACGCATTTATTCTTATCCAAAATCAAAACTCCAAAACATCAAGGGCCAAATGTTGAGAGCTCAAGTCCTACTGTGAAATAACATTTACTTCACATAAATTTCCAAGGAGTTGAGCAAGAAATCAGGCTGAAGTTAAATGAACTGTCACTAATGGCATTTTCATTACTGTCACTTTCCCGCTCATGGCGCGTCAAATGAGTACACAATTACTCGAGGAAGGTGACCTCCTACAAGGTCGGCCAAGACAATTGGTGCTGAGTGTCGGGTATAATCTGGGACTGTAAATCAGTTAACTCTGGCATAAAAAATCAAAAAGACAATAGAGGTAGACTCCTATATTATAGTGTAATGTTGGCTCGTATGGACAATCAATACAACCACAAAAAATGAAGGAGACGAATTGAGTGATGAACTGTTTTTCAATTGATTTGTTGTCGTAGTAAAACTTTTAACAAAATCGAGTGTTAGGTAGGTAGTGTATAATTCAAGGTTAGGTACAACTAATGGCGTTTTCCACTGGCTGCACTGGGCTGCACTGAAATGACGTCACCATACAAAACTCAATGCAAATTTCAAACAGAGTGTTGAACTAATGCAGTCCAGTGGAAAATGCCATAAATAATTTCACACACCGAGTAGCGCGATCACTCGAGGCATAGTCTGAAGTCTCCTCAGATCTTCATACATTTTTGTGTATTTATTGATATTCATGCCACACAATCCCTGACAAAATTAATTCTCGTGTCCAGTTTCTGAGATAATTTGAGTTTCTCCCCCATGTTATCTTATGGCAGCCGATGAGTAAATCGTGTCACTTTTAAGCCAAAATTAAGTTCTAATTTTTTGTACTGTTAGATAACAAAAAACATTTTTCAGGTCGACATTGGACATAAGTAAAAAAATATCACGTGTGCTATTTTAAAAGCTACACCAAATTCAAAATGATTTCCTATAGTATTACAGAGACCTTGATACCTACCTACCTCCCATGTTTAAGTTATGTTCATACTCAAAAGACATAAAATTGAAACTCATTATGGGGCAGAAGTTGCAAACTACAGAACATTAAACGAGTCTTTTATAGGTACTTAAATAGTAAATACTGGTAGTTTAACTGTAGTAGAAAAATTAAATAGTAATTTTAAAAATAAATAAAAATGTGCTATTAATATTATCGAGTTATCGCGCCACGTTAAGACTTCTGACGGTTGCATTTAAAGCACTAATAATGTCACTCATAAGATACTCCTTTACCAAGTCCCCTATAGTCTAAATTTGTTCAAATTTTACTACAAGCCTACTATAAGACAACCAACTAACAGTCAGAATGAACCTACTAGCTACGTAGTTTCTAGAGACACTCAGGGTTGTTGAGGAGGAGGTACCTACCTATTTACCTAGTGTCTGATGCGTAGAGATCAGATTTTGTAGTAGGTACCTACCTACATAGTTATGAATAGTAGACCAGGGTAGGTACAGTAAATTGGAAACGTTTGCTTTCAACCTTTCTACTAATAATTGCGCAATTATTGCGCACACAGCCACCACGACTCTAAGAATGAAATTTAGAATATAGGTAGGTACACAAAATGCATAGCAATAGATGCAGTAGGTACCTACTACAACTCTTAAGTTGTGAAAGGTTAGTAAGTAGGTTGAAAACAATATTCAGTCAGTAGATAACCTGTTCATTCCTAAACATATATTTTTTAAACTGCCATGATTATTAAAATAATATTAATTGTATGAGGAGGACATTGCATTGATGTTATTCTTTTTTTCTTTAATGACTCTACAGTTAAGTTTGGAATCTTCATGCCAATTAAGAATAAAAACTGTTGACATGAGAATAATAATAAAGGTACAGGTATTATAAAAATCAAGAAGGTAATAGTTCTGCAACTCACCACGTGAACGCTGTTAGGATCGGCAAGCCACGAGTTATACATCTCTTCGACGTACGCCGACGAGCTTCCGTTGAGGAAGGGTTCCGCCGCGACGCCTGCAGCCGTCGCGTAACGTCTGTTCCGCGTGCCGTAGGACACTGTCGCCGCCGCAGTGGTGCTGCTTGCGCCGCGAAGGAGCCATTGCGCAAACCGTTCGGGACCACACGCAGTGGGAATCAAGGGCACTATGTTGTTCAGAACTGTCCGTGCACGATGCATGATTGTCTTGGGGGGGTTGACACTTGCGTCGAGAAAGCTATTTGTTCGTTCGTTGGGGTTCTTTTTCGATCCTCAGTGGTAACAGTCTGAAAAAAATTAGAATATTAGTCTAGTATTTGAATATTTTTAAATATTGTGGTAGTTGACAACACTCCTCAGTGCGAAAGGAAAGGTCACACTGCCCTATTGTTGGATTTTGGAATCCATCCAGTTTATTTATAGGTTAACCATTGAAAGAAACAAGATAGGTAGTACACAGCTGATGGAAGGACCATATCCATAAACCCTAGTTGTAAATAAAAACTCAAGTCAACTTTCGGTTCATAGAGATTGAATATGGAATATATTTGAAGTACATTGAACCAGTTGGGTTTCGTGTAGAACGTAAATAATTACCCCGAATCAAGTTGATCAAGCAGCCTTTTCGTTAAGCCTAGCGACCTATAATTAACACAGTAACGTCAAACTAGAGAACCCTCTACGTCAAACCGCTAGTATTATAACCAAATAGAAAACATTAGCTTCGTTCCAAACAAAAGTTACTCGGTAGAGCTGTCAAAAAGACAGTAAACATTATTGGCAAAGTCAAATGTTGATACTTATTGCCAGTGTTGTTACGTTTGTACACATACATAAACTGTAATTACTAAATTGTGGGTTTATGATTTTGAACTGCCTAGTAATAGCAGGTGTGTGTCTTGTAAGTATGCCACCATCGATTCGCCTTTTGGCGCAACCGCAAAGTTGTGTAACAGTCAGAAAATGGTTACCAATTGCACTTGTTTACTCGCACAGAAGATATTGATTCATAGTATGGCGAGAAAAAGTATATTTATGTTCATAATTAATGTATGATAACTCTACGAACCTTACTTTCAAAGTTATTTCCAAAATATGAGAGCACGAGCAAAACGGCAGTTTCTGATCGCCAACAGCACTGGACTACAGAGTACCAACATGACAAAATAAAGTTGAACTTGACACATTATACAATTTTCGTTTATTGTCATGTTTATAGAATTGGTAAGGAAATGATTGAATTAATACTAAACTTACATATGTAATTCTATGTTAAAATGTTAAATAATTGATTATTATTGAAAAAAAACTCATTTAAAAAAATATATATTTTCGTGAATTTAATTTTGTCACATTGGCTTAAGCTGGCTTAAGTGTAAAAAAATAGATTATAAAATTGGCTGTAGATGCTGTAGATGTCGGTAGTTGCTGTGCATCATTGTTGCCATCTAGCGGAATAAGTTTGATTCTCTTAAAACGTGCAGCTGCAGCGTACCTTGATAGACGTCACTGTCAGCTGTCACATCGAGATCCAGATCAAATTGAATAATTTCAATTTTACTTTAATTAAGATAAATAATATGGCAGATGATGGGGATAGTGAAGGAGTTACTGATTCACCAAAAAAAGGTTAATATAAAAATGTATAGTTTTGTATTTTACCTAAGGTATATATTGCCTGCACTTGAAAAGGGCTGGGAAACATCTGACCATGTCAGAGTCTGACGGTGTGGTCAAGATAACTTGTATAAAGTAGTAGAACCACATTTCACATACTGCAACATAACCTTCTACAATATCACGTAGACCAATATGCAGCGGCTACCAGCCTCATGTTCAAAAGAAGTTGCGTCCGCAAGTAGATATTTGCGGATGTCAGTCCTCATAACCGGAATCCAGTCGACTCTGACTTGCGTTAATAAATCTCGATATTCTTTTGAGTATGAAGCTGTACAAGCCTTACAGAATGAGCCATGAGGATAATTTTAAAGGCACCGAGAACTGCGCTCATTATTGAAATGAGAAGTGAATTATATTGTTAAATCTCTCTAATTGATAAACTAAGTAACATACAACATACCTATATGTTATGTTTTTCTTCAGGACCGACATTATCGACCAGCACTAGCAGCTTCGAAGCGCTCGACCCACACGACCCAAACCTCAGTCGATTAGCCACAACAATGTTCCAAAAGACTGCCGACTATTTACTCGGTGAACTGACAACCACCCAGGTACGTACCCAAATTTAAAATAAGACCAACATGACAAACACGATCACTTGTTGGAATTAAATACATTCAGTACATGTGTTTTGATCTTTAGGAAGATTATCGACTGCTTGAATCCATGAATCGTGCGACGATTACAAAATACTCGGATATGAAACAGATTGGCGGCAACGTAGCTCGAACAATGGCAGAGCTAAATGACAAATGTAAGCTGTTATATTAATATCTTGAAATTTGTTATTATTCAGATTTCTTATTTTTTACATGTAGAGTAAAATCAAACAGTGGCGTAATACCGGGTGGCTAAGAAGCTAGCAAATGCAATTAGTAATAATTTTATTATAATTATTTTCTGTTTGTGCTGTTTTGTTCAGCTTGGTACACACTCCTTTTGAAGTAAATTATGAACGTTCAGGTCAGGTTTTCAGGTCGTTCACGATTTTTACGAACAGCCAAACACAGTATCATTAGAATAATTTTACTTAGGTACAATTATCATTCTGAAATGGACTTATATATAACTGCAAATGTTACTAGGTACTTACTTATAAGTTATTAATAATGTCATACATTGCATTAAATACGTGTAAAAACCATATTCAAAAATGCCAAAATTTAAACAAATCCTTACTGGGCATGAAAAATTTGTCAGAAGTTTCCAAAATCCCCAAATAACCCACCCAATCTTCTTTCAAGAGGGAAACCCATTGTACTCAATTTTCAAGTGAGTTTTTGGACAAAAAATCCACTGTTTTTGTGGGGCTGTAAATTGTGGCAACCTGCAATCCCAGCACTCACTCCTTCACTCTCTCCTCTTCATCCCCCACCTCATCATGGTGGATAACTGCTCTCCTAGCACAGTGACGAGATGAGATCTGATCCCCAGATGAGAGCCTGCAGCCGTATCTGGACCAGATCGACCAGATCGAGGACAGCGTGACTAAACTGGAGCAGGCCGCGTACAAGCTGGACGCGTATTCCAAGCGTCTGGAGGCCAAGTTCAAGACGCTGGAGAAGAGATGAACGATACTCGACACGTTGCACTCCATTCCATGCGGTCGTGAATTCAACCCACAGCTTTTTAAAATCAATAATAGCAATATAATAATAATAATAATCGGCAAGTCGCCTTTAGTTCTGAGTTAATTGAGATGAAAGAAGACTGGATATTGGGTATTGTTATTTAATTTGAGATTACCAACTCTTGGATCTACTATACCATTACTAGAGTAAACACAAGAAAGAAAATTAAAACAATGCACAATGTTTCCATCTTCGTGAACATTAATTAAACGACGAGCCTGTAAGTCGTGCTATATGAGCTATTCAAAAAGAAAGTAACCTACCAACAATTCAAAACAACTCTACCAAGCTTGACACATTCTTCGCTGCACGTAACGATGGAGATTGCACCTGACGTATCATGGAAATATTATGCAGCCCGTTTGTTTTTAATTCTCTTTTTTTCCTAAGGGTGTCAGTCCAAGAGTTGTTAGTAGGCCACTGTGATTTGGAAACCCCTATTGTATTGGCATTACATTTCGTAATGCTCACATAGTAGGTATTGCAATGAAGGATGGGTGATTAGTGATCACTAAAATGTAAATTTAGTTTTTTTGCTGACGACTGTTTTTGTGTTATTGTAGACTTTCTTGAAAACTTAAATCTGATTTTGGTGATTTTGTTTTACTAAACTCTTGTTCCTACCTAACTTCATGCTCTTCTTAGTCTTGTTAGACTATGGAACATATTGTTATGTTACTGCACATGATTGGGATTTAAGATCAGGTACTAGGTAATTACGAAATTAAATCCGTTATTATTGCTACTCATTAAAAATCCACATAGGGCCCCCCCCCCCCCGCACCCCCCAATTATTGAGCGAGCGAAGCGAGCGACTCCATTTGGCTCTTTTAGCACGGACCTCTGTTTTTTTTTTTTTTTTTTTTTTTTTTTTTTTTTTTTTGTTTTGTTTTTGTATGCTAAAGGAAGCAATAGAAGTCGCACCGTTTCACCGATCGACCTGAAATTTTGCACACATGTAAAAACAACCTTCTCTGTTTGCAGACCCAATTTTTTTATGAAATCCATCCATTGGTTCATTGTTAAAATAAGTATCTCCTGATAGCCTAAAAAATGAAAATGGTCTTCGAGAAATGTGATCAAACTCATATTTAGCATGGTCAGTAAGACCAACAATGTCACTTATTTTACAAATTTTCAGCCGAATCTGTCAAGAAAGTATGCACTTATTGACATTTTTAATAGCTGTCAGAAATGAAACATTGAAAATGAATGTCTTTCCAATGCAACTGAATCTGATTTGCTTTAGGTACAAGAGTGTTTTGATGGTATGTACACTTTTTTTAGTGAAAAGCAGATATTTTTATGTTTATTGAGTTGATCAAATTTGAATAATTCAATTTGGATCATAGTTTCCAACAAATCATTTCGAGTTTTTAAGGACCTTGATTGTCTTTTCGTCAATTCGTAGTTCTGATGGCCGTGCCTCCCGTGTTTCTACTTGGCTGATTTTGCATGCAGGAGGGATTAGAAACATAAGCTCACATTTCAAGGGGTGGTCTATCTTCACATAATTCCGGCGACAACACAGTTGGTACCACTGGTTGGCGCACAAGTTGACTGGGCAGATGAAGGAATAAAACTCTCTATGGGTAGACAAATTTGAACTGGCGAGAATTAGAGCTGGGCAGCTTAAAAAAAATAACTCTATGGTTAGGCAAAATTAAAACTTGTGAAAATTACAAAATAAAAAAAGTGCGACCGTGGCCAGTATCGAACCGGGGTACCCTGGAGCCACAGGCAAGCGCTCTACCATCCTGGATAGCGTTTATAAACACTTCATATATAAACACATGCGTAGCGTATGCGCATTCTATTGCACACGAGGTTGCCAAACCTCGTTGTCGCCGGAAATATGTGAAGATAGACTCTACCACATTTCAATAATATCATTGAGTGGCGTTTGTTCTCTTCTAGCGTTCACACGTCATTCCAAATCTCTCCTGCATTTTGCTTCTTTTCGTTGATAATTTTGGCAATTTGGTGTACTTTGTGAAGGTATTAGTAAAATTGAATCGCTTTTAAAGCATAGATATTAGGTATCTACAGTTTGTCCAGGGGATTGATTATTTCAAATTATTTTCTTCTTGGAAACGTTGGATTTATTCCGTTTCTGAGCTTCTGTCTAGCCTGACATTTCCTTGAAGGTTAGGTATATCTCGGATTACACATTAATGGTGGTCATACAATGACACATTGTTTTATATTGATTCAGTGGATCGTAGTTTGCTTTCAGTTTGACTTAAAATAATGTTTTCTGTGTGTTAACGAATGCATATTCGGTTCATGTTTGCGCACGTGTCGTGCTCGCTCATTCAACGCGTTACACAGAGCGTTTTCCTAGTAAGTAAAATATGTATGCCCAAAAGCAGCTGCTTGCATATTATATAGTACAATGTCTCATAAAATGTAATATAATTATTATTTTATTTTATTTTATTTCTTGTAGAGAAATAAATAAAAATACTATAGGTAGTAAATAGTAAAAGAGTAAAATATATGTACAAATAATATTAATAGAATGTAGGTACCTAGGTAAATATATAAATCTTATAAAGTATCTTCATAGTGTGATTTAATAATAACAATAAATGACATTCATTGTCACAAATATACCATGACAAGAAATAAAGCTGAAAATGTATTTTATTTCAAGATCCCCAACCCTCATCATAGTCATCATAGTCACCAAGGGTTCTCAAAATGAAAATATTAGGTAATATTAATTTGATATTTAAATTAGATTTCTCAGCAGATTTTTGGTGATATTTCATCTGTGCAATTTGAAATTATAAACAAAAATTTAAACGTAGAATTTGAGTTCATATGCCAATTGGGAAAATATATCTTCATTATCTACCTAATTGAGTGAGTGTCTCCATTTGGCACTTTTGGACATTTCATCTGTTATTTCTGTTTGGATGCCACAGATCATATTGATTTTCCTAAAGAGCATAAATTTTGCACTCCACTAATCATTCTAATAGTGTGTTCTTTAGCACTACCCACTGATTTTTGAAAATTGGTAATTTGGCATGAAGCTCACTGGTTCAATATAAATATAATTTCATCGAAATCCGTTGATTTATTAAAATTATTTTCTTCTGATTGCCTGATATATTAAAATGGTCAGATCAAGTTCAAATTTTGCAAATTTCCATACTTGAAAAATTGTAGCTCAAAAATAAAGTTCTCGAAAAGGATAAGTAATATTTTGATGTCCAATCTTCAAAAATATTTTACGCAAATTTTCAATACATTAGTCATTACCTCTATAAACGTTTGAATTTGATCGATATTACGAAAAAATCTTTGTGAAATTATTTCTGATTATTTTTAAAATTTGCTGTGTTGTAGCTTGATACTAATGACACAGCCTGCCAAATGTTTTCTGATTATTTTAGTACTACTTTCACTCCAATCTCACATGCCAATGTCACCGACCTTCCTCCTGCTCCTTCATATGGACAGGAGAGTCTGTGTTCTTTCACTGTTACCAAGAAGGATGTGGAATTTTACTTAAGGGATTTAAAGTGCGCAAAATCTCCTGGACCTGACGGAATCCCAATTTTTATTCTTAAATATTGTAGGGACGGAATTTCACAACCTCTAGCGGATCTATTTAATAGGTCTTTACTGTCAGGAGTATTCCCAGATAAATGGAAACTATCGCACATTACACCAGTTTTAAAAAAGGGAAGCCGTCTGAAAGTTATTAATTACAGGCCAATATCTTTGTTATCAGTTATTTCTAAGGTTTTTGAAAAAATTCTACATAAGAAAATATATAATCATGTGTCTAAGCATGTATCAAGTGCGCAGCACGGATTTGTACGACAACGTTCTACCATAACAAACCTTGCAGAGTACACTTCTTTTATTGCAAGTAGCATCAATAACAAAGACCAGGTTGACTCAGTGTACACTGATTTCACCAAGGCTTTTGATCATGTGGATCACCAGCTTCTACTTCACAAACTGAGTGGTTATGGTATTTGCGGTTCTCTCCACAGTCTTTTAGAGGATTACTTGTGGAACAGAAAACAGAAGGTTGTTATTGACTCGAGTTCGTCATCAACTCAACTAGTAACTTCGGGTGTACCTCAAGGGTCAATTTTGGGTCCCCTGTTTTTCACCTTGTTCGTCAATGACATCCCTAATAACATGACATCTCAGTGTCTCATGTACGCGGACGATCTGAAAATATTCAGGTCTGTCAATAACGTAAGAGACTGCATCAAACTTCAAAACGATGTAAGTGTTTTGCTTTCATGGTGCAAGTTGTGGAAGCTGAGTCTGAATTTCTCTAAATGTAGCATTATCACTTTCACAAATAAAAGAAAGAACGTTGTACATTTCAACTATGAACTAGAAAATAAGAATATTGCTCGTGTTAACTTTATAAGGGATTTAGGAGTGACGATGGCTCATGATTTTACTTATAGCAAGCACTTTGAAACTATTAAGCCTAAAGCATATAAGATGTTGGGACTTTTAAGACGAAACTGTTTCAGACATTTTAATCGAACAACCAACAGGCTACTCTATATCTCCTTGGTCAGGCCACAGGTGGAATATGGCAGTGTTATTTGGAGTCCTCACCAAATAACTAAAATTAGAAGTCTTGAGCGGGTGCAAAGTAGGTTCATGAGCCTGACAAGTCAACTGTCTACTGAAGAGTTTAGACAAACTGATTATTCGGTGCATTGTAATTTATTTAAGTTGCCTAGTCTGAGTGATAGAAGACAGGTTGCAGATATGATGTTTTTATTCAAAATAGTGAACAGTCTGATCAATAGTGAGTTTTTATTAGCACAACTTCAATTCCATGTACCGTCCCGAGTGGCGAGAAGTCACAATCATTTCAGACCTTATTCTAGTCGACTTAATATTTTTAATAACATGTGTATTGTCCGGATACAGGAATGTTTCAATAGGATGGTCAAAATTAACTGTCATCTGGATTTTAATTTTAATACCATAACTGTGTTCAAATTGAATGTAATTAAAACACTGTAATTTGTCTCTGTTCATTGTTGACTGATGTGTTATTTAATATTATCTTGTTAAATGTTCTGTTTTTATTCTTATCTAACGAACC